>CM075857.1:26904581-26959581 GCA_037975125.1 Latrodectus hesperus
AGCAGAATAAATCTGGGGGTCATTTGCTTGACTATTTCTTCTAATTTCAAAGCTCCATTCATATCTGATGTGACAATGGAACACAGACTACTAGCCTTCATAAGATTGGAACACAGATTGCTAACCTTTATCAGATGCCACCAATTTTGCTATTTATAGTACCAAACGAGAAAACAATCCTATTGAATGAACTTTCCAAAAATAAAATAAAAGTTATAAATAAAGCATTTCATAAGTAAGTTACAATAAAAAAAGGAACATGGTATACTAGTGGTTAAGACATCAGCCCTCAGCCCGGAAGGACGGCATTCGATTCTCAATGCCACCAAAGACCCAACGAGTACATGCAATATACGTGCTCGTTAAATCTGTAGAATCGAAGGTCGGTCGTTGAGCAATTACCATGGGTGCAATGGTCCGGAGAAAATTTTCTCCGCTTCCAGATCAACATCAAAATTTTGGGAGTGGATACTCTGGTGGTGCCATCTAGTGGAAGAGTTCAGAGCAAAGTCGTCTTTCATCTTTCCAGTGGTTCGGTTAAATGAAAGACTACTGACTTCCTGACTTAAATTTGCATAGCCAGCTTGGCTTGTTCAAGTGTATATAAGTAACAATAACAACACAATATAAAGAACTATAATATTTTTTGTAAATAATGCAACATAGTCATTACAAATATAAACTTTCGATATCACTGCTTATCACGTTAAATGAGTTCTGATTTTTCCCATCTTTTCTCTCTAGGAAGCTGAAAAGTGGCTGACAACATCAAATACAATTGCCGGTCAACATTTTCGCCAGTTCATACAAAGACACGGACACAGGTGTCTTAAAGAAGTAATTAAGAAGAATTTTTTTTAATTGTTTTGTTACTTGCGCACTTTTAAAGAACAATAACTGCATATTAATGAATGTTGCATATATGTTTTTAAAAATCCCATTTTTTTTTGCTCTTCCAGTTCGATGTTCATTCAGTTCCTTGGGGTCAGGATCAAAAGCTTCTTATAAAGCTCTTACAAGTAATAATTTTCATATCACATTTGTCCAGTTACTAAACATTAGTTATTTTTTCAGTTATTACTTATTTATTAAAGTAAATTTGTCATACTTTTTATAGAAAATATAAATATATTTTAATGGCTTATATAGAAGTGAGAGAAATAGATAACTTAGGAAGTAATAGATCATAAGAAAGAATTTTTTGATGAAGTTTTTTATTTTCAATTTTTAATGGAAGATTAGAAGACAAATGTAGTGAGAATCCTTTTTCAATTCTTCTCTATTAATTATAAATACTAAGTTGAGATTTAAATAAATATTTCATTGTATTCCATTGAATAAGATGATATTTATCAACTTTATAAGAATAAAAATTCCGATATACACAAAGTTCATCCTTCTCTATGCAGGAAACATTTACGGTAGCATATCATAAACGTTAAATATAATATATGAATTTCCTGATTGAAAATGAAAATCTTATATTGAACAATACTTTTAACAATTTCTAAGCTTATAATAGAAAAATTTTTATCAGTAAAGATATGTTTAACTTGTTTTGTATGCATTTACGTACCATTTTTATTTATTTAATAGGCTTTGGTTGGATCTTCACATGAAGGCGGATCTAAAGAAGATGACAATTATTCAAAACTGTTTTCAGAACTTCGCGTGCCATTGGATTTTTTTCATAGGTGGAGTATGAAATGAAAACATACATACATAATAAATATAATAATACATTTATTAATATAGTTTATATAACTATTTTAATTGGCGAAATATTATTCTTAGGTTTCTGATGCGAATTGTTCTTCCTAACTGTAAAAAAGCAGTCGGAGCGAGGGAAGCTTGCAAAGTAATTGTTTTTTTATGAAAAAGTAATTGTTTTTGTAAAAGTAATTGTTTTTGAAAAGTAATTGTTTTTGAAAAGTAATTGTTTTTTTTTTGAAAATAATGGATAAAAGGAAAAAACTGCATATTAAAAAATAAATTTTTCTTTACAGTCTCTGTTAATCAAATCTATAGACCACATGAGAAAAGGTTATCAGCATCTAGCAAAGCTGATGGTGGCTGAAGGCCGAATACCGGATGCCAATTTAATATATTTTATGCGAATAGAGGAAATTAAGGAATTGTTACAATCAAGATATCCGAGAATCATATCTAGGTATGTGTTTTTTTAAAATATTTTTAGACTGTTTTATATTTAATTCCAAATTCTTTATAACCAGGAATACTTTTATGTCATATTGTTTCATAAAAAGAAAGACGTTTTACTTGAATGCGTCTTTACTTTTGTTTTTACAAACTTGATTCCACTATTATTATGTATGGCAAATATAATAGTCTTAACCATTAAATATGAATAGAAAACAAAAGTTCGTATTATTAGTTAGAAACATTAATAAAATTATCATTTGAGATTAGTTAAAAAAGATTATAAATATCAGAGAAATTCAGATTATTCTGTGTGAAGTACATGATTCTTATACAATTGATTTTAGAAACGATCTAATTACCATTATCTATCAAATAAAGGATTTAATAACGTCGCTTGTTTAAATATAGTTTTTATTAATATTTCTCCAAACTGTATGTGTGTAACATTTCATCATTTGAATAGGATTTTTGTAATGTACTGGTGGTTATCAAAATAATGCAAAGATCTTAGATTTATTGAGAATCCTTTACTATATATATATATATATATATATATATATATATATATATATATATATATATATATATATATATATATATATATATATTATGGTGTTGGATCATTTTTGGATGGTAATAAGCTTGAATTCACTCAAGACTCAATTTACACGAGTTCTGAATACTGCTTATTAAATATTGTACCATTCTTTATGGGGTTATTAAAAATTTCTGGAGAAAGATGTCAGTGGAAGATATCGATTAGGTATTGAACACTCTGAAATGGTCCATAGCATTTTAATTATATTGAGTTCGGGTGTCTGAAGTAGATTTAAGCTCTTTTATTTGTGTTGTTCAAGCTAAGAGTGTACAGGATAAACCACAGAAATAGATGCATTATCACCTTGAAAACCTCTATCTCTTGCAAAAAACAAAATTTGCGTCATAGATGAATCTGGTCGATAAAAATCTGTCTATAGTTTCTTCCTGTGATTATTCTTTTCAGGATTATGATTGATCCAGCAGAAAATCATAACCCGGTTACCCATACCTTGATAAATCCAGATACTTGCTTGACAATTGGAAGGAGACAATCAGAATCATTTGCTTGTAGAGGTGTGCTTCTGAGGTTCACACATCCTGTTGAAGGAATAAGTAGGGAGGACAATACGTCATACCATATTATTTCCTTCAACTTACCAATTGACCAGGTTTTATTAGTATGTCATCGCTGTAGACGACGTTTGGTACCAACATCTGTGTCATAAGTGGCTGCGGAATTTTGCCTTTTCTGTGAATCTTTGGTTTATGAAGGTGCCTTTTAACTGCAGTCATAAATGCTGGAAAATGTAGATTCTGCTTGAGCTCTGAGTCGTTTTTGCTGCAGTTGTTTGCTTTTTAGGCGCTACAATCCGCTTCAGTCCTTTTCTTTCAATGAGCTTCTTTTTTCTTCGACTATTTTACTTTGCTTAGCGTGGATTATCACACTGAGTGTATGTTGTCACGACAAAGACACCGTATCGCTAAATCACCTAAAAGTTGGAATGTTTCAGTCACATTGTTGTTGTTACTTATGATTCTTGGACAAGCCAAGCTCTCTATGCCGTTGGATATGGGAATTTAAGAGAGTAGGGACCGTCCTTCGTTTTACCAGAACATCACGAAGATGAAAGTAAGACTTTGCTCAAAACTCCTCCGATAGATGGCACCAACAGAGGATCCACTCCCTCAATTTTGATTATTATCTCTTGACCATTACACTCATGGTAACTGCTCAACGACCGACCACAGGACTTTCGAACCCACAGATTTAACAAGCACATATATCGTATCTGGGTCTTTACCGGGATTGGGAATTGAACTCTGCTCTTTCGGTCGGAAGGCAGATGCCCTGACCACTAGACTACCATGACCCTAGTGGTCTCTGCTTCAAAATCACGAAGACTCCACACGGCTGCATCTATCTAACTGGTAGAGTAAAACTCAGAGCTAGGTATGAGGAAGCATGCTGGTGCAAAACGGCCCTAGTCAGACTTGCTCCAGATACATATGTATATGAAAATTATGATTGGAGCTTTTCCGATCATATAATATGGAATAGTGAAAACAAATGTTTAATTTAATGTAGAATTATGACTACAAATACAAGTTCTATTGATTTCTGATTGATTGTGCTTATATTTTTCTTGTGCTTATTCTTGGCTTCATAGTTTATCTAAATATTAACATATTTCAGAGCCATTCAGAGGAGGAAGATGTTTCCGATTTTAGATCAATACAAGTTCGATGAAATTGTGAGAGGGTTTCCTAAGCCAGTAAGATATATGTTATGTTTAATATTTTTAAGAAAGTACTCTTGAATATTGATTTTGTTCGGAATGAAAGATTATATTTAAATTCCTTATTTTAATCGTTTCTTAAATTTTTTTGGCCATGTTCAATTTGAATATTTCATTTAGTTCAACGATTTTTAACAATATAAAATTGAAATATAATTTCATTTTTAAAGTACTTTATTAAACTTTATAAGAAAAAAGCAAGTTTTTAATTTTAAAAGGAAATTAAAAATTTTTCATTGGATGAAACTTAATATGTCATTATAAATTTTCTGAAAATAAAACTCTAATATTTACCCAATAAAGGTTTAATAATGTGCTTAATTGAACTACATTTTTTTGTTTTAAAAATTTAATCTGTAATTAACAAATTAAATTATCTGTTGTGTGTTAGAAAAATCTCTTATTTTGAACTCGAAAAATAATAATTTGTAATAATTAGAGAACATATAATATTTCATTAGTGCTTCTTACTGAAATGATATAACTAAAAGTAAAACTAATGTAAAATCTTAAATAATTGTAATATAACGATATATTTATTTCCTAATAAAAATATCATCCAATAATAGTAATATAAACATTAAAATGAATTTTTAATATCTTAGTTTATTGTACTATCTGTTCCATAAATATAAAGTAGTGAAAATACCTTCTCATATCGTTGTCAATTCTCTTGTTTTACCTTTAAATATAATTCAATTCCTTTACGCTACTTTACGTAAAATATCATTTTTACATGACGTATTGGTATCTCATTATTGCTAACAATTTTTTTTCAAATAGGATTGACCTATTTGTATCTCAAATGATAATGAATAAGACATTTCTTGTTAACAATAATTATTGTTGACAGCACTTCTTTTCAAAATCTGACACCATATTTGTTAAGATAACTGTCAAAAACAAAGAAAATATTTGACATCAAAGAAATATGATAAAACAAGGACAACATCAATTTATATTCAGGGAAATAAAATTAAAAAAAAAATGCTTTTCCTCAACGCCACTTCCCAAGATGTTTGGAAACTTTTTCAAACATCTTGTTTTTCTTTCTCATTGATTTCTCATTGATGTTAATATGAAAACTTACATCATGTTTCTTTCTATTTCATGTTTCCCTCATTGAAGATAATGTATTCTTCTTCTTCTTCTTCTTAAAATTGGGTTTGTATGTCATTGGGCACCTCTGCTTTTATCAGCATTTTGTACCATTAACTCCAAACCCAATGTTTCCTAGTTCCAGTTGCTCGGGTCACCCACTTTACTAATAAAGTCCGATAACCCTTTAATGGAGTCTAGGTGTAACTCTCTAGTTATGGATGAAGCCTAAAGAAGTTAATCTAGGGAGGGCAAGAGCCTCACATTCGTAAATGACATGCTCTGCCGTTTCCTCTTGCATATGACATTTCCAGCAGATAAGGTCTTGGTGAAACAGTCCCATCTGGTCAGAAAGTCAGTCATGCTAGGAATAGCTTCCTGACTTTCACCAGAAGAAGATGGTTTGGAGGTCATTTCTACCTCAAGTGAAGGATTCATTCATTGCTGCCCCTTTACGAGATTGCCTCTGAGTTCCCTTGTCTTTTTCAGCAAGGTCTACTTTAGAGGCTTCACCTGCAAATGCAGAAAGGTTTGTTACTTCTTGTGTCTTTTCAGCCACAAGATAACAATTAAAAAGCTCAGGTAATATAAGTCCACCCAGCATTGCCTGAGTTACTGGGCAAGGCAAATTACTCTAGAAGTTCGCCAAGCAACTAGAGGCTCCGTTAAGACACCAATACCGCGGTGCCAATTAGCCCTAGGCACGGATCGCATAACACCAGGGTTTACGGGAGCTGGTTCGCGGCCTCTGATTCTATATTCAAGGCTATCCTGTCATTCCTACAGGACATTCGGCTATCCACCACATGCCGACGCGCCTGGTGGCTGCTCAAGCCCCAGGAAGGTACACGTACCCCCTGGTTCCAGGAAGATAATGTATTACTCAACTATTTCATATTTTCTCTCATTGAGGATAGTATGAATACTATCTAATATTTTTCAAAAAATAATTGTATTAGGTTGGTGCGTATGAAATGTCGGATTCTTAAGTGATTGTATAAAACTGCATATCTTTCTTCAAAAGCTGTTTATTCAATCAAAGTATGCTCCATTCGCTTCAATACACTTCTCCCAACGAGATTTTAAAGCGTAGATGCCTGTCTTAAAAAAATTTTGGTCTTTAGAATTAATAAACTCTGATATCGAGTTTTTAGACTGTCTTCATTTTCATAGTGTTTGCCCCTTAAAAACAGCTCTAAATGCTTGAAAAAATGAAAGTCGGTCGGCGAGAGATCCGGTGAATATGGTGGATGCTGCAATGATGAGCATACGTTTAACCGATCCAGCTTATTTCGCTCTGTCAGTGCGTGCGGTACCCACTTGTCCATCTTCTTAACCTTGCCAATCTCAGAAAGGTGTCTCAATATCGTTGTATGGTCAACTTTCATCCTGATAGCAAGTTCCCTCGTGGATACGGCTGGATCCGCTTCCACTAGAGCCTTCAGGTCATCATTCTTCACAGACGTTTTGGGTCTTCCGCGCGGCTCTTTTTGCAGTGAAAAATCGCCAGTCCGAAATTTTCGAACCAACGCTGCACTTTTCGATCGTTAACCGTATTCTCCCCAAACGCTTGGTTTATGTTGCGTGCAGCTTTTGCAGCACTATTACCAAGTTTGTACTCATATAAGAAAATGACGCGAATGTCGGCAGAATTCATATCGGCAATAAACTCAAAAGAAATAAAAAAGGGAAGACCTTCGAGAAAACCTATTTTGCTGAAATGAGTCTCTGGCAATGGACAATACGAGTATGAATGAGGTTATGCCAAATACAAAAGTATAACGAAAACAGGGAGGAAAACGTCCGCATGTAAAGAGAATCCGACATTTCATACGCACCAACCTAATATTTTGAGATATGATTCAATAAAATGTGTTTGTTTTTTCGACAATATTTGAAACATTTAAACTGCTTTTTCTAAGCAAATATATGAACATTAATCTTAACAAAACAATGATTATAGATCTACGGAAAACATAGCCTGAACTATAGTGAAAGCGGTATGAGGGTCAACAAAATTAGTGTTATTATTTGCAGCAAGTGACCAATAAAGAAGTTTAACTAAATATTTAAATTTTAATAGAAAAATAATTTATAAAAAGCTGTGACATTTATGACAGGAAAGACAAAAATTAGTTTGAATTATCAGTATATGTTTGATAATTATTTTGATGCTGCATAAAGGCCAATTTAACATCTTGAAGTTGTATTGCTTCTGTAAAGTATCCATTGATTATTTTCATTCTGGGAGGATCTTCATAGAGATTGGACCATACTTTTATTTTTTATGAGAAGAAACCATTCGGAAAACTCTTGAAGTACACCCTCCATACAGGGGTATACCGAAGACAGGGATGGGCTGCAGATTTTTGAACGACCTAAAATAGTCTTCCGCTATACGGATGATAATCGAAGTAAGAACACTTTGTTCACACTTTTGAATGGAAATTGTAAACCTGAATGAGAAATCTAATTGGAGTGAAGAAGGAAGTATAATCACGTGGAAATCACAGTTATAAGAAATTTATTTTTGTTGCCTCTATTTCTGTTAATTCTAAATTATTGTTAAATAATTCAATTTCTTAATATTAGTTGAAAACGTATTCTTTTATTAATTATGTGCTAACAAAAATTTATTAATTATTCAGATAAATGAAGATGAAGATATATCGAGTAACAATAATTATGTTGCTGATTTAACAATGCAAGGTTAGTAATACATTAATATAATGTTTTCTTTGAAAACAAATTTTTGTTACTAATTTATTCAAAGTATCTAAATATATGATTTGTTTCTATTTTAACTATTGGAAAAGAGATTGTCTCCAATCGTTTGGTGTTTCAATGTTGGAGCTATTTTTTTGCAACCATAACAACTGTCGCCATAAACAAATAATGTTAAAATTCTTACAAATAAAAAGAAAAAAATATTTTTTTTACATTCGTGAAAATATAGTTTGTTACATTCATTCTAAAATTTCTCCAGTTTAACTGTAACGAAAAAAAATATAAATAAATAAAACATCACACTCAGAAAAGATAATAAATTGAAGATGAATAAAGCTGCCATCTTGATGATGGTTTCCTGCGAAGTAAGAAAATTATTTGAAAATTTTTATATTAATAGTGTTATTTCCAATATTCGACAAAATTTCGTCTCAGTAAATTTATAAGGAAAAGTTATTAATATAAATGGATAAATAGTAATTTTTGGTAATAGATATTACGATAAATAGGTAGAAATAAATTTGTATGTAAAACATTCAATTTACTTTAATAAAGTATATTTGATTATAATGGGTACCAGTTTCATCTCAAGTGACTTAAAAGAAAGTTACATTGTACATGTTGTCAGAGAATTTATACATTATAAAAATGTTAACTTGTTCATCAATTTAAACAATTCTCCAATAATTTAATATCCACTTATACATTTAATACGAAAAACAGTAAGAAAAATCACTTTGTATATTCATACAAAAAGAAAAGCCATTTCATAAGCAGACATTTAAAGCAAACTAACATGTTTATTAATATGAGTCACATAAGTATATTTTAAATGTATACATTTCCATTAGAGAAATAAGTGAAAATTATATTTAGTGAAAATATTCTTCGAAAGTGATGTCGAGTATAACGTGAAAATTAACTTCAAAATAAAAATAACGAAGATGGAAGATTTCTTTTTTTTTCAGTTTGATTGTACATATGTCCAATTTTATCTCGAACATCATTGTACGTGCTTCTTGAATTTTAGAATAATGTTCTTGAAAGATTTTTAAAGTTCATGCATTTAAATTTTAAATTGTTCTTATCTATCTTATAAGATAATCTACCTTCTATATGTGCTATTTCTTGTAAGATAATCTATACTAAAATTATCTCTATTCTGTCATCTTCTAGGCATTCCTGTGAGTCAGGGTGTGGCTAAAGGTTACGCTAGAGTGGCTACGTCCTTAGAAGAGGCTGAATCATTAAAGGTCTGCAAAATTGAAATTTATAAATATTTCTTCCCAAAAAGTTATATTTTTATTTCTTTAAAGTAAAAACAATGTTTTATTTGAAATCCTGAATTATCAAAACTTCATGGTTGTTTCAAGTTATTGTATAACTTGAATTCCATTATTAAGAAATTATACTTTAATTTAGATGCTCAAAAAACAATATTATTTAATTTAATAGCATAATTTTAAATTAAAATTGTAATTTAATTTATAATGGTCACTTTTAGGCTTTCAGGATTATTAATAATTCTGGGTTATTATATAAGTTTTCGTATCTATTAACTAAATGAGATTCTATATAAACTGCAAGTTATCTGATAATTTTTATTTTCCCAATAACTATGAAAATAAGCTTTGAAATTATCTGAATTTAGTCTCTTAATAAAGTTTTACACATGGCTGCTTGATATTATTATGTTCTGTCGTGTTCGTGGATTTAAATTAATACTTATATAAAGATCATAAACACACTTTATTCCTCAGTAAAATATGCATGGAAGTAAAACAAAAAATAAACAAAAGTAAACATCAAGAATAAATATAAAAGTACACCCCTTTCATTCATAACCTAATACTTTGGACAAATGAAATGAAATTATCAGTCTTCAAGCTACAAAGTAAGCATGCCGTATAGGAAAAGCACTCTATCACATGATTCTCAAGCTCATTCTTACTAGATTTCCTAGAGTAAGAAGAAAGCTGTAAGCAATTTGTAAATTAATTTTCATATTTCAGCCTAAATTTCCTATCTAGTTTTAGAGTTTTGAAAACTGGATTCTGACATATACATTTAATGCAGTTTATAATTTTTACTCATCTAAGAACTTTAAATATTTGTTAAAAATGAATTTATATTCGCTTTCAGTCTCGAAGTAATATACTAAATCTTTAGAATTTAAAAGCATTTATGCTGTTGATATCGTATTGGACAAAATTTAAAATTAAGCACAGATGTATAATATAGTGCAAATCCTCTATCAAATTAGACATTAAAATACAGAATTAATATTGATTTCAACTGTCAAATTTGTATTAAATATAGTATGTACTAGTTTTGTTATATTTTGAATATTAGTGGTGTTTAAAATTTACACTTTTTCCTTGAATAATTAGAAATGCTCCTTGCTTATGTTTAATGACGTGAGAATTTAGTTGAAATAATTTATGATATACTGAGTAATATACATTTTCATTATTCACTTGAATTTAGCCTGGTGAAATATTAATTGCATACAGTACAGACATTGGATGGAGTCCTTACTTTCCGATCATTGCAGGAGTTGTTACAGAACTTGGTGGTCTCATATCTCATGGTAAAGTTTGAATTCCTTTGTAAACATAAACGCTTTTTTTAAATAATTATCATTCATGAAATAGTTGAAGAAGAGTGACTTTATTTACACAATGAGACTGAAATGTATGCACCAAATGTCATGCAATGAAAAACTTTGTCTCAACTAAAAGTGCTGCGTCGTGAATATGGATATTATTAAGAACATTCATCGTAAAAAATAAAAACTTTCAGATAATTTAATAAATTCTAACCTTTATTTCTCTTTATTAAATTAAAAAAATAAAGGTAAAGAGTATTTGAAAAAAATTAATATTACTCGTAATCATTTAGAGAAATATTTTAAAAACATTAAATTTTATTCTAGGTTTTAAAAATAATTAGTTCTATTTTTATACTAATAAAACTTTACTTTTGTTTGTTAGTGAAAGTTATAAGCAATTTTGTATGATTTATTTATTCTGTTTCAGGTGCTGTTGTCAGTCGTGAATATGGCTTGCCTTGTGTTGTTGGACTTCAAGGTGCAACTAAGAAATTTAATACAGGTATATATTTTTTAATTTAACAATTATTATGATAGGAAAATATAATAATTCATATAAATTAAATATATTCATGTATTTTATATTACATATGTATGTCATGTGTTCCGGTAAAAGTGATAATCTCGGTGATTATGTATAATAACAGGTGATTATTCATAATCACCACTAAACTCGGTAAATGTGATAAATTATTGAATATTTATCACTTTTACCGATACCTATATATAATCTTTAAATCATAATGGGAAATATGATAAATTTCAAATATTTGGTAGCAATAACTCAAGCAAAATTAAACATTTCTTTCTTAAGAATTTAAAGAACATCATGATGACATAGAATAAAACTTACAATAATCTTTCAGTTTAAGAGTTCATTTCAAAGTTTAAAAAATAGCGTCTCTTTTGTGTGTTCATTTCAATAGATATTTTAAGACAAATGTATTAAATAATAGTATAAGTTATAAATCTGGCATAAAAGCTATTGAAAAATACAAAATGATCAAAATTGCTTAAAAATAAAATAGTCTAGCTTGTTATTTTAATTAATTATTTTTATTTATTTTACACAAGACTTAACTTTAAATATTAAATATTAACTAGCGCTTATAGATAATTTTTTTCTCTTGTTAACTAAAAGACCTGGAAAAAGAAAACACTTTAGATTACTGGAATTTATTATTAAAAAAAACACCATGTCAAAACAAACTATACTTATATTCTAAAAAATGTATATAGATTTATTTATTTGGGAGTTTACTTATCAAGTTATATTGGACTCTTATGATATCCAGAATTACTCAATAGTCCAGATTTTTTACATTTGCAGTTATCAGACTTTCAGCCTGTCCTTCAAACACATCGTTAATATCACTGACTTTCAGAAAGATGATTTTCTAACACTATCTCGAAGTGATAATGTTTAATCTGGAAAACCCTTAAGAAAAATAAATATCTCTTCACAAATTGTGAACTGATTTCTGATATGTCATTTTTAATGCCGCTAAAAAGATCACTTTGTATTTAATATATTTTGTCAACAATTTTTTGGTATATTAATATGAAGATTAAAATCACAACTTATTACATTTCATCCAATTTGGATTTTTTTTTTCAAATCCCTCACACTGCTTCATTTTCCTTTTCGCACAATTTTATTTAATATGATTTTTTTATTATTTACAATGTATTTTAAACATCTATAAATATATTAAATTATTTCAATATTAAAAGTCATATATTTTAGTACGTTTTTGTAATTTAGGACATATTTCTAATTTTACAATTTGAAATAAAAAGTTTAAAACTCTAAAAATGATAATACAGCATACAAGAATAAGAAAGATATACTGTATAATGATGACAAGATTATATCATTACAGTAACCAAGTGTTTTTATATATTATTTATTTAACAAATGCCAAGCATTAGCGCTTAAGCCATTAAATTCACTGACTCTCCAATTCTTCTTGGCAATGTCCTCATATTGAGAAAATACGGCACAAGTATTTAAATGTTAAAAATCATTGGTTGATGAGACAGTTTGAGGAAAACTCTCTAATTATCTTGAGATGGTCTAGCAAACAGTCATGTCTAGTTACTGTTTTAAATAGAGCCACCATGAAATTATTTTTTTTTTGGAAAATTATGAACAGCTTTCTCCTTTTCCCAAATCTTCCATCTCTTATCCTTTGCGATTTGAATTGTTTAAGAGTGTTATGATTCTAAATTTTAATAATATTATTTTTTTTCATTTTTCAGGAGATTATGTTCTGCTAGACGGGAAAAGAGGAATTCTGCAAAGGCTTCCCCAACCGCAAGAATAATTACTTGATTTTTTTAAATAAAATTTCTGAGCCAAGAAATCCTTAAATTAAGAGTTCCATTACATCTTATGAGTATACTTATCCTTGAAGGGTAAACCAATTATGGATGCATAAAATATTGTTTTCTCTTCAAGTTACGTTACGTTTCTGCAAAAAATCAAGTATCTAATTTTAAAGAAATTGAAGTAAAAGTTAAGAATTTTATAAATTAATGACTGTTTCATGTATGTATACTTCATTGGCAGGTAATTGAAGGAATGTTTGAATGTATTCATTTCATTGCTTATATTTATAAATGAATTTAACTGAACATTTTAAAACCATATGAGAAATCTTTTAATCACTTTGTAAACTTTTTTTATTTATGAGCTACTGTTCACTTTTGGATGTTTATTTTATAGACATATTTTATAACATTTTAAATTTGTTTATGTCATATTGCATTAAATAAAATGAATGCTTCAAACTAGAACTTCGTTCATTATTTTCTTAAGAAACTTCATGTATAAATAAAAAAATATAGTGTTGTTCTTTGTTTCTTCATGCTCATTTTTCATTTTATAAAATTTTTTTTCTGTGATGCATTTTTTGTGTTCAATAATCGCACTTTCTAATGATTATCATAATACCTATTTTAATACTGAATATTATTTGATGATGGTGTATATATGTATACAAAAATTAATAAAAATGATCTTAATACTTTTGTTAATATTATCAAATAACAATGAATAGTGAATTTAAAATTTTATAAAGTAAAATAGTTACAATGTCATTACGATACCCTGGTACGTTGAGCATTTTAACTAGGAAGAAAAAATCGTGGTAAATATTTGCTTAAAAAGATTCACATTAGAAACTACTAAAAAACAGTACAAACATTTCCTTTAGATTTTATAAACTGAATAATAATCATTCTTTGTTTAATATTAAAGTTTATTTCAACGCCAGAGTTTATTTCTGACGGAAACTGCTTTGTAATCACTTCGATGATCGATTGCGAAAGTATCATGGAATAATTCCGTAAAATGTCTAGATAAAAGTTAAATTATAAATACATTTTCACCACATATTTCTGCTACAAATATTTATAATATAAAAGATAATAGTACTAAATTTATTTTAATCAATTCAACTGAATGTTATCGACTTACTGCAAGTGAATGAAAATTTTGTGGGCACTTATATATTTTCAACTCATCATCATTAAAGAAAATAATTTAAATGCTTAAATTTCGTTGTGAGATTAATTTTATGTGAAGACCTTTACATTTTAAAATAAATAAAAAATATAACTTATTATGTTCCTCAAATGTTTGCTTAGAATTATTTAATAAGCTTGAAACTTGCCTTCCTACAAAAATACATGGCATCAATACAATATTTATTATAAATGCATATTTTGACAAGTTTTTTATGCATTTTCAAATTGATATGAAAGCTTAAATTTTGTGTTATAAGTAGCAGTATGATAAAAACATTTTAAGTTCCTCACAAATAAATAAACTCTAATGAATTTTAAAGGCTAACCAGTCATTCTTTTCTTATAATTTCATTTGCTTATATTTGTTCATTTCTTAAATGTTTTTTTTATAGATATAAAAGTCAGAATTTTATGCTCAAGTTACTATATACTACTCTGAAGTACTATTTAATTATGATTGTTTAAGTTAAGTACAAATATCCAGTTCTAATTAATATGATAACTAATTAAACACTTAAAGTTTAAATTTAAAAAATTAATAATTAACTATTATATTAATTATCCATTAATAAATTAAATAATTAATATTATAATGATTATTTAATTAATTAATTATTAAATTATTAGTATTAATTTTAATGAATATTATTTTTTTACTTTTATAGGTTATTGATTAATTAATTTATTAAAGAATATAACATTAATAATTAATATTATTAATAAATGAACTAAATAATTATCATTATATTAATAAATTAAAGTGAATATTAACTTTAATATTAGTTTTAATTTATTAATATATGTTTTGGAATGAATGTAAAATTTATTTGAAGTGATTAAATATCCTTCCAATCTTTATGGAGTCTTATGAATCTTAATGGAGAATACTGAAATTAAATTATTGCATAAAGGATGCTCTGCGAATTTATTCCTAATTATTAAGTTTAAAAAAATGTAAGAAGCATATTCAACGCATGTGTAAAATTAACTTTTGTTATCTCTTCAAAACCAACAAATATTCTGTGTTTATAAATTTGCATTTTTTTGTTTGAATTCAAAATAAATAATTTTGGATAAGTACAAGGACATACATGAGAAACTGAGTAAAAATTCCATAAACAATTATATTTAGCTGTATTTATATTAAAAACCTTGTGACGAGCCCTTTCTTTTTAGAAGTGGCAAATAACTATAAACTTTGTAATTAATGAAATACAATGTCTATAATTTGGCTTTTTTTGCATGTGTATTTATGTTTTATTACATAAAGAAAGCATTTTACACTTATTTAAAAACCACTTGAAGAATTATTACAGAAATATATAATTTCGAAAAGCAACATGAATAATTTTTAAAATACTTCAGTGTATGATGAAGAATTTTACTTTCCCAAAACGTAATTTGTTATTTTTGAAATTACAAATTTATTTTTAGTCATGGCAAGAAATTTTTAAACATTTATTTTTGATCAAATTAATATAATAAGAATTCATTATTTATTAATTTCACTTCATTTTTTATCTGAGAATAATTTTCTCAAAGTGTCTTAAGTTATATGAACATTAAATGGGGCTTGAAGGTCATTCTGGAGTTCAAAGTTCATCGAATGAACGTTCATTTTATCATAATAGCTTCAAATCAAGTTTCGCGTCCTGGGCCGATCAAAATGCTTAAGGCTCTCTGAATCAATCGATGCTTTCTTAGTCCTTATTTATCTTCAAGGAAAAACGTATAATCCCTTAATGTATTTTAAGCTCTTAAAATCAAGATAAAATGATTAAAATAAAAATTATAAACAAATAAAGATCTTGAACTTTATTCTCAGAGCTGATATCACAGTCAAAGTTTCACTCATTTATCGAAAATAACAACAAAAGTATTTTGGAAGTTATTTGATAAAAAAAAAATACGAAGGTAAAATAAGCAAAAGACTTGTATATTTATTTTTATGAAATAAATAATTTGATAATAATTTTTAGTTTAATTAAGGAAAACTGCAAGAAATGTGGTAATAAAAAATAAGCATTATTTATAATTGTTAAAAGCCAATATAATTAAATATAATTTCTTCAATTAAAATCTGAAACATAAGCAAGTTATTGTTACATTTGATTTAAAAAGACATTATGTTAATAAACTGTTTAAAAAATTCGCCATGCTTAATTTGGGCAAGATTAACACATATCTATAATAAAAAGATGATTCTATCAATCCAAACTTCTATGCACATATTTAATTTCTCAATAAAATATTAACTGTGGTGATATAAATTATTATTAATCAATAATTTATGTCCTCATCAGCGATGATATAAATAATTATTAATAAATTACATTAAGAAACTCAATTTAATAAAAGTGAACTTTTCTCTTAGTATTTCTCAAATTAGATATGGGATGATATAAATAATTATTAATCAATAATTTATGTAACTCCATATCGATATTTATTATTAATAAATTCTATATTAAAGAAACTCAATTTAATGAAAGAGCACTTTACTTTTCTTAATATGTCAAAATCGTAGATTAAAAAGAATCCTCTTATATTATAATCTTTTTAAGCAAATATACTTATGAACTAAATTTGATATAGAATTCAATCAAAAATATGAGGGGGAACACCAAGAATTGATTTTGCCGTATATATTATGCTGTTGTGTTTGCAATCAATGTGCTTGTGTTTAGTTTGTAAATTCAATGAACAGTCTAAAATGTGTAAACATTTTCAAGATATCGAAAAATAGCATTTTTACAAATTTTTTGCTATAATTTAAAAAGGAAATAAATTTCTTGTTGACCTGATTTTTTATTGTTCACTTACTAATAATAACAAAAATTTTCTAAATTAAAAAAATTTATTGGAGGATTTTTTCCATTTCAAAAATTGCTTAAATGCTGTAAAAATTAAAACAAAAACATTTGAGATTAAATTTTTTAAAATTTACACGTGTGCGTTCTTCAAAACCTTACATGTAACAGTGTTTTTAAAAAACTTCACTAGTTTTCAATATTTATAAAAAAATGTTTTTAGAAAGTTATATGATTTTTAAATGTGTTATTTCATTTTATTGAAATTCATCAAATATTTTTCATTGCCAACGTAATTTGAAAAATATATTCTCTTTAAATATAAAATAGCCAAGTATGTGAGAATTCTTTAATAATTTTTTGCTCGCGTTTAAGCCAAAACGTTTGTTTGTTCATCTTAGCAAATGCTCAAATGTGTAAACTGATGAAGTGATGCCTTACTTATTTAATATTTATGAACAAATCATCTCTTTGATTGTTTGATGAATATTATGCCTGTTGAAGTAGCTCTTTTCTTCATCTTATAATATAAAAAAATGTCTGATTTTATTTTTAGTTTTAAGTCTCCTTGATACTTTTGCACACTTTCTTAACAACTTTTCCCTTCTATTTATAATTTTCAATCAAAATTTATACGTGTGCTTGAAAAAGTTTTAGAATTTTACATTTCTACGCTCATTTGTTGTGCCTTAGTTTTATCATAAATGATATATGCGGAATAATTAAAGATTTTAAAACCATTTTCAACTGCGATGACCTACTTAAAGTTTTTATTACGAAACATGTTTCCTGCCATTTGTTTATATATTTCATTTTAAATAACAACCTTAATAGTTAAAATTTTCTAATAACTTCGGCAGATTAACTTCTTCATATGATTTACACATTACTGTTGTTGTTGTTGCATGCTCCCGAGGTCAGCAGCGCTAGACCATGTCCATGAACGCATACACCTTCAAAAAGTCCAGTACCATAAGTGGATTCTCCATCAGATCTCTCCCGGAGAGACCAAGGCATTGAAGAATATGTTCAGGAGAAGGCCTGCTCATTTAAGCACTTGGAGCAAATTTCGAATTTCTTCGTACCCTCGACGAATTTCAAGTTACTAAGATGGCCACTTCTGAAACGGGCAATAGCAGTTTGTTCTTGTCTATTAAGACCAGTAGCCAGGGAAGCACCTGGACGTGACACATTACTGATTGGGCCTGGTTGATTAGGACGTCGTTCTCATTATCGGAAAATCTTAAGTTCGAATCCCGGCTTATTCGAAGATCCGTCTTGTTTGCTAATCGCGCCTGGAGCACGTTAAAACTGGGCACGATTGCAATGTCCTCCAAGTGAAATGATACTTCTAGTCGTGGCAGGCCAATTATTAGGGGTCTTCTGCTTGGTCCCTGCTTCAAAATCATGAAGAATCCACCCTGCTGCTTCTACCTAACTGATAGAACCCAACTCATGACTGGGTACAGGGAAGCATGCTGGTGCAGCAACAACATTACTGATTGCGGTGATTTACTAATAGCATTTATTCATTGAAAAATAGCATTTCAAATTACGGTCAAAAGGATGATTTCCTTTTCTTCAAAAAGTGAAGTGTGTATACAGTCGGATTTTCTCTTTTTGCATTATAAATTTTATTCAAAGATTACTTCCTTTTTAAACAATGTTGACACCACTCGCAATGAATCCTAATGAATTAAAATTCTATTGCTAATGAATTATCTTCTATTGTGATCTATTGGGTATCAAATATTCTCTTAAAATTAATTTTAAGTTTTAGAAATTTAAATCAGAAATTTAAGTTTTTTAACTTTAGAAAAGTTAACACAAGCAAAATTACCAGATAATGCAGAAGAATATAAGAATATCTTCTGCGCATATACAAAATATTAAACTGTAATGCTGATACAACTCGAAGTAGAATTTTTACTTAAATTCAAAAAACGGCTTAAACACTTAGCAAAAGTCACACTTGGCTAAGTGTTGGACTTTGTTTTATTAATTATGCTTGCAGATCTAAGTACTCATCTGGTTAACCGAAGCATTATCAAGTGATTGAGCTATCAATCTTTATTATCCCCTTCAAATTTTCTGACCGTTTCCACTACTTCTGATATGAAGCAAGAAAACTTGTTTTTTTAATCAAAAAAATAAATTCCCTGAATCTTTTTGAACCCCAATAAATCTGTACATTACCCAAGCATAAAAAATGTCATAGTGTAGGCAACATTTTACTCTGTATAATGGATAGCCCTTATACCAGATGCTTTTATGAGATAGTATATTATCGAATGTGAATGAATAGCTTTCGGGAGGCTTTTTCATAAATACTGAAGTATATTCACGTGCCACAAAAGAATAAATTCTTGACAATCTGTCTGGAAGATCTGGATGCAGAAATGCGAAATTCAACCTCACTTAGTCAACACTGCTAGAATCGAACTTAGCCTTTTCTGTTGTAAAGACCGCTGTTCTAATACTAAAATCACCTGGGTTCAGTGTAGAATCTTGTGCGCCTTAGTTTAGCGAGAATTTGGGGATAAAATTCAATTTCTGGCAGTCCCGTTATTTTTAGTCTTATTATTTTATTATTATATTATATATATTATATAATAATACAAATTATATATTATTAATATTATTTAGCTTGTTAGTTACGTCTTGGAGGTCATCTTGGGGTCAAAAATTCAAAAGGGCACCTGATTGTGAACTTTTACCAATCACCTTTAGCGTTCATAGTTTTATGACATCACGTGTTGTATAGATTAACGGCCTAAGTTTATGTTAAAGTAGTCTATGAACTTTACTGAGTTAACTAATAGTATCACGTGACACAAAACTGGGAACTATTGAAATTCTTACAAACCTCCTTCCAAAGATGTATATGGAGAAAACATAAATTTTGATACCCATTTCCAAGTGTACAACAGCAGCTGGTATCCATCCCGAATATCAGCTGCTGTTGTACACTTGGAAATGGGTATCTCACTCTGAATACATTAACCTTACCCCCAGACTACGTTGTGTCCAAAGTGAAGGACATAAAATTATCAAGAAAGAAATCAACAATTATTGTACATTTGCAGATGGGAATTCATCAATCTTTTTTAATTTTTACCTAATTATCAATAAAATTCTCCAAATCAATCACAATTATTGAGCGATAACTAACTTATATTTCCTCGACCCTGGCATGTGTAATTTTGTAGATGTAATTTCATGGTTTTCTTGTATCTGTTCTACTGTGCAGTAATCCCCCCCATTACTATAACACGATATATTGGATACGCGTTATAGGAAAACGCGTTCTACGAGCATTCTCGTAGAAAGCGCTCGTATGACCTCGTATAACGCGCTATGTACAAAGGAAGCCGACCAATGGCTGAGTGGTTAGCGTTCCTGACTCTTGAGCTGTGGGTCCCGGGTTCAAATTCCGGTTCGGGCATGGATGTTACTATCTCTCTGTCCTTTCTTGTGTGTTGATGTATGAATGTGGCCTGCCCTATAAACGGGTCTGTGGTGGTATGACGCGGACAATGCTACTCGCCTCCGTGACTTGGTTCACAGGTGCCCACTGGGTAACGACAAATGAGTAGCAGTTTCCGACCTTGTTGTGGCGAAGGGTTAGTCACCCAAGTGCCCGCCGTTATTAAAAAAAAAAAAAAAAAAAAAAAAAAACTTTTTTCATTAAAGGGGGTTTAAAATAGATGTTAAGGAAAAACTATATTATGAACGAAATGTGAGCGTTTTATTAAAATCAAATTAAAAATATTTTAAATATGAAACTCATACAAATGTAACTAAAAGACAGTTAATTCGAAATAAATCAAATAATTCCAAACAATTTTATTTCATCGTCGCTGAAGGAGATATCTGAAAAAACATTCCACCATCATATATTTTTAGCAAAAGGTCAATAATATAATTTTATTTCATAAGAACACATATTACACAATGGGCAACGTAAAATTGATTGTGAATTGTGTACGCATTATTATAAATTTTGCAGTACAGAAATATAACGTGGGAATCGAAGTGTTACATGGGGAAAAACACGTGTTGTACGAAGGACATGAAATCACGTAATATGATAACGCGTTATAAGATTACCGTATGATAGAGGGGACTTTTGCATTAAATTTTAATCAATTCCCTATCTGAATCTTTATATTCATAATGGTCACTCTATATAAATCCTAATTATAAGTCTTTCTAATGGCATTTTCCCCTCTTCTGTAAAGTTAAGCAATAATTCTCATGTAACTGAAATTTTGAACCGAAAATTCTTTTCTGAACAAATCTTCTTTCAGAACATCATTATGGAAGAAACTTCATTTCTTCTTCAGAACTTCATTTCTTCTTTTAGAACTTCAAATAGAAACAATGGATTTCCGCTTTTGTTCACTAGTTACTTTAGATTTAGAAAAACTTGCTAAAAATGAAAATAAATTCTCATTTCCATAATTCCATTTGATTTATTTTTGTAAAAATGTTGATGTAAAACATTTTCTTAATAAATTTCATTTTTGCATCCATAAGCAGATTTTATTTTAAAATTCCCAAAGTTTCTGATATTTTCTGCCTTGTATTTTAAAATGAACAATAGTGCCAGAAGCAATTGTTACCCTTTAAGCTATTGGTTACTAATTTGATGCTTGTTCTTAAAAGTTTGTGAATACTTTTCCGTTATCAGAACCGGACTCAACTATCACCAATTGCTCATTATATTTGGGGAAAAATTCAAAGGATAAAACTCACTTAACGTCAGATTTAGCAAAATCTTTGTAGCTTCGGATCTAGTCCTGGTAACGAAAAACTACCAGAATTTGTCAAGAAGATCTCTCTCTTTAGAGTTTTCAGATTACTTTTCATCAAATGTTTGACTTACTCAGGCTCAACTCGTTCTTTTTCTGTACTTAAAGGAATCTGTGTTTCACACATAGTCTCGAACGCAAATAATTTATCTTGAGTATATATTGATGACTATTGTGTCATTCAATGTCCTTAAAAATGTATGCGTAGCATTTCTTTAAATGTCTTCAATATCCAATTTTCTTTCAAATTTTTATCATATATTTTCTTAATTTATTTATATAAAGAAAAAAATTGCTTTAATTTTTTTTCGTATAAATATTTAATCTTGAAATTCTTTGAAAGAGAAATAGATTTTTGCGAAACTCATGTCTCAAGTAGCTAGACATTCCGCATTTCTTAAACTAAACTTATTGGCACGGTAGCTCAAGGCCGTGGACAAGATCAACAATGCCCATATCTGTTTTTAGGACGAAAGGCCCTGGGGTGCGAAGCATATGTCCCAGTTAGGTGGTCAACCAACCCGAAACATTCAATGTTTAGTTCACAAGCATGTTTGGTACTCAGTTTTATCAACTCCTATAAAGACCACGCAGTTTCAAGACAGAACCTCCGAAAAGTGTTTGGGAGCAGGAAACTCTACCATTAAGCTACCGGACTTCTCTGCATTTCTTATTAAAATAAAAGTACTTATGTATTATTTCGACAACCGCGAAAAAATATGTCATCTATTGATGGGATTTAGCACAATATAAATAAAAAATATAGTTTTAATCTATATTTATAATTATTAAGAGATGAGTAAATCGTTCAAGTTTCCTTTCACGTTTTGAAAAAAATATTGAAATTTGCAAAATTCTAAATCATGATTTTATGGATAAAAAGATTGATGGGAAAATACAAAAATACCAAATTTAATAAGTTTCAGGAAAGCTAGATTATTTATTAATGAGAAAAAATTTAGGTTACATTTAATAAAATAAATGCTTTTAGTTTATAAAAGCAATTGAAAATGAGAGAGTCATATTTGATTGATAAGAATGCATATCATATATATTTTCTTGTTCAGAAGTTATGTTTACATGGATTCTCTTATTGAAATAAATTATTGACATGTTCTATAAATTCATATTAAATTTCATCATAAGATAGCATTATCTTTGTGTACGATTAAAATTGTTTTGTGCTTAGAAAATGCTATATTGCTGTGAATTTATAATTTGTACAAAAATTTACCACAATATAAAATATTCGTCAAAAATTATAAATGATTCAGCAAAACTGAGAGAACAAAAGCTCTTTTTTATGTTTATCAAGTTTTGTATTATTTTCTTTTTCTTTTCAAGATATTGTAAATGCAGTCAAGGTCTAACTTCAAATCACTTTCTGTTTTATCTATATCATTGAGAAGATAATCATAAATTTTGAATTGACTTTCCCTTTATCTGTTGAGAAGATAAATAAAACATAAACATAGCTTGGAAATAAAACTAACTAGCAAAAGTGGTGTAAGCAAGAAGATTCAGCAAATTTATTTGAAATTATAATTCCTTTAAAAAATAAAAATCTATCAATCACCCAACGGAAAAAAAAAACCTTTATCAAAAATAGATTCCATATTTAATATTTTCATCTACTAACCGGGAATGTTCAGTTTAAAATTAGGTTCATATTAGAAAAATAATCAGTTATGACTTAAACCAGTGTTGCTTAAATCAAATCGAATACGAAATATTGCGCAATTTCATTCACTGTAACACCGATTTTCATGTTGTGTTAAAATGCACAATTGCTTTTTACTAGTGCATTAACTCCTTCACCATGCTGATATCAATAATTGTGGCGCTTGTGTCATTTCCATTGGGTGAGTAAAAAAATATTTTTAAATAGTTTTTATGATTAAAATAGCAATTATTATTTAAATTTACTATTTCACTAGTTATATATAAGTAAAAATATTTTTTATGAATTCATGTTAAATGTTCAGAAATAATAATAGTTTTACTTGGTAATAATGTTTTACTTAAAAATATAATTTAAACAAAAAATCTTTTAGTTTAAATTTACAGACGTGAGTAGCAAGTAACTAAATATTTTAAACCATTTATTAGTAAGTTATAAATTTAAACTTCATTTAAGCGTTTAGTTTATCCTATAAATTTTAGTTTTGGCGATAATTTGGCTTAGAAAGGAATATTCGTTGTATGTTAATCATGTTTAATTTGTGAAAATTAAAAGATGTTCCAAAAACAGCACTCAATGAATTTAATAAATCACGGCTGGACCTTCAAACTTATTTGAATGCCTAATTATGTTAAATTTGATTATTTTAGAGGGGGAATTCTGATGGACATCAACAGAAGTTTTTTCTGAGAATAATTTTTAAAATGCTATTTAAATTATGCTTAAAAATTTTCAAAATGCTATTTAAATTACGCTTAAAAATTTTCAAAATGCAAAATAATTTAAGAAATTGCATTTTATTAAAAAATTGTTTGTCACTACAGGGTGAACAACTTAATAGACTAAAGCTGTTATGAAACTTTTTTAAGCACCACCACTTTTGATGAATGATAAGCCTTATTCGAGAAAGAAGGAAACTTTTTAGAAATCTCTTTTGTAGTTTCAAATAGGATTGGAAAAAATTCGTCAAACTTATTGTCACTCTTAGAAATAACATGTGTACAAGGATGGATGTCTTAAAAACGTAGAGGCAAGAAAGTTTACAAAATTAATTTACAACATTGTAGACATTCAATATTCTACACTGTAAATTATACGTAAAGTGTTTTTGGTAAAGCAGATTAAAAAATTATAAACTACATTATTTACAGTGATTTTTAACAATGCTGAGATTTGGGTACCATGCGACAGAAGTAGTCGATGATCAAATGAAGTGATCTGGATATTTGGTATACAAATGCGACTGTGAACAATTGAAATATTGCCAATGACCTAGAAAAGAGGGAATAAAAGTAGCTACCATAATCATTTCTTGTCAGCATATGAAATCAGGGGATCAGGCTACAAGTGCCTTATTTGTTGCAGTGGGCCATCATGGCCAAAAAGCACTTCATTTCCTTGTACATACAAATACACAGGCACAACCATTAGAATTATTTGTATGTCATTAGCGTGTCTACATTTGCTATAATAGTCACTTTTGTACAAAGAATGGTCTTAAGTTTCTTTGAAAATATAAATCATTTTAATCCGTAGTATTATTTTGGATCTTAGAAAATCTGGAGAGAGATATTTGCAATCATTCATCTATTTGAATAAAAAGGTGCTCATTTTATAATGATGGAAATCTCGTTTGGTAGGTAACTTATTCAGTAATCCCATCAAACTTCATACCTTAGGGTTAGATTCAGTAGTTACTTTCCTGTTGTAGTCTGAGAGGGGAAGTAAATGCTTTAAAACAACACTTCAATCCATAATGTGGATGCACCGTAATTGAAATTAATACATTGCATTATTTACTTTACTAACATTTTATTGCTTCACATAAGTCTGTTGAGAGATGTGGTTCAAAAACGCTGGATTGAAACATATAAAAACATCATGTGTCCGTTATTCAGTAATCCCATCAAACTTCATACCTTAGGGTTAGATTCAGTAGTTACTTTCCTGTTGTAGTCTGAGAGGGGAAGTAAATGCTTTAAAACAACACTTCAATCCATAATGTGGATGCACCGTAATTGAAATTAATACATTGCATTATTTACTTTACTAAGATTTTATTGCTTCACATAAGTCTGTTGAGAGATGTGGTTCAAAAACGCTGGATTGAAACACATAAAAACATCATGTGTCCGTTATTCAGTAATCCCATCAAACTTCATACCTTAGGGTTAGCTTCAGTAGTTACTTTCCTGTTGTAGTCTGAGAGGGGAAGTAAATGCTTTAAAACAACACTTTAATCCATAATGTGGATGCACCGTAATTGAAATTAATACATTGCATTATTTACTTTACTAAGATTTTAATGCTTCACATAAGTCTGTTGAGAGATGTGGTTCAAAAACGCTGGATTGAAACATATAAAAACATCATGTGTCCGTTATTCAGTAATCCCATCAAACTTCATACCTTAGGGTTAGATTCAGTAGTTACTTTCCTGTTGTAGTCTGAGAGGGGAAGTAAATGCTTTAAAACAATACTTTAATCCATAATGTGGATGCACTGTAATTGAAATTATTACATTGCATTATTTACTTTACTAACATTTTATTGCTTCACATAAGTCTGTTGAGAGATGTGGTTCAAAAACGCTGGATTGAAACATATAAAAACATCATGTGTCCGTTATTCAGTAATCCCATCAAACTTCATACCTTAGGGTTAGATTCAGTAGTTACTTTCTTGTTGTAGTCTGAGAGGGGAAGTAAATGCTTTAAAACAACACTTCAATCCATAATGTGGATGCACCGTAATTGAAATTAATACATTGCATTATTTACTTTACTAAGATTTTATTGCTTCACATAAGTCTGTTGAGAGATGTGGTTCAAAAACGCTGGATTGAAACATATAAAAACATCATGTGTCCGTTATTCAGTAATCCCATCAAACTTCATACCTTAGGGTTAGATTCAGTAGTTACTTTCCTGTTGTAGTCTGAGAGGGAAGTAAATGCTTTAAAACAACACTTTAATCCATAATGTGGATGCACCGTAATTGAAATTAATACATTGCATTATTTACTTTACTAAGATTTTAATGCTTCACATAAGTCTGTTGAGAGATGTGGTTCAAAAACGCTGGATTGAAACATATAAAAACATCATGTGTCCGTTATTCAGTAATCCCATCAAACTTCATACCTTAGGGTTAGATTCAGTAGTTACTTTCCTGTTGTAGTCTGAGAGGGGAAGTAAATGCTTTAAAACAACACTTTAATCCATAATGTGGATGCACTGTAATTGAAATTATTACATTGCATTATTTACTTTACTAACATTTTATTGCTTCACATAAGTCTGTTGAGAGATGTGGTTCAAAAACGCTGGATTGAAACATATAAAAACATCATGTGTCCGTCAAACATATCTCAAAAAGCAATCATACATGCATTATGCATACATTCTCGCTTTTTGAGTATGAGTTCAATATATGCATTGTTCAGCATAGTTTTTAGAATCAAATTCCACCGAATACATGTGGGGTCTTTCCAGAAGTAGATTAATAAGATATCTTTAACACAAACTTTTCAAATGCAATTGACAGAATCGAACAAAAAATGTTCCTGGCGTTTGATTAATTTTTTGACAATTTATTTGTGGCCGTAGAAGCCTAGTAGTTTTTAGCATCGGCCTTCCGTCTGGAAGAGCGGAGTTTGATTCCCAATACCACCAAAGACCCACTAAGTACATGCTCATTAAATCTATGGAATCGAAAGTCCTGTGTTTGTTTAGCAGTTACCATGGGTGTAATGGTCTGGAGAAAATTTAATCCTCCTTAAGATGAATGTCGAAACTGAAGGAGTGGATATTATGGTGATGCCCTCTATCGGAGGAGTTTAGAGTAGAGTCGTACTTTCACCTTCTTGGTGCTCTGGTAAAACGAAAAATGCACCCTACTGATTTAAATTCGCATAGCCAATGGCATAGCAAGCTTGGCTTGTCCAAGTGTCATAAGTAACAGCAATACAATTTACTTCAATTGCACATAATATATTAATTTAGAATGTTTAGACAACAAAGATTTAAAATCCTATAACTCAATCATGACTAATCATATTATCAATCTAAAAATAATTCTTGCTGAAAATTGCTTATAGATTTTTCTATCTATTAATGTTCGAAACTACTTTTCTTTACAATGTGTTTTTATATTAACGATTAAAAAATATTTTAATGTATCTTAATTAATTATTATAATTAGTATATCTTATATCTAATGTATTTCCTTGCATGTAAATTAAACTTTTCCTCGTTAAACACAGAAATTCTTTACTGGATCAAATGGATATTAGCCTACATTGCTATCCGCGTTCACATTGCCACTCACAAACAGAGATTCGATCTGTACAGTTTTGGTGCCACGGGGGATCCTGAGAAACTGGGGTACCTCATTCCGCAAGTGGAAATAGATTTGGAGTCACCCCAGTCAGAAACCCATTTACAGGAGGTAAAGAAAGCATCTCCTTTTTTTAAATTAAAATTATTGTATTTGCTAAAATTACCTATAAAAGATATTAAAGTACTAAACATGCATAAAATATCTAAATGTTAAAATATTGTTATAACTGACTTACAAAAGTAAATAATTGACGCTGGTTGAATTTTTTAGGTATAAAATGAAATAGAGAGAAGGCAGTGTTACACAAACAGACATGTTTTATGACGATAGACAATTACAACACACAAGTAATTATTAGGTTGGTGCGTATGAAATGTCGGATTCTCTTTACATGCGGACGTTTTCCTCCCTGTTTTCGTTATACTTTTGTATTTGGCATAACCTCATTCATACTCGTATTGTCCATTGCCAGAGACTCATTTCAGCAAAATAGGTTTTCTCGAAGGTCTTCCCTTTTTTATTTTTTTTGAGTTTATTGCCGATATGAATTCTGCCGACATTCGCGTCATTTTCTTATATGAGTACAAACTTGGTAATAGTGCTGCAAAAGCTGCACGCAACATAAACCAAGCGTTTGGGGAGAATACGGTTAACGATCGGAAAGTGCAGCGTTGGTTCGAAAAATTTCGGACTGGCGATTTTTCACTGCAAAATGAGCCGCGCGGAAGACCCAAAACGTCTGTGAAGAATGATGACCTGAAGGCTCTAGTGGAAGCGGATCCAGCCGTATCCACGAGGGAACTTGCTATCAGGATGAAAGTTGACCATACAACGATATTGAGACACCTTTCTTAGATTGGCAAGGTTAAGAAGATGGACAAGTGGGTACCGCACGCACTGACAGAGCGAAATAAGCTGGATCGGTTAAACGTATGCTCATCATTGCAGCATCCACCATATTCACCAATATAACAAACATCACTGAAATATAACAAACATGCTATATTTGTTTCGCATTCCAGTGCCCTCGGTGAGGAAAACAGATACGATAGATTTTTAGGTCTCATATGGGCCGTCCTGCCACTGAGTTTAATTTAATTGTCAAAATATGCATAGTGAAGTGATGTCATGAAAACATCACATCTCTTGGATAAAATTAAAGTAAATAAAAATCTAAGATAGCGTCATATATAAATAACTGCGCAAACACAGCAGCTTTTGCAGTTTGTTTATCTAAAAACAAATTTTTAGTTAATCAATATATAACTTGAAAGGCTCATTTAAATTGCCTTTCTTACAATAAGTTTTAAAATAAAGGCAATTTAAATATGCATTTTCAAGTGTTTTATACAATGATCACACACTGAAATTTGCTTTAAGAGCGAAAATATCTCATGAAGCAAACAAAAAACATTTTTACTAGCCATATGCTGGTTAAGTATTTTTCAAATAGTTTTAAGGCATTTAGTGTCCGAATTCTTAACTTCCTGTTTTCCTTTTAGAAATGAAATGCTGTTGTTTGACCATTCAGCCTCACTTTTATGTTATTAGTGAAAGTTAGGAAGGAAACTTTGCAGTCAGTAAGAAAAAAGAAATCGAAACTCTGCAGAGTGAATTTTCCCCTCACTTTTACATCAATGTACACTAAACTGCACTAAATTTACTACACTAATTTCAAAATAGTACAACAAAAGTTAGAAAATTGCTTTTAAAAGTATAAACAAATTAGTAAAAATTTAAAATTTTATTAAAAAAAATTTTGATTAAAAAAACTTTGATTAAACATAAAATAATACATTTCTTTGCATTCAAAACGAATTATAAATAAAATTTCGATAAAATATTTGTAGTTTGAATTTTTTGACATTTTAAAACTGTTTTCAATGATTGAATAAATGCTTTTTCAGAAGATGAAAATGAATTTAAATATGTTTATCAAATAATAGTAGATTCGTTTTGTTTTGTTTGTCGCTCAACGGTCATCACGAGGGCTAATTAGACCGGGACTTACGGTTTACAGTGGATTCCGAACCACTACAAACATCCATGCCCAAGGTGGGATTCGAACCCACGAACTGTTGAACCGAAGGCAAGAGCGCTAACCATTCGGCTGCCAGCTCAGCCAAATAATAGTAGAATTCACGATAGTAATAATTTTATTATAGTAATTCATATTAGAATACATAATTAACACCGCAAATATATTTTGTATCATTAAAGGGATTTATTGTAATATATATATCAGTGTTCTAAAAATAGATTCTAAAAAAGAAGTCATACACAAAAAATTAATTTTATCTTATAAATTTAAAAAAGAAATTTGATGCATTCATAATAGCAAAATTTCTTTTGAATGATTATGTAGGAAGCTTCCATTTTATCTGTGACAGTTTGTTACAAAAACAAAGCTATTTTGATAAGAGAATTTTCTTTTGAATAAAAAAATCATGTGCTCAAATATGCAGTTTTTTAAGTGTATTAAAATAAAAAGGACACAAATAAAAATGACTGATATAGGTTCTTGAATAAAAATTAATTTGAAAATCATACAAGTCCCTTGATTTGTAAAATTACTTTAAAATCGATATTTTGTTATAAAAAGTTTTTGAATTAACAAAATTTATAATTTATTTATTTCATAACTATTTCCTTAAATCGCATCACATATTTTAAATACATAAATTATGATAATATAGTTGTTTAATTGTTAACATTCATAAAGTTTTAAATAACAGCAAAAATTATTGTTTCTACAATTAAAATGAATGCACAACTTTCGTTAAAAATGCTGTTCTCTAAAAGTACCATTAGAATTGATTGTTGATTCATGTATATTGTACCGAGCTTCACAGATTCGTGTCGATTGAGAGTTGAATAAAACAACCACTTAATGAACACAAGACTTTTATTCGTAAAAACTTCACTAGATATACGAGATTCCCGCTGTAACAATCACAATTATACAGCTACAATTCGTCAGATATAACAAGAAACAGCTTCCAATCACAGGTCTCAAATACCTCAGACAGAGAACAACTAGCAGTCACAACTAATCGTCTTCACTCACTGACTGTCTTCACAAAACTGACTCTTCCATGTCGGGCTGCGGTATTTATATCTGACTTGGTGGAGAAATCTACCAATTTCGCCAAGGCTCTGGAAGCTTCTAGGCTATCTCGAAAAATATTGGTCCTAGAGTTTAGGTGATGGATATTTCCAGAAGTATCTATTTCTCGCCAAGTCACCAAGAATCTCGCCAACCGTCGCCAAGTCACCAAAAATCTATCCAACTGTCGCCAAGTCGCCAAATCATTAAGAAACCCGCTTTTAAACTACAACACGTCTAAATACCGCAATTTTTGCCCAAAAATGCGAGAATTTCTGATCTTTCTGAGATATTTTAAGACAAATACAATCATCATTTATATTTTTGTAACAATATAATTATTACAAATATATATAAACATCATCATTTCTGATTAAAGTAGTGACTTAAGATTTGAAGTTTAGTTAATGAACTAATATTGGAATTTTTTACGTTTCTTGTAAGGTAAATGGTATGCAATGCTTATAATAAGCGTAATATCCTGGATTTATAAGAATTTTGGAGTATCACGAAAACAGACTCTTAACTCGGTGAAACATTCACGATATCCAACTTTAGTGTCACTAAAAATGCTTGAATATGTCGAATATGGGTAAATCTAAGAACCATGCTGCATTGAAATGTTTTTAATTTGCCACAGACATTATTATGAAATATTCACCCAATGAGCTTGAACATGGTTTCGTACTGAAACATAAATGGTATACCCAGAGAAGAAATAAAATACCAGAAGAGAGTTTTAAAATTTCTAAATTTATCAGATTATTTTGAATCCCTATTAATTGTTATTGAAAATTGAAATAAAAAGCATTTCACACAGATAAATATGTGGCAAGTATAAATCAGTACGTTTCACTATATAAAAAGCAGAATTAAAACATGAATTACAAAATTCTCAGCTAAGAACATGGTTGCAGTTGAATCTTGTATAACCCTTTAACAGAACATAATAATCAATGACCTTTAATGTATATTTAATTTATGTTTTGATATTAGTTATATGTGATTTTATTTAATTATCTTGAAATAAAAATTTCAGTAGTGGTTAAAAATGGAATTATTTGGAAATCTGTTTTGTTTTAAGATCTCTTTCTCTCCCTCTCTCTCTCTCATCTATCTTTCTTGTACCTCTTTTCTCCCTCATTTTCTTCTTCTTCTCTCTCTCTCCCTTTTCTCTCTCTTTCTTGAGAACTCTGTCACAGAATGCAAAATAAATATTTTCAGGATAATAAATTTTTACATTTAAACCATCCATTTCTCTCGAAAAAATAAAAAATAAAGATTTGATGTTACAAAACTATATCCTAACGGATACTGTATAGTAATTTTAATATAAAAAGCAGTATTAAATTTTCAGATCATAGAAGAAGCTTTTAAATACGAACATTATCTACCTCAAAATATAAACACAATTTTCATTAATTTCTGCTCGTCCAAATTCTTGGGAATGAGTTTCACTCAAAAATTTCCATGTTTAATTACATTTAAAGAAAATATTAAAAATATTATATTTATAATTAAATATAAAGATTAATGTAAGAAATTCGTTCTTATAAACTTCAAATTAGTACTATTCTTTTATCTGCACATATGCTTACACATATGCTTACATATACAAACACTTTACAAATATTTCTCACTTGGAATTTAGCATAAGGAATCCTATTTTATTTTTCTTTCTATCTCTCTTTTTTTTCATTACAAACCCAAGTGAAAAAATATTTATTCTTGACACTGATTGCATTTTATGTACTAGTATGTCTATCAGTTTCTTGATATATTGTGAGTATTTACATCTGGAATTACTGTGAATAATAATTTTTTTAATAAATTATCATTAACATAAATTAAGGAAATATTAAACTAAAAATATTTCAAATTAAATGAAAATATCTCATCTAAGTTCTGAAAACATAAATACGATTAACCGATTTATTTTTATTTCTTGTTATAAATATACAGAGTGTGGCACCTTAAAACCAGCCCATAAAGTCAGCGCATGACATCAAATGTAATGAACGAAATATTATTACTCCCCTTCACTGTAGGTGATGCAAGAATATATATAAATAAGATAAAACATAAAGAATATTGAAACCAGAAATATTAAATTGGAAAAACATTAAAATAAATGATGCAAATGACAAGAGAAAGGCATAAGGACCACGTCTTCATCAGGAGGGAGATGGCCAGCTATGCAAAATGAACACTCTTTTCTGACACAAGCCCGAAGGACAAATGTCTAAATATCTTCGAGCAATTCCTCCGAAGAGTGTTCGTATTAAAAGAACTTAATTAAAAAATTAGAATAAATATATATGCAGAAAAGTAAAAATACTCACAATAGATGAAAATACTCACGATTGATGAAACATAAGTACAGTAGAATCCTTCGAGCATGTCAGAAAAGAGTGTTCATTTTGCATAGCTGACCATCTCCCTCCTGATGAAGACGTGGTCCCTATGCCTTTCTCTTGTCATTTGCATCATTTATTTTAGTATTTTTCCAATTTTATATTTCTGGTTTCAATATTCTTCATGTTTTATCTTATTTATATAGGCAAATCTTTCTTTAGCTGCTTTTGCGCTGGCTAGATTTCCTATAATGTGTGTGTATTGGAGTTCCTATTTTATTACATTATATATTTTCAGTATTGTATTTATTACTTTATATATTTTCAGTATTGTATTTATTACTTTATATTTATATAAATTTTTTGCTTTATATTAATATATATATATATATATATATATATATATATATATATATATATATATATATATATATATATATATATATATATAAGAATATTCGGGAATACATGCTTAAAAGTAAACTGATAGAAAAATATTATTGATTTGGGCTCTTTTAGACTTATAATTTTCTCATCTGAGTGTTATTGATTTCATAGGGTGTGGACGAAGTAGCCTTTTACGGTGTGAATTCCAAATCCGAATGTCTGCTTCTCCGCATCACCAGAGGAAGCGCCCAGGCAGCCGAAGCCTGGATCTACATGAAGCTTGCTGACGGGAAGACCTACCACCTCGTAGAGCACGTCAACTATCAGCAGCCGTTCGAAGGGAAATGTCCAAGTTTCACGAGTGGCAATTTAGAGATGCACTACTTGTGTCCCATGAGGAGATGGCGCATTCAGTTTTCCGGATCTTTGAAGTATATTCTCTCACCTTCCCACAACTTAATAATCTGATGACTAAAGTCATAAAATAAGTTTTTGAATGAGCTAAAAAAGCATGATTTTTCATATTAATTTGCAAAATGTTCAACGTTTCAGGGAAATATCAGAAAATGAAGAAGGGGTTTCCGAAAGAACAGTTTTCGTTAAATTCGTATTCTTGTAAGTATATTTTTGTTTTTATATGATATTAAATTTTAATTTTTTATTTATAATGTGCCAAGGTACAAGACAATATAAAAAAAACTCACAAGAAGAAGGAAAAAAGGATACGTCATCCCCCTATGAGCAGACGGGCGTCCCAATAGCGCTCCGTTTCTGAGATGCCTCGGATTGCTTGACACCATTCTCGGTGATCTTTGTCCATGGCTTCATCTTTGCAATATTTTATATATATATACCTATTAGATATTATCACATTAAGACAAATTAGTATTCTATTTTAATGAGTATATCTAAATATATGTGCAATTATAAGATATCACGTTAAGACTAATTAATATTCTATTTTAATGAAAATATCTAATTGTATATGAGATACTCAGTTACTTATATATATATATATATATATATATATATATATATATATATATATATATATATATATATATATATATATATATATATATATATATATATATATATATATATATATATATATATATGTATACATATACATACTATATATATATATATATATATATATATATATATATATATATATATATATATATATATACATATATATATATATATATATATATATATATATATATATATATATATATATATATATATATATATATATATATATATAACTCTGATAAATTATTATAACAACATATTCTATTTAATATATCGCTAAGCAATTTGAAAACTGATAATTATTTTCAATTGTTTGCTCTTGTTGCTCATTCTGTTGGTTATTCATAAAATAACACTTTTAACTTGTTTCAATTATTTCATCCTGGATAAATAAAAAAAAAAATTCGACGATAGTAACATTATGAGCTAAAAGTTTCTAATTTCATTTCTAATTGTATAGTTTAATTAGCCAAATTGTAATTTTATCTTTTTAATTTGTTAATTTTTTCTTTATGTATTAATGATGTAATTTCTATTTTCCTAAAAAAAATTGTCATTTAAAATAAATACATTTTCTTTTTTTTACTATTTTTCATTATGCGGTACTTTAAATTATGAGATTTATCTTATAACTGTGTATGAATGTACTCAAAAATTGATACAGTTTTATAGGGATTTTGGTAAAAATTTTTGATTTATATATATTTATATGGGTTCGAGATTAAATGTTTTTAGTTTTGAGAATAATCTTTTCTGTAATATCACATATATATTAAAAACTATAATATCACTTTTATATTTTTTCTGAACTTTCATTTTAAAACTAATATATATAAATTAATAATAATGAAAAAATTTTTTTCTTAACAAAATATTTTTAATTAATTGTTAGAATATTATTTTTTATACACAATTAAATTTTTAAAAAAATCTGTGATTACATATAGTTTTCATTATTCTGTTTATATTAAAATAAAAAAAAATTATAGTCAGGCAAGTTCAATAAGAGGGAATACCGAAACTGTTATAATAAATATGACTAGTTTAACAAAAGATTTTACCCCTATAAGAAATAAACACAAAAAATAGAAATGACTAATTTAAATAAGGATAAAGCAAAAGGAGAAAAATCTTTTATATTTTTAAAGTATGTACAAAACATAAATATCATCGGTCGCTGCTTATTCGGTCGTCGTGTTCCCGAATGGCGATTAAAGCACGTAAAATAGATGTGATAATGCACCTTTTTTGGTGTGACGTGGCCAGCTCGGGTTTCGACATCATCAATTAATTATGGTTTAGGATTAACAGGTGAATGGCTATGTTCAGTAGGTTTTTAATCTACTGAAATAAGCAACAGGAAACCAATACAAACAAATCAATAAGCAAAACTAAAAACATGATCAAACATTAACATGGGTTATTAATACAGGGTGATCATAATTAAACTGCAAATTTAAAAACGCTGTAAACAAAGAACCACTGGTTAGAAAGACCTGAAATTTCGCCAGAATGTACTTCAAACAGGGGGATTTTGTTTGGCGTGGGGAAAAAAATAGGAAAAAAAGTGGCCTGTAGATGGTGCTGCACAGGTGGTTATATGCAAATTAACGTCTTGTATAAAATGCTGAGTAGCTAGAATTCTCGTTAATTGTCGATGGTGATGCAACGCCATTTCGGAGATGACCGTATTATCAGCCGACATTTTCCAATGCCACGATCACCAGACATCACTCCCTGTGACTTTTGGCTCTGGAGATTTCTGAAAAATGTTGTGTACAGTGCTCCACTGGACACCTTAGCAGATTTGAAATACCGCATTACTCAGCACGTTAACAACATCAGCACTGATACACTCCAAGCTGCTGTGGAAAATACCGTTTTACGTTTACACCTCCTAACAGAAAATGGTGGACACCATATTGAAAATTTCTTGAAGAAGACTAAGGACAATAAAAGACCGAATTATTGTTGGCTATTTCTACGGTTTTGGCAGCAGAGCAATTAAAAACCGATTTTTTCCTATTCGATGTGGCACCACCTTGTTGCTCTGAATAGGCTTTACACCAAGAGTGCCACAACATCTGCCTGACTTACAATAGCACAACTGGTTTAACGTTCAGCTTACAGCCTTAATTGATTATCGTTCATGTCAGAATTCATGTCATAATTAATAACATCAATTAACCTACAGCCGCCTGTGCAGCGCCATCTGTTGGTTACTTTTTTCCTAATTTTTTTCCCACGCCAAACAAAATCCCCCTTCTTGAAGTACATTCTGATGAAATTTCAGGTCTTTCTGACCAGTGGTTCTTTCTTTACAGCGTTTTTAAATTTGCAGTTTAATTATGATCACCCTGTATGTGCGCATTGTATGCTTCAAAAATACAATGTAATATATAGTTCAAATATGTTTCACAGTACAGATTCTAATTAAATAAATTGATAAAATGTTGTTACATGCACAAAATTTGCAGTTATTAATTAACAGTTTGCCTGAAACCCACTATGATTATGCTACCATTTTAGGTGGACAGCTTCATCCAATGTTTATGATCTGACTCTTGACACCAATCCGAAAGGGTTTGTGGATGCTGTTGCCAGATCTCAGTGGGAGAAAACTCTTCAGCCACCTATCAGCAAGTAAATTGTGATTTTAATCTTTTTATACATTTTATAGCAGATTAAGTAGTCTGGAAATAGTTGGATATATCCCCCCAATTGGCGACTTCGTCACTGATTTCATCACCGAGCTGAACGTATGTTTTCGAAACGGGAAATTTCCCAAATCCCTCCTATTGAAACACTGAACAAAAAATTCAAATTCTGTTGCCATTTAAAAAAGCCATATTTATGAGACAAGAATGACATATAACGAAAAAAAAACACCCGAAAAGGAATAACAACATAAATTGGCAACACTAAAATCAAAACAAAGGATGCTAAATTTGGCGAGAAATCTCCTGGGAGGATATATCATACTTATATCAGTAGTCTTTCACATAATTAATAACATTAGAATTTTATCATTATCAAATAAGCTCTCATATATAAAATAAATAACAGCGTGGAATTTCTTGCGGTGATTAAATACAAATAAATTGGTTATGAAAATTGAAGTTCGTTTCATATTATGATCGTTGATTTGTTACATTTTAATGCTTGAGATTTCTAATCTTATAAATGATTTTCATTTGAAAATTTTATAAAAATTTGCTCGAAAGTCAAGTTTTGTATATTTAATAATGTAACGTAAAATTTGTATTACATATAAAAATAATAAAATCAAGTATATGAAAAACTACTAATTTTTCTTTTTACTTCAACATAAATTTTAATAAATGATTACATTGCTATTTGCGGCCAATTTATTATTATTTTTACATAAAATTGAAGGTTCTATAACAGATTTTTCGAATTCAAAACATTTTTAAGCAATATCCAAAACATTTTTCATTTTCTTTCTGAAGAAGTAAAGCAATAAATTTAAATTTCATCATGATTTCGTCTAAATCTTAAATAATTATACTCAAGTAAAAAAAAAATGTCACTTGTTTTTTTCACAGTCTATCTTAGTAATCAAAATAGCATAAATTTTGAATATATTTATTAAAAAATGTATAATGCAGAAATTACGAAACAATTTTAGTAAACGTTGGATGCTTTTATAAAAGAACAGCGAAATTTACTCGGTATCATCTTAATTGTTTTGACATCAATTTAAGAAAATTTTAAAGAACTTAAAAATTTTTTTCAAGCAAATGTAATAGAAAATCAAATTTTGTCCTTCAAATAAATAATAATTTCTCATACAGTTTATTTCATTTATTTCAGCAATTCGAAATTAAGTTTGTGGATTGAATTCTTACTTTTTTTATGATTTATGAAATAATATATTTATACAGTTATGAGATAATATTTTTATTTAAATTGAATTTATGGAATAATTTTTTTAAGATATATATATATACCAGTTTTTTTCTTTTTTTCAAATTATTGACTATAATATGTCAGCTCAATAAAACTGATTTCACTACCTTTACGAAGAAAATAAAATCTCTTGACCAAATTTATTTCCATAGAATTGCAGAAGCATTGAATTTTTACTGCCAAACGGGAAATCTCAGGGGAACAATCTCAATAGAAAATGGCGAGGAAATGGAAATGAATTTATTCGGTGAAAAAATAAGAAATTTGGGTAAGGTAGCATCTTTAATTGTTATTGATTGAGTTTGTTCTCATTATCAATTTCATAATCGTTCAGAATCATTTCTCTAGGTAATGGTGCTATGATTGCTGGATGCCACTTTACAGCTTTAATGGGATATGTTCCACAGGTAAATACAAAAATTAAGGGTTTTTGGAACGTTTTTCTTGAATTTTTTCATTTCATTTCACATTTTAGGGAATAATTTACAAATTGTTTTTTAGAATGGCTTTGCGGTGCACTTTTTGATGATGACAACACCAAAAATGTTCAAGAAGTAAATCATCAACATTTAATATATGACTCGCAAATTTACATATTAAATAATTAATTAAATGTTCATTTATAAAAAACAAACTATTTTACTTAATCTGATATTTTTTTATTCTTTAGTTTATCTGTAGGTTTTATTGTCAATCCATCTGGTGACATACATGTACTCAAGGAATTAGATTTCAGTTTAGAGCCATTTAATGCAGCCAGCGTGAAAAGAGATTTTCAAGCATCAGTTGAAGCAGGTTCGTTTATCTTTTTAATTAATTTCTTTGTAGTGTGTGTGTGTTTAATTAAGACGTTCGTTCTCTTTATTGGAAGGTCGTTAGTTCAAAATCAAATTCACAATAGAAGATCCGCCGTGCTCGCTAAAGGCGGTCGGGCCACGTTAAATATGTCGTGATTGCAATGTATTATGTGAAGCATATGTGTATATGTGAAGCATAATTTTTATATACTGCTATTAAATGTGCGTTTCTAAATATCAGTAATATTGAAGATATACAATATAAATTAATAGAAGTAAATACATGTGATAAGAGATATATGATGTACTTATTGATTATAGATATAAAGTTTCGAAAACTATAAAAAATAATTATGGGAACAGTATGGTCCTTAACCCCTTAACCGGCTATCCCGAGTTCACTCGGGCAAAAATTTCTGTGCGTTTTCCGGCTATCCCGAGCCCCTTGGTAGGGGCAACTGGCTTCACTGCAGTGCTTTAAATTCAACCCCCGAATTGATGGATTGCCGTGAAATCGTGGCTTGGGAACTTACTGAACGGTCATGATTGATTTAACTGATGTGAGCGGAAAACGAAAGTATATCAAGAAAGCAATAATTTTTGAATTACGTTTTACTTTTCTATATTTAATCACATTTAAATTTTCATAGTTGAAGATTCTCTAATTATTGCGTTTTATAAACAATATATATATAATACTAATTTTCATTACATTTTTTATCAAGTTTTTAAATTAATAACAGTTTTTAATGTCTTTGTATAATATATATCATATATATATATACATATATATTGTTTGTAATTTAATTGGAAACTGGACAATATAAGATTTTATTAATATGTGACTTAGCGACAAGGTTAAATATGAGGAATCTATATAATTAAAATATTCAAAAATATGAAATTTTAAAAAGTTAAAAATTTTCTTAAAGTTAGAATGGATAAAATAAGTAATAAATTGAATTTTATTTTTTTAAACATTTGAATGAATTTACTATTTTCAAGAATCTTGTAATGATTTTTGCACGTATTTAATCCTTATTATCTCTCAGATTTTAACTAAGTTCACAGTGAATCTCTAATTTTAATTTATAAATAAAATAACTTGTTTCCATAGTTATCATTTTAAATGCTTATATATTTTTATGAATGATTGACAAAAAATCGGAAATCTTAGTTATACAAACTATGTGTTTATGTAAATGATTTTAACACTTGATTTTAAAATGCAAAACTTTAAATTTTAAAATATTAAAAAAAATTAACATTTAACTGTATTTAAATTTTTAAAAATGAAATTATTTCTATAGGAAAAATAATATTTATGGCATTATTTCATGAGATACATATACATTTATAATAAAATGTAAATTATGCTTAAATATAAGTATGATGCATACCCTTACTAAAGACACTTCCAAATATTTTATTTTATACATGTGACATGAAAATATTTTAAAATTAATGTTATAATTATGCTTTGAAGATTTATTACTTATTATATTTATTTATAAAACCAGTTAAAAATATGAAAATAAATCGAGGGATATAAAACCCAGTCAAAGCATAAATCTTAACGTCTCAAAATTTTTAATTCTATTTCGTAACATTTCGTTTATAAGCTTTGTTTAGAATCAAATATTCAGATTTAAAAAATACGGTCTTAAAATAATATTAATTTTCTAAAATTTACAGAATTTTCACCACTTAGGCTAACAGTTTTCTTCTGTGAATTAAAGACAATTTGCAAACTATCAATCAAAATATAAAATTATTTAGACTCCATATTTTAGAATATAAAAATGATTTTTCAAATTTAGATAATATGTAATTTAGACAAATTCATTATCCGTGTTCCAAGAGTAATCTTCTTCATAAAAATGAAATTCTTCACTGCTTGAATCAGACATAATGTTTGTAAAACGGTAATATATAATTGTTTACAGATGCACAACTAGCTACTAGAATTTAAATTAAACCGCACTCCTATATATAGAGATAGATACGCAAACAAGAATGGCAAGGTGAAAGTATAACATTTCAATAATTTGTTCTGGCCAGCTAAAGGCGATTTATTGACACCCTCATGTGGAATATATCATTAGAAATATGTTTTCAAGATAAATTGATTTGAAATGTGAATTTACTATACCAATATTACATTTGTTTTCAATTTAAATTTATCGGTTTCCCACGGAATTTGAAAATTCCTAAGTTTCACAAATTTGTCAATACCATCAATCCTGATGTCAAATTGATATAATCAGAAAGATCAATCAATCTTCTGCAATTTTCATTCTACTTGTTAATAATATAAAATTAAACATATGTGCATTAATTTCCTGTTTACTCGAAAATTTGGCTAAACATGTTTGGAAATTTTTCATAATGTTGATAGCTTCATATATACCACTTAAAATTTCAGTACCCATTTTCAACCATTGTCTAAAATATTAAGATCACAAAGTAATTACAAAAATTGAAGGAATAATTCTACTGTATAAGAATTTTCGAATTTAAGAATGGAAATAATATTATTCTTCATTCCACATAAAAATATATTATTTTGTTACGATTAAGGCCAATAACTTTACAAAGAAGCTATTATTTTAAGCAAGATAACTTTAATTTTGAGTCAAACTTTCACTAGATTCACATTTTCGTGCAGGACTGGCAAATATAAATGATATTATAATACATCAAGAATTCCGAGTTTTGGAAAAATTACGAGAAATATTCCCTTAATTATTTGTTTAAGAAATGCCTATCTGTTTCAGAGACATTATAATATGATTTCACCATAAACTAATGATCAATTTAACTATTTAAAAAATGTATGAATTCAGTAATCAGAAACATTATTCTGTATAAGAAAAACAGCAGATAATATGTTAAATTGTTTAATTCTTTAATTATGAGGTTCAAAATTATTTTAGTAATTTTTAATAAAATTAAGGATATGTTAAACTAATATTTTGTAAATATAGTTTAAAATAATTTAAATTAGTTAAAGTATTCATTTCTGGTTAATAAATTTACTCTTAAAAATAAATTTGGTGAAAATTTACTTCTTTAATTAAAACTATTTAAAAATATTTGATTAATCTAATGAAAACTAGCTAAATATTTTAATTTTATAACCATCAAAAGAAAAAGGAAGTCAAATCTTTATTTTACTAAAGTACTTTATTTAAATGATGGGCATAATTCTGTATCTTTGAATGGAAAATATTATCTTAACTTAATTGAAACTAAATATGCAAACTTAGACGTTCATTATGGAATACGTGAAATGATATACGGGAGGGTTTCAGGTCATGTCTGACAGTTCTGATTGGCCTGTGCTTCTAAATTATGAAGAACCATTTCTCTGGACTTTGATGGTACACCCAGTGGGTGTCCCATTATATAAGGTGCCATCATAGGAATCGGGCCTAGTAGCAATACATTATATATATATATATATATATATATATATATATATATATATATATATATATATATATATATATATATATATATATATATATATATATATACATACATACATACATACATACATACATACATACATATATATATATATATATATATATATATATATATATATATATATATATATATATACATACATACATACATACATACATACATATATATATATATATATATATATATATATATATATATATATATATATAATGCAAAAATACTTTTTTACTACAGAGAATGAAGATTTTATGATTTGAACAGTCTCCAATAGATAATGTATAGCATACTAAATCACTAGCATGCTCACATAATTCTCTCGTTATATGTTTTTAAATAATAAATTATATCAGTTAAGATTATTTTTCCTATTATTAATTATTTTGCCTAATCTGCTTCCGCACGCTAAATTTCTACTCCTAAAAAATAACGAGAATAATCAGGTTTTTTTTTAAAAAACCAAAAGTAAAATACGTCTTTCAACAAAAAAAAAAAAAAAAAAAAAAAAAAAATTAAGAAATAAGGCAAGAAAGAAGAAATAAGGCAAAAAAGAAGAAATAAGGCAAGAATTCGTTTGAAAATTTGGTCTCTTTTCAGAGGATTCTTGTGAAAAAACATTCCTTAATTCCATGGAAAATTCTGTCTTTATTCCCAATTTTTACATTAAAACTGCAGATTTTCATTTTTAATATCTCCATGATGTAAGGTTTAACAAATCTTTCCTAACAAATAGACCATTTGCTATAAGGAATTAAAGCAGCGAAAAATAGGAAATCAATTAAGACTTTTTTGACATTGATTACCTTTTCCTTGAATTTGCGTTTACTGTTATTCAGATTTAGGTATCATTAAAAAACCATATATTTTGGAACAATCCTTATCACATCATTTCAATATAAATTGTGTTTCAAAAAATAGAAACTTCATGTAGAGAACATTATATTAAAGAATTATCCTTACGTAATTTATGTAATTGTGTTACACTCGATGTTAAAACGCAATCGTTAATATAATGTACTATTTCAAATGTTTTCGAGAATAACATAAAAAAATTCTATAGAAAAAAAATATGATTTTGCACAGAAATTTTTAAATATAAACTATTTTAAAAAATAGTAGATAAAAGTAGACACAAAGTTATAATATTGTGTTGTAGTTGACAACATTATATGAATGAATTATTCTTAAGTAAATATGTTACACTCAACACTAAAACGCAATTGTTAATAATTAAGTTTCAAATGAGATTTCTAAAATAGCATGAAAAATTTCTACAGAAACAAAACATGGTTTGGCTAAGGAATCTGTAAACATGAGCTATTTTGAAAAGATTTATAAATAAAATTTTTTTACTGCTAAGCCATTTATTTTTAATCACTGTAACACGTGCATCAATTCTGCTCCTATAGGAGAATCCTACAATTTATCTGGCACACTTTCTCAAGAACCGGAAGTTCTCTACAGTGGCGAAGGCTGGAGTGGATTTCTTGAACTATCATTCATTAAATTTACAGTAAATAATAAAACAGGACATGGTTTCATTATGGCCGGGTATGTTAACTATTATGTGACTTTAATTTTAATACATATTAAAAAGTAAATTATTTAATTAAAAAAAACTTTTTCTTTATGATATGTATGCTGCATTTAAATTATTAATTTAATTAAAAATGCAAATTTTGAATTTAATTCTTGCAAACATAAATATACCAAAATATATGCTTTAAAAAATTCTTAAGTATTTTTGTAGCAAAATTAGAAGTAATTTGTTGTTTTGACTTAATTTGTACTTTTCCTATTTTGAAATTTTTTTTAACTCTTTTGCACAAATTAAACTTATATATTATGCATTTGATAATTTCTGTTAAAAGTGTGTTGCCAAACGTCGTGATTTAATGCCAAAATAAAAGGAACCTATTATTAATCAGTTGTTCTTCAAATGCGAGGAAAGAAATAAAATAGTTGTTTCAGATCTTCATTAAAATAAAAATATGAAATTTTTAAATTCATGTTCTAGTTTTTACATAGCACAGTAAGGAAAATGAAACCAGAAATTAAAAATTTGCTTGTGTGTAAAAAGGATAAAACGTTGTTGCTTATGACACTTGGAGAAGCCAAACTCGCTAGATGACGGCTATGGGAAATTAAGTCAGAAAAGGCCGTCTTTCGTTTAAACAGAGCTCCATGATGGTGAAAGTACATCTTTGCTCTAAGACTTTTCCGATAGATGGCACCACCAGCGGATCAACTCTCTCAATTTCAACATTGATCTGAAGGGAGAGGAAATTTTCTCCAGACCATTACACCCGTGGTAACTGTTCAACGACCGACCGCATGACTTTCGCAATTTACAGATTTAACAAGGACTTATATCGGGTGTACTCGGTGGGTCTTTGGCGGCATTGGAATTCGATCCTAGCCCATCCGGACGGAAATCCGATGCCGTAACCACTAGCTTATGAAATGGTTCCGATGACGAAAATTTTGAACTGCAATGCTTGGCATTAAATAATAAATTTCGCCATATAATATGTCGTAGAAACCATCTATGGGATGATTCGTAAGTATCAAACCAGTTTGTTTTATAAAAATTTCTATTAAATTTGAAATCAGTTACTTTGATGTCACTTGTACACCGGTTACATATGGAGGGGAATTGCAGTTTGGAACAATAAATCCGTAAAAATCTCCATTTTGGAACGATAACAGGCTGAGGTTAAAATTAGTAAATATAGGACACAAAAACTACAGTTTTTAACAAATACTGCATTCACTTCACTAATTCTGTCATTAAAAAAAATGCAACAAAACATTATTTAAATACCTGCTCATAAATACATTCGTATAACATTGTTCTATTTAAAAGTAAAGAGAAACTTGGCGAAAATAACAACTAATTCTTCTATACAATTTAATTAATAATATGTAAGTATTTTACATTTTTACTCAAAATTTACCTTTCCGATGTAATAATTTAGAAATAATATTCTCTTTAAATGTAATACTAAAGTGATACAGATTTACAGGAGTGTAAATTTCTATTGTTTTTTTAAAACGGTACAGGGTTATAAAAATATAGATTTACGAAAGTTCAAATCTAGACGAATATCAGAAAGCACCTTTAACCAAATTATACATCAAATCGTTAACTTTTCATCCATGCAAAACTCCCGAGTTCGCAGATTCACAGACGTCTTCGCCACCAATGGTAATGGTGCGATGAAAGAAGCATGTGGACGGAAGAATGGAATGAAATTGTCTTGACTGACGTGTCTTGCCTCTGTCTGTAACATCATGATGGTCGCATTCGAATCTGGAGACCCATGGAGAGAGGAGGTTGAACAACTGTGTTATGCACCGACACACTGGTCTCCCACCGGGTATTATGGTAGGAGATGGAATCGGATACCACTTTCTCACTCCTCTAGTACGCATTGTCTGTACTTTAAACATCCAGCTCTACATTTCCAAGGTGTTGGAGCCAGTTGTCCTTCCTGACCTACAGGGCTTGCCCACAGCCATATTTCAACAGGATAATATACAAACACACGAAGCTCGCATTTCCCAAGGGTTCTTCGTCAATCATCAGATTGAATTGTTTCCCTGGCCGGCTCACTCTCTGGATCATTCGCCGATAGAATGTGGTTGCTGAACGACTGACCAAGATTACATTCTCAACTGCCACACCAGATCAACTTTGGCAGCACGTGGAAGCTGCTTGGTCTACTGTACTCCAAGAACACATCCAAAGTCTCTTTGAATCAATGCCGAGGCATGTAGCAGCTGTGATCTCCGACAATGGCGGATACTCTGGATACTGGTTATGTGAGGAACCACACTTCACAAAAGTCTATAAATTTAATCATTTGATACTTGGTCAACATGGTATCTACAAAATATATTTTGTTGTGATATCCTTCGGCTTTCTTAGTGTTGCAATTTGGGTGGCCAACAGTGTATTTTAATTAATGTTATTAAAAAATCTCATTCATGCATTCTAAGAATATTTCATCAGAATTATTGCTATGTCTTATAATTTATATATTTTATAATCAAATTTTACAGGGAAGTGTATGATGAACCAAAGAAAGCATTTACTGCACCACCTCTACGTGTACTGTTTCCAAAAAGTATGATTACGAAATATTTTGAATATTTCCTTTTTATTATGAAGTTAAAATACTCATTACCAAATTAATTATTAAAATTATTTTTTCAATAGAATCAAGTCTTGATATATAGTGTAAAATCTCTTGATTTACAAAAATTGTTGCATTCACAAAGTTTGTTGAAACAAATATGTATCCCAGAAAATTTAAATACTGTTTAAAATTGGTAATAGAATAATGCTTTAAAGAAAGGAATGCAATTATATTTGAAAATACCTTGCTAACACCGATGGCGAAGATTTTAAAAAAGATTATGCTAACAGTTAAGGCTAATAGTTGCTGAAGATTATACTAATGGTTTGGGGTGTCAAATAAGACATCTTCCAAATTGGAACTTGTTACATTAAATCGCATAAAACTTATTTTATAGTTTAGAGTAAGATTTTTCTGAGGAAAATTTAAATGCGCTATTAATTACTTTCACATCAAGGGATTATTTAATAATTATTTTTCCAACATGATACTTTCCTACGTTATATCTCAAGGTTGGGTTTTAAGATATTCTCAACTGTTGTTAAAATCTGTGTTATTAAGTACTCTTACTTCAAGCTAGTATTTAATAGTTGTTAAGAATTGTTTTATGGTCACTCATGTATTAGGTTGATGCGTATGAAATGTCGGATTCTCTTTACATGCTGACGTTTTCCTCCCTGTTTTCGTTATACTTTTGTATTTGGCATAACCTCATTCATACTCGTATTGTCCATTGCCAGAGACTCATTTCAGCAAAATAGGTTTTCTCGAAGGTCTACCCTTTTTTATTTCTTTTGAGTTTATTGCCGATATGAATTCTGCCGACATTCGCGTCATTTTCTTATATGAGTACAAACTTGGTAATAGTGCTGCAAAAGCTGCACGCAACATAAACCAAGCGTTTCGGGAGAATACGGTTAACAATCGGAAAGTGCAGCGTTGGTTCGAAAAATTTCGGACTGGCGATTTTTCAATGCAAAATGAGCCGCGCGGAAGACCCAAAACGTCTGTGAAGAATGATGACCTGAAGGCTTTAGTGGAAGCGGATCCAGCCGTATCGACGAGGGAACTTGCTATCAGGATGAAAGTTGACCATACAACGATATTGAGACACCTTTCTGAGATTGGCAAGGTTAAGAAGATGGACAAGTGGGTACCGCACGCACTGACAGAGCGAAATAAGCTGGATCGGTTAAACGTACGCTCATCATTGCAGCATCCACCCTATTCACCGGATCTCTCGCCGACCGATTTTCATTTTTTCAAGCATTTAGAGCTGTTTTTAAGGGGCAAACACTATGAAAATGAAGACAGTCTAAAAAACTCGATATCAGAGTTTATTAATTCTAAAGACCAAAATTTTTTAAGACAGGCATCTACGCTTTAAAATCTCGTTGGGAGAAGTGTATTGAAGCGAATGGAGCATACTTTGATTGAATAAACAGCTTTTGAAGAAAGATATGCAGTTTTATACAATCACTTAAGAATCCGACATTTCATACGCACCAACCTAATACTATAACGATGTTTTCAACTGTGAGTATTACAATAGAGCAAAACAAAGCTTAACTTCCTAGTAGACTTTTCCTAAAATTGTAGATGAAAAAAGTATGAAACAATTTGAAAAACTTTGCTTGTTGGACATCAAGCTTTGTTAATTTTTAAAGCATATTTCTCACACAAAAAATATTGAAAGCTTTCATTTTGATGCTCGTACTCATAGCATATCGAATTATTTTTAATTAATATATTTTATTTCTTCGATGTTCATTTAATGCAGTAACTAATAATATGCTAATTAATCATTTGTTGTCAGGAATGCATTGAAAATTTACGAAAAAATTTCATTCGTTTCCATTAATTACATTATAATACACAAAGTTCTGATCTGTCAAAAACCCTTCTTCATATTTCATTGGAAATAAGCTTTTTCAATCTTCATCTCTCTATATTTAACAGATTTTAATATCCTTGTGTAAGTTTAAAGGTGTATACTCATCTGATTATTTACCGTGTTTTTCAATTATAAATATGGGTGAATAAATCAAACTAAAATACTATTCAAGCAACATAAAATAATAAATGTAACATTTTAATAAACTATAACACTAACATTTGAAACTGTAAAGTCGTATTCATACGAAAAAATTCTAAAACTTCCTTTGAAATAAAAAAAAAACTAATTTAGTATAAAAAATTTATTGAAAACATATACAGCTCCTATATAATATAAGCATATAATTCCTTACAAATAAAATCGAATAGAAAAATTCCTTGTTTCAATTATAACAGGAAAATAACTATGCACTATCTAAACTCGCAATAAATAAGCGAATTTACGGGGTTAAAGTATTATTTTAACAAAGATGTCAAACCCAAAAATTATGGGTTCGGTGTAGAATCGGGTACTACTTATACATATAGTTTGGCGATGCATTTTGTTATTTACTTTAGTTCCACAAACTTTAGTTTCTGGTACTCCTATTAACCCTATCTTTGTATAGCTTTTGCGTAGTGGTCATCTTGTTAGCACATCTTGGCACATGTTTTGTCGATAAAATAAACGCCAAAGCAGGTACCCGATTCTAAACTTTAACCAAAATTATTTATGTAAATCATGTATAATATGATATAAAATTTCTTACTATACGTTTAACAAATATTCTGCCATATTCCTTAAATTATGAGCAAAATGGAATGAATAGCAAATACATGCAAGTTGGAAGAAATAACAATTGCATATTTTTTATTTTTATTTTTGATACTTTTACAGGCGTTCCACTCACAGTAAAATTTTCTGAGGAAATATCTCAGTTTGGCGAGATTTCTGGCGGAAAAGGCTCATCCTTGGGAAAACTGACCAAACTAAGTCGCACTGATAAGACGGTATCTATTTTTATTTATTTAACGATTTTCATTTGAGAAAATATTTTAATTTTCAAGAATTCTACACTATATTTCATTTACAATTTTCTCCGCAGTTTATTGTTCCAAAAGGGATCATCGTCACTACTGCTGCTTATGAAGTTTTCTTGACAAATGAAATTAAAAAGGTCATAAAAAACTTGGAGAATGTTTTGTAGTAAGTAGGAATATTCAAAGCAATACATATGAGGTTATTTGAGTTAGAAATACTTTAAAAACGAATCTTGAAGCTGAAAAAAAAGGATTAATGCAACCTCATGCATCGATAGAACAGTCCAATACACGCACAAGAGTAAACACTACATCACAGTGAAAAATGAAACACCGCGAACACAGAATAAGAAAATACGCAAAATTACTGGTTAGACATCGAGTTATGCATATGATAGGAAACGCGTTGCATTCTGTTATGCACGAAATGAGATAAAAGAAAAAGAATCTGCAAAATATATAATAGTTATGATGTATTGGACGGAATAATCTTTTTTTTATAACTGTTCAGTCTATCTTCGAGGAAAGGTTTAATACTTATAATGAACACTTTCTCTCACAATCCTTCAGAATAGAACGCAAAAGATCGGGATTATGGTTGTTGTTATTTATGGCACTTGGACAAGCCAAGCTCGCTAGCCTACGTCTATGCGAAATCAAGTCAGATTCAATCTATGCGAAATCAAATCAGTCTTTCGTTATACTAGAGCATTACGAAGTTGAAAGTAGGTCTTTACTCCAAGACTCCTTCGATAGATGGCGCCACCAGAGGATCCACTCCCCCAATTTTGACTTTGATCTGGAGGGGAAGCAGATTTTCTCCACGCCATTACACTAACGGTAACTTCTCAATGACTGACCACAAGGCTTTCGGTTCCACAGATGTAACGAGCGCGTATATCGGACATGTTCTGTGGATCTTTGGGGGCATTGGAAATCAAACCAGCCCTTACGGAAGGAAGACTGATACCCGAACCACTAGGCTACCACGGCCTGAGTGGTACTTTCAGAAAACAGACGAATACGTTAGAGATATGGTAATAGAATGAGAAAAATAGTTTGGTGTTTTGTCTCACAGCAGCAAACAGTCACCTACAAGAGTCCATTGAAGACCAACAACAGCAAAGATGGTTTGATGAAAGGTATGTGACCTTCACACAGCTATCTTTGCTACACTTTTGTACAGTGCTATTGCTGGTGTATTCCAGGAATGAGTGGTGATGACAAAAAAGTACGTCAGAGCACTCATAGACCAATACATTATCAGGTTTAGAAGTATATTGCGTAGAAGTGATTAAATTCAAAACAAACATATTTTAACTTTTCGAATCTTAAAAGCATAACATTTATATTCTGTTATTACATTTCGTTTAACTAATAAAGACATTGTATTTTATTCTGTTATTCATCAATTTATAGACACTTGCGATATATGCTGATTATATTAATAAATATTTATTGCGTAACTGATGTTGCATATATATTTATATAATAAAGTTAGAGAAAATAGAGAAGTGTTAAACATAACACTACCAATACAACACTATTTCACAGTAATTAACAATAAATTTCATGGATATTTGCATTGGCTGATAGGCTTGAGTGGTTAAGAATGTGGATTTCTTGAAATTTTTCTGAAGAATGAATAGGAAAAGTAGGGCTAGAATATTTAAACATGAAAAGTTCCATTATTGATGCAACGGTGGTTAAGTTATCTTCCTCCGCGTCTTTGTGTTGAATGGAAACTAAATGGCTAACACTTCTGTTTACGGTTCAACATTAGCGGTTCGATTCTAACTTTGGGATCGGATGCTTTTAGAAGCTTGGAGTCAGTTTTAATCTGTATGCCTCGATCTCATTAACCCTTGAGCACAAAAACTGACAGACACGTAAAGCAAACGACTTGAGCAATAGTTAGTTAGAATAGATTGAAAGTTATCATAATGAAAATTTATGCGAAAAATAATTTATTAGAAGCAATTTTGAGATATTGAGTGCTCCTCATCACGCAAAACATGTAGAAGTTATTTATTTACAATTTATTTGCTTGAATAACCCTGTTTTATGAGAATCCTATTTTCCGAATGCATAGTGTTTAAAGAATACTTGAAAGAAATCGCGGAGATAGTTAATAAACATTGAAGCTATTTGAAGCTAATGAGCAATTTTAGAATTCAAAAATTTATTTTTAAAGTACATAGTAGAAAATCAGTAATATTTCCTCAGACTACTAAACTTGTTAAGTGATACTGTGTCACTGGTCATAAGAATACTTATAGAGTTTGCATTTCATTTTATCTAAAAGCTATATTCTAGACAAAAGCAGAATCCTTTTTAACGAAAGATTCAAGGAAAAGAAAAACTTTAAGGGAATGTTACGGGTATTTGGAATCAGTAATTCCTAAATTAATCTGAAAAGTATAGAAGATAATTAACGAACATTTAAACTGATATTATGGAATACCGTGACGTCCAAAAAATTCAACTAATAACACTTAAATTATATACATATATATATATATATAAAAATCAAAAAAAAAATAAATAAAATAAAATGCATAAATATACCTATTCAGCGCAAAAGCAGCTAAAAAAAGTTAAGTCAGGAAAATAATTAGAAATAGAAAAATATAAATTAAAATATAAAGAAAATAGATTTAAGAAAAAATATGAAAAAATAATAAGAAGCATAAAGACCTATATACAACAATTATTATTAATCATATTTTATAGATGGCTTGTATAAAATATATTTTATGATATTAAATATATCATAAAATATATTTTATACAATTAATATTATGAAATTTTAAATTCACTTTTTTGCATTGCAGTGGAAATTCTGCTGGAGAGGTAAAGGAATGTTGTGAAGTGTGAGTTTTTGCATTTTTATATTTCATAATTTATGTTAGGTTATATGTAAAAAATAAAAAAAACATAAAAAAGAAAGCAAGAATCACAAAATAGTAAAAAAATTATTTAACAATACTGTTCAAATCAGTTTATTATTTTATTTTCACTAAAACAATTTCATATTCGTAATTTAAATTTTGTTTATACAATTCTTTTTATTTTTAAACAAATGTGTTCCTTGCTTGTTTCGTATAAACATTTAACATTCCAGATTTTGGTAAAAAAAATAATAATAAGCTGTATTTTTATAATGAAGTAAAATATTTAAAAAAAACATTTCGTTGCAAGAATAAAACAATCAAAAGTTGATAAATAAATCAAATATTTGATTCGCAAGACACAAGTTTAAAATTCAATATGGAAATACTTCACGTAGTATAAACAATAAGAAAAATTGTGTATTTATCCAAATATATATACTCGTATTTAAATTTTTGACATTGTTTGATTTTCTCGGCTTCCGTTATCAAAATGACGCGCCAACGTTTCTGCCGCTACTCGCACGTAGTCAGTGATTTTCTCTCACCTCATCTAATTATTTCCGTTCTTTTTATAAGCCAATCTCAAAGTGAATTCTGCAAAAGAAGACTCTACAAGATGCCACCTGGAATGCTGATCTTTGTTTACACTCTTTCATGTTGGACCTCCGCATATTTTATACATGGCTTCATTTCATCTCGATATGTTGTGTTGTTGTTGTTACTAATCCCAGTTGGTGTAGCAGAGCTACACCAACTCCATAAAACCAAAAATCTCCAAAAAGTCTAAAAACAGTAAAGGGTCCTTTAAAATCTCACGAGCAGTAAAATTTAGGCACTCGAGAATATGGTTGGGGAAGCCTGTGCGGCCTTACACCAGTGACACTCAGTAAAGAGTTTCCGACCCTGCTGGAAGGTGAGGGAACTAATGTGACCACTCAAAAAGCGAGATAGAGCCGTCTGCTGCTTCCTAGAAATATTTAGACTGTGAGTCCAACGTGGTCGCACTCCAAAGTACCAAGTGTGAACTGGAGGGGTTCTCCAAAGGGCATTGGTTTCCATTTTCTTTATTGAGGAGATTTCAGAAAAAGTTAGACAAGTATTATTATGCAAGGCAGCCGCAGAGGCAGATTTGGCCAAGGTATCAGCAATTTCATTCCCCTCCAAACCAACATGGGTAGGAGCTCATTGGAAGTAGATAGTGTGTCCCGAAGAAAGTCGACTGACAAGACTGGAATGTTATGTATCATTTCCAGGGCTATCTGCCTAGTCAGTTCTGGGACGTCTGTACCTTTACACACCTTAGATAGAAGCCCAGTCCGAAAACGAACTCGTCATCTCGATATACATTCAGTTATGCGTAACGTATTAAACTGCTGATGATCCGGAAATTGCTTTGAGGATTATATAAGATGTCTGAATCCCAAAAGAATTTAGTCCCAAATAAAGAAGTGTTTTAATGCACAGAAATAAAACATTTTGAATGATTTTCGAAAAAAGTATATTATAGTTAAGATTTCAAGAAATGGATTTTTTCGATAGAAAAGAATAATTTGATGATTTCTCAAGCAGTAAGTGCATTTATGTTACCTTATTTTGTACGAATACTTGTGTTGATTTTTTTCTTTTTTTTATAATTTTGAAGATTATCTGCGATAGCTATGTGATTTCATTCCGCCAAAATTGGAAGAATACTGCTAATTTTTTTTCCGAAAAGCGAAGCAGCATCTTTTCTCCTTTAAATTTAATTGTTAAAAGAAAATTTTGAAATATTTCTTTTAAAAAGAAATTATTTCACATGATTTATTAAACTCAGAAATTAGAAAGTATTAGGCTTA
>CM075857.1:26964581-27267190 GCA_037975125.1 Latrodectus hesperus
AATTTTTAAAACGTAAAGCAAAATTCGGTTATAAGCTCCTTGTAACGCACAGTAATAGATTTTTAAAATTATTACAATTGTAAAATTACAATACATTACCATAATATTAAATTACTAAGTTGCTATCAGTATCTCATCAAATTGTAAAAACCCTCTATATTTTGAATAAAAATTTATATGATATTCAGAATTTCAAAAAGTATTAGAATCACACACACATAAATTTAAAAAATACTGTATTCTATTTATAACAATTATATATTTTCATTTATTTTTACATATAGTAATGGTTATTAATCATGAGTTTTAAGTATATAATGTTATGATAATTTATATAAAACTTTCTCTTCATGATAATATTATAAATGATTTTCTCTGATAATACTTAGTTATGTATGCTAACTTTTAAAGTAACAGACTTTAACTTTTATTAGTTGTTGTGATTATTTTAAGTTTGAAACTTTTAACTTACTTATGACACAAAATGAGAAAAGCATTGTAAAAGCAACAACCATTTATTTCATCACTTGTCTGTTACCTAAGATAATATGCTGCTAATGTTATGTAACTTCTTGTTTCATTAGTAATAATTATTAAGATTATAATAACAATTATTTATAATCAATTAAAATTAATGATTTTCAATTTGAATTTTTTCTTTCTCATCTAGATATTTACAGCTGTGAAGAAATGCTGGGCGTCACAGTTCGGACATATAGCAGTGGAATACAAACGGTAATATTTTGATATTATTATTATTTTAACGTTGGATATTATTATTATTTTAACATTTATTAATTATTATTTTACGTTGGAATGCAAATTAAAAATATTTTATTATTTTTTGGAGCACACGCATATCATAAAGATAAATATACAAAAATTAATAAAGAATATAATGATAACTTCAATGATTATTATAGTAATTTTATATCAATATTAGGAAAACACCGCTATAAAAATAATAATGTTTATATTAATGTTCATATCATTATATTTTTAGAAGTAGTATTTATTAATCTGTTATTCTTATGTCATATAAAATATAATTCTTCAGTTATTAATACTACATACGGAAAAAATGTTTTAATTTCTTAGTTCTTTATAAGCAGTTTCAATTCAATTAGCAGTTTCATTTTAATGAATACCTATACTACTTACATCCAATTAATTGTATACACTAATAAATAATACGTAAAAATGATCTTAAATAATATTAAAATGGAGATGTACAATAAAATAGCGAGATTTTGATTACATTCATAAAAAATGTTAATTTCATATTTAATATCATGTTCTAAATTTTTATATAAATAATTATTCAAGAACTAAGAAAACAGTACTATAAAATACCCGTAAAAAGATTGCCTTTTAAATTATGCTGCAAATCTGTAAACAATGAATTTGAACAACAATTATTGAAAAATAAACTACAAATCTAAAAAGCTGCTTCTGCAATATTTACTCAAAAATTATTTCTCAATTTATTTGGTTATCTGCACTTTAAAATGCTGTTCAATGATCTGGGGTCGTAAGGCTATTCATTACCCGGTGTAATAAGTAAAAATTATATTCATATAATAAAGTGCAGTTGAATAAAAAATAGTAAAATTTTAAGTTTAAATATATTTCAGAATTGGAGTAACTTTTAAATAAAAATATGAATCTCTTGATCGCTGAATAAACAATTTATTAATCTGAAAAGCAAACGAAGAAATTTTAGAAAGGCGTTTGATTAGGACTATCTCCTTACTAAATTAAAAAATTAACAATATTTTACCTTCTAATTTGTCGCATGAGAAAAAATTGAATTTACTGTCAATTTGCACAAGTAATTATTAAATAAATTTTATGGCTTCAGTTTGGCAGATCTTTTTTTTTAAATCAATAATCTTGAATATTATTTATTTATTTATAAAATAAATTATATCATTAATGATTTTCTAAATTAAAATTTTACAGAGGAGAATCTGCAAAATTTTAATATATTTTGAAATTAAAATCATGTGATATGATCATAAGACAAATTAGACCATTCATTTTAGACAAAAATAACAGCACACCAGATATGAAATAAATTATTTTTAATTTCAAATCAATTTTACCATTGTCTTAATTACATCAAAATTTATTTCTATGCAAATAGAATTAAATTCAGAATTTATTCAATGTTTAAAGAAGTTGTGTGGTATTTTTTGAAAATTAAAGGAGGTATCATTCTCGTATATTAAGAATTATACCGGAAATTAATTATGATTTAAAATGTTGCTTTTCTTATCACCTTTTCTATGTAATGTTAAACTTTTCTGTGGATAAATCTATGTTAATGAAATTTTACTTTCATTAACATAGATTTATCCACAGAAAAGGTGATTAAAACGTATGCTGTGTATTGTGTTTTTAACTTCTTGAAGAATAAATGTTATTAATGACTTCAAAAACATTAGAATTTTAAAATCAAATTATTTTCATGGAAAAAATAATTTCTTATTTTATTTATCAATTTGGGATAGGAGCAGGAATTTTTTTTCTTTTTTGGTAAACTGAGCCTAATATACTGAAAAATAATGGGAATCTTAAAAATAAAAATTGCATGGCAAAATTATTCGCTTCAAAAAAATAATAACATGTTTATTAACCTTAAGATTATAAAACAAAACAATTTATTATTACTGGGGAATAATATTAAAAAATACTTTTAACGAATAAAATTTTCCATAAGATTATGGGGTGAAATTATTAGAATGATCACTAAATATACATTTTTACAAAAATGAATATAATTTATATTTCAAATGCAATGAAATTTCTTAAGTTGTTTTAGATTTTATTTGTTAAATTCAGTAAGCTTTAGAAAAAAAAAAAAAAACATTGTGACTACATTTAATGTTTCGTTGCTACGGTGACATTAGAATAATTGATATAATAAATGAGAATGTAAGTGTTGGATTTCAGAGAAAAATGTCTACTAATAATACTATAATGATGCAATTGCAGCATTAACAATAGGTTTTTTAATTTTTCCTTAAAATTTAATGTGTAGTTGTTAGACAAATGTAAGCTTCTTGTGAGTGATAAAATAATGTATTGTACCTCAAAATTTTCCAAGAAGGCAGCATAAGTAAAAACGATTTTTTATTCTTATTTTAAAAGAAATTCTTAAATTTTATTTCAAAATAGTTCAGTAAATGTTTTTTATTCAGTGCTTGGCAAAAAAGAAACTAAATAAGCCAAAACTGATATTCACGGAGCTTGGTTCATTCTGTGTTAGTACTTGAATTATTGTTTTTAAAACATAAATTCAAGCAGGTAACATAAAATTAGTATTTGTTGCAACTATTTGTCTATAGAGGGCGCACTGCACGAATATCTTTGTTTACAAACAGAATAAGATTCTGCGCCCAGCAATGTAGATGTTCTTTGTTCCATGTTTTGTCCTGTTTAAGTATGTCCCATGTTAATAAAGAAATTAAAAACCTGCTCAAGGTAAGCTTATTTAGAATTTGAATTTATTATTAAGATGAATTGATAAACATGATTAGCAAAAATTGGAATTTTATTAAAAAAATATTACAGTATTTTTCAATAACTGCTGCTTTAAGACTTGTATTAACTTGTTGTAAATATCTGCTTTTTATTCATTTTCTTTTACTATTTTGTGGCAGTCAAAATGGGCAGATACTGAATTCCCCCATGGCAGTTGTGATTCAAGAAATGGTTGCTTGCGATGTCTCCGGGGTCCTCTTCACCTGTGACCCTGTGACGAATAACCCAAGTGTTATCACCATAACAGCCAATTATGGCTTAGGAGAGGTAAAGCATATAATTCAATAGTTTAACAACATATTATGCGTGTATAAATAAAATACGAAATTCAAAATTTCAAAACTTCAATTACACAACAGAAGTATAAATATTCAATAATATTTTAAAGGGCAAAAAAGAACATCAATATAAGTACGATTAAAATTTTACTATAATCACAAAGTGGGAAGCAAAATATGAACATATAAAATTAAATACAAGGTCATATTTATCTGTGGGAATTTGAACAGATTGGCATATTCTACCAATGATACCGAGCAGTTGTCAAATGTTATGAAACAACATTTCAAAACCATTCTAAAACCAGAAAATATGTAATAAAAATATATAAAAATTGTGAAGAATAAAAGCGACCAGCACACAAATATAAGCAGATCTAGGAAACATAATTTTTTGAAATTCTTTTTATAATTGTTATATTTGTGTGGTGCCGGCCGATGGCAGAGTGGTTAGCGTTACTATCTCTTAAGGTGTTGGTCCCAGGTTCAAATTCCGGTACAGGTATGGATGTACCTTTCTCTCTCGGAGTTTCCTGGTCCGTCCTGCCTAGATGGTGAATGAATGTAGCCCACTCTATAAATGGGTTTCTCATGGAGTGAAGGGGATGTTGCCACTTGATTTCATGTCTTGGTTCACATTATTCATTTCACTCCACATATATTAATTTACAGGGTAGGCCACATTCATTCATCATCTCGGCATGAAAAACCATTAAATAAAGAGGGAGAGAGGTACATCCCTACCCGTACTGCTTGACTCCATGTCTTGGTTTATGGAGCTCCAGAGGCTCAGTACCTTCACACCGCTTTCCGTTAAGAACAGCGAAGTGAAGCATCATTTGCCGCGGGCAGTGATTGGGAGGTTGATCACGTACACTCCCTCACTGGATTGCTGGAGCTTCGTGGGTTGGGAGCGTGTCCACGTTAATATGTGACGCCCAAAGTCCTTCCGCTAGTGTGGTGTGGATGTGGAGAGGCAGGTGCAAACTCAGGTGAGACCTCGTTAGGTTAATTGTTAAACATTTATTATTATTATTATACTGATATGTAAATGAAATTGGTCATTATTAAAAATAACATTTGATGCTTATAAAATCATACCATATTCAAGCAAATGTAAGAAACATTTTTTTCAGTCTCTTTTTTCTAATTCTTCAATTTGCTTTGTTTCTTATTTTACCACATATCTCACCCCTAAAGAAACACGAAAAACTGAATTATGTTAAATATATAATGTCTCGTACGTTAATCATAATTTTACTGTTGCAAGGTATTTTCGTTGATGGTTGACAGGATAAAAATATGTCCTATTGTTACTATAAACAATTAGGAGTGGTACACAAATTCAAATTTTGATTTTCGTCAAAATATATCATTTGATTTAAAATGTGAGATTTTATTCAATTAAAAAAATTTAAATTTATATTGAAATAGTTGTGAAAATATAAATACATTATTCTTTCTTTTAACCGTTGCAATAATGCATATTTTTATATGGTTATAAATATTGCTTGAATGTTTATTAGATGAAAATGTTTATTTATCCATTAATTGAAATTTTCATATACAGGATTTGCTTTTTACCATGTGAAATATATTCAAAGTGTATCATAATGTTGTTGCTTATCCTCGAAAAATCCGGCATATGTCTGCAGTGCTATAGGAGATTGTTGACTGTGTCAGAAAATCTATAATTATAAGGTGACTGGATATTAAGTTCCCCATCCTAGAAAATTCAATAAAACCTACAATGTGATCAGAGGAAGATGGATGGTCACATCATTGTTTACAAGTTGTATGGGTTTTCTGCCCCTACCAAATGAAAGACACTTAATGTGGCCACCTGTTAGTCTATCCAGAGCAGTCTGGGTAAGCCCAGTTTAACAGAGCTCCAAAGAGATCATTTTTTTATCCTACGCTCGACCTTGGTTTTTCAACCATCAGTCTCTGTCGGGCAGCCCAATACAATCTTGAGGAGAATGAAAAGTCATCTTTCGCAGAATTTCTAACTGCGACGTCCGAAAGTCCAGGGCAAGTGTAAAGGTGATCACCAGTCATGTCCTCTAGTCCACAAAAAGGGCAGATCGGAGAGTCCTTCAAACCCAAACGGTGTAAGTGTTTTTGCAGATAATCATGCCCAGTTTTAAGGCGAAAATTTGCCACTCCCACAGCTCTGTGGAGGTTGCACGGAATAGGCTTTGTTAATAAGGAAGCCCATGCTTTCCCCTTTTGAACATCTTGTAAGCATTTCTACGATAGGAGGCTATATTTGAATTAATACGCCTTTTAACAGTATGGTACTCTAAGGCTGGAGGAGGCTGTTGTAGATCTGAGCCAGCCTTTGCCAATTTGTCAGCTGCGTTATTTCCCGCGATACCACAGTGGCTGGGTATCCATTGCAGCACAATTTGACGTCCCTCTTCTAGTAGAGTACTAATTGCCATTTGACAGAGATAAACAGACCCAATACTGCTAGGAGCAATTGAAGAGAGTGACCTGATGGTGGCCTGAGAGTCTATAAAAAATTCTATGTTATTCTCATCGCCCTTTCTGATCTCTTCAAGTGCTAATTGCACAGCGCCAACTTAACCATTGTAGCAGTTATAGTATTTCCCAACAGCCTGGCAAAGCCTGAAACTCTTAGAGTATACTCCTGCACCAGCATTTCTAATAGCATCCACAGCTGAACCACCTGTATAGACATGGAACCAAACAGATGATGGATAATGCTCATCGATAGTAGCTAGGGTAGCCGTCCTTAGCTCAGATTCAGTGGAGACCTTCTTACTAACAGGTAGTATGAGGTCTAGACAGCAATCAGCTCAATAAATATGGTTTTGAAAGATAGAGGGTCTAAATAAAGGCACTCTATCTGCATCCGGGATCTTATACCTATCTGACAATTCCCTGGTCAAAGTCAAAAAAGTTCTCTGTGTTTTCAATCTTGGGAAAACAGGAATATAATTTTTCCAGAAACCATCATCCCTTAGAAGCCTTTCGGAGAGTTTCAGAGCAGCGCTTTGTCTTCGATCTGCCAAAGGTTCCAACCCAGTCTGAATTTGCATTGCCTCAATAGGTGTAGATGAAGCCCCACTGGAGATAGTCTAAGGACATTATTCTGAACAGTCTCCAATTTTTTCTGGAGACTGTTCAGAATAATGTCCTTAGACTTATCTCCGGTGGGGATCATAAAGAGATCATAATGTAGCCATATGTTATAGCCTAATTTTGACAGCGATTATGTTTATTTCTCATTAATGTATTGATTCAAAGAACTTCATAATTAAGTTTAATTTTTTTCTTTACAGACTGTTGTATCAGGATCGGTGGAACCAGATACAATCATGCTCCAAAGGCTTCCTAACGATCAATTAGAAATAAAATCGGTAACCATAGGAACAAAACATCAAAGAATTGTTATGCAAGGTAATTGTTCAGTATATATATATATATATATATATATATATATATATATATATATATATATATATATATATATATATATATATATATATATATATATATATATATATATATATGCTGGAGTGAAATCTAGTGTCACCTCAAACCATGATATCGGGTACATTTTCCCTTGTCAACACATTGATGTATAATAACATATGTATTTTTCTGCAGATCACGGTGGGGTCGTGACTGAAGATTTACCAGAAGATTCTAAAGCGCAGACTTGTATCACAAAAGAGATGGCTGAAAAGCTGGGAAAATTGGCTATAAATGTAATGCACATGTTCTCATTTAAGATGGCTTAATGAAGCAATCAAATATCTGCTAAAGCTTTAAGTAGTGATTCAGACACTGAATTATAGCATAATTTCACAATAACCGAATACATTTCCAAGAAATAATAAAAAGAAATTCTTTTTCAGGTAGAAAAGTACTACAGATCATCAAGAGACATAGAATGGGGTGTAAAAGATGGGAAGATATATCTTCTACAGGTGCATGTTGATGATCATCTTTTATTTTATACTATATCTATATTACTCTGCCGATGCATCAATTAAATCAATTGAACTATTCCTCCTGAGTTAAACAAAGCTTAAAATGAAATGAGAAAACAATAATATATTCTAAATTTTTTTGACTAAAATGTACAAACTTAAGATATATTATTTAATAAATTTGTATTCATTAAATAATTTATTCGTTTAAATATAGTACACTGAGTTGGTAAAATGGAATACGTTATAAGAAGTTTATTCGATGTAAAGTTATTGCTTAAAAATATTGATTTAATTGGATATTTCTGAGGTTGTTAGTATTGAAAGACCTTGATTTTTTACAGTCACGTCCTGTAACAAGTGGCGGTGTCATAACTGAATTTGAAATGAAGCATGAATTTGACGCTGCTTTGCGCTGTGAAAGAGATTACTACTCGGTTGCAAACGTAGGGTAAGAAATTTTATTGACTATATACAATTACAAATCACTACATTTTGCATTTTTTTATTTTAAGCAATTCTTAAAATCTTATCAATTAGAATTTAATTTAATACAAATACTTAGTAACAAATATTATTTCGTTTTCAATATTTATTTAATTATCATAATACAACTTTATATATTAATTTCTATTATGCATATACAAGTGCTGATGTATTCATAATGTGTATATATCCTACACTTAAAATCTGAGAAACAGGAATAAGAAAAGAAAATCACTGCTTGGGTATAAAAAGCAAAATGTAACAAAATATATATCAGATAAAGAGACTCAAATATTCATTCATAGAAATATAATTCTTAAAAATTGTAGAAAGAACATGAAAAGATGCAGGGAGAGTTATAATTTGGTTACCTGCAAATGCAACACCAACAAAAAACAATAATGGGAAATTTTTTAAAAAATGTTGAACCAGTATTTGATATGCATTATTATATACTCAAACTTACATTTGCATACTTCACATAAGCGTAGAGATTATCAATAAAACCTTGAAAAAACACTGTTTTGGGTCTAAAACTATGCAGTTTCAAAATCCCGGATAGTAAAACGATATATTAGCTCATTGGAGCACATTTTCAATTGGAATTAGGTTAATAAAGCTTAGAAATCGTGTATGATTTGTTGTTTCTACTCGAAGCATATTCTAAACAAGATGTGTCTTACATATCATCAACCCACCTTATTTGTAATGTGAATTTTGTTGGAAGAAAGTAAAGTTATTTGGGAACCAAATATAATTTTATTACATATTACAACAATAAAATTCTTGTGCAAAAGATTCCCTAATATTATTCCTAGGGTTAACATTGTGCTTCAAATAATTAAAAACACTTGTCTACTACGCATGTGTTTTCCATTTTTATTTTATCATTTCTGTGTATATTTTAAGCACCATTTTATTAATCAAGCTTCATTAATATTAAAATATCACCAAGTATTTTGCATTAAGAAAAATTTAATTTTTTGAAATTCTGTATTACTGCATTATTAAGTTTGATTGTATAAAACTTTTCTTTTTATTCAACTAACATGAAGTAAAAGAACTCGCATGTGAGTTTTCTTTCTATATGAGCTGCATCGCTTCTTCAGTCAAACACTTTATAGCTGTCATTACCACCACCTATTTTATATGAACGTTTGAAACATTTATCATTTTTTCCTTTCAGCATCTCTTTTCCATCGTGTGAATTCCATGTATTTATCACGTGGGATTATCATAGTTGAAATTTCTGTGACCTGCAGTTTATTTAAATGAGAATACCGTTTAATATCTAGTTATAAAGTAAAGGTCATATTAATTTGAGAGTTAGATTATATATGATTTAAGGGCAAAGATGCCGTATAATCCAGAATACTAAGTTCTAAATTAGGTGATTTTTTGGCGGACTTTCTTATGTATTTGGCAACCTGATTTTTATTAAATCACAAATATAGAGAGACCAGCAAAAATTATAAAAAATTTTTATTTTGGCAACACTTATGTCATTGCGTAAGTCACAATACTTCATCTCAGCAAGATTTCTTTATCGCCTAAAAAAAATTCAGAATTTATTTTTTTTTAATATTTATGAATAATCATTTTATTCAACAAAAAAATATTAATATTTATGCATTCTTGACAGAAGAATATTTCAGAAAAATATCGACTTAAATTTATTATGTTAAAATTATTAAAAATGATAGAAACTGAAAAGTATTAGATACTTCTGTTTCCTTTCAAGTTTTGAAGATTAATTTCTTGGAGCGAATCAATTTCTTGTAGAAGATACATAAAGTTCATTCATGTTTTGTTACATTTGCCTTACTTTTTAACGTATAATCTAAAATATAAATAAAGGATTTAAGGTGAATAAAGAAATATTTTACTTAAAATAAATTCTATGGTGTTAGCTGCCAAATATAAGACACGTATACTTTTCAGAAGCATTTAAAGAATGACAAATATTTTTCTCATTTTATTTTTCATTTTATTATTGCTTACACGTTAAAATTACAAAAATAATTATTTGATTGAAGCTGGTTGCTGTATCGCAATATATGCGCAAAACAAAGAACAAAATAATTTGTAATTTAAGGAAATTTCATACTTTTCCATTTCGTTAAAGGGCAAATCACTTTAAATCGATATTTTAGTCGACCACATATGAAATACAATGAAAAAAGTACAGTTTATTTGCATATTTTATTCAGGAGAATAAGCATTTTCATATCTGTAAGTTTAAAAATTTCTGTAAAAAAATTTAAGGTTAAAATTTCTGTAAAAAGTAAAAAGCTTAAAACCGTAATAATAAATGGTTGCGACTGGTGTTATTTTATTTGAAGTTAGTAATATAATTTGGCAATTTTGTCGCTTGTGACGCTGAAATAGAATAGTACTGAAAATACATACAATTTTAATGAACACAATGAATACTACAAATTTTTTTTTCAGTGAAGTAATGCCAGGGGCTACATCACCATTAGGATTGGATGTGGTGTCAAAATATTTTGGTACAGCTCTTGCGGTATGGTCTTATTTGTTTTTCATTTATGATTAATAGTCATACATATTAAATAGAGATAGAATTAAAAATTAATGAATAGGTTTAATTTAAACAGTGTACAAGGTTGGAAGAGTGACTGTAAAATGTAATCAGTAGCTAAACAAGACATCCTTGCGTTATAATTAATAATCATACGCAAAATGGGAATCTAGCCACTTTTATCCTGCCCAAATTGTCAGAACCGAATGTGTGAGACTCTTCATTTAGGAATCAGTTTAGATAGTCGGATTTTCACTTACCATTATGTCAAAGAGTGCATTGTGACAACATTGGTTCCAATAAAATCCCCCTTGGCAGGTTAAACTGCCGCAAATATTAGTGTTCCGATAACCGATTGTTGATGGCTAGCGAATATTAGTGTGCCGATAACCGATTTTTTTATGGAATTCGTCGTATGAGGCCGAGCATCCCACATCTCTTGTGGCCCATTGCTAGTTCTTAAGTGTTGCACATCAGCGTTTACTGTTGCACCCCTTGGCAAACAGCCAAGAAGCAGAGTGCCTTTCATGTCCACTGTCACATCAGTTTCTGTGTACAGGTAACCCTCCTATAACACGGTATCTTATAACACGGTTTCGTTATAACACGATTCGTAAATTGCGGGAAAATTCCTACAACACGTCATCCTATAACACGGTTTTGTTCCAATGTTAGAGCTTGTTATCGGTCGGCGGCATCCCTGGATGCCAATCAAATATATTTCGAGGACGCTAGCTCTGATGAAGATTGTGCAGTTAAGAATTTAACATTAAAAGAATTACAAGAAGGCCTATGCTTAGTGGAAAATCTCGAGTCATTTTTCTTGCAAACAGACCTTTCCACGGAAAGAAGTCGAAAATTCAAAAGGGAGCTGCAAAACTGTTTAGCTCCATACCGCGAAATTTACAATGACCTAGTAAGAACTAGTCAGCAAAGTTCGATTACATTTTTTTAAGAGGGGAAAACATACAAAAACTTTAAATAGAGAAAAAAGTTCTGAAAGTGAAGGCGATATCGTTCCACCCAAAGAACGTTCTCGAGCAGTGACGACGAATAAATTCATTAAATTAGGGTTACGTTAGATTAAAATAATTTTTTCTTACTTTGTGTTGGATATATATTTATTATTTAATAAAAATTAAGTTGTTTATGTCGAATTAAAAAAATATTTGTTTATAATAAGTTTCTGGAACGTAACCCCCCTTTTTGTACTAGTTCTGGGTCTCGTACAACACGATTTCACACAACACGGCATTTTCTAGGAACCTAACTACCGTGTTATAGGAGGGTTACCTGTATATGCAGCTGCTTGACTTTTATCCGCACCGAAGATCCACTGTGAAGCCAATACATCGACTCTTGTTTGGTTTCTGAGAGCATCACCAGTTACGATCCTATCGAGGTTTTTATCGTCTCCTTTATCATGGTATCGTTGCAGAAAATCACATCTAGTTTATACGCTAAATGCAATTGAAGATGGATTTCGATTAGCACTGCTTTATGTGACTTCATAAACTTGATCACTGACCTCACCTTGCAATCAGCGGCAGGAGAAAAAAGAGCCGACATCTTTACGCATTATAATGAATTTAATAATAGCTGTTCGAAAATTAGAATTGCAACTTATGATAGCCACACCAACAATCTACCTTACATGTACTTTCGCGTTACGGTTATTTTGCAGCTACATCTTTTAAAGCGTTAGGAAACATACTTTCCAATATAAAGAATACGATGATCCCTTATAAAGAATATGTGAAACTCTTCTTCAACTGAAAAACTTCAACTGAAAGTGAAACTCTTCTTCAAGTTTTATAGAGTTTTTAAAACAATTTTCGAAATATGGAAAATAGTGTGTGTGTACGTGCGAGAGCGTGTGTGTTTTATATTGATTCAAAGTTATTCTTTAAATTTTCTATGTGTAAATAAATATATAAATGTTTTAAAATAATTGCTTAAGGATATACGTAACGATTAATCGTAATTATAATCGTATTTTTTCCATTTTTTTTAAAGTCGGAGGCGTTTAAAAAAGGTGAAGAGGAAACATTTGCCAAGAGTGTCTATTTTCAGAGCGGACTGCCAACATTTTATTCTAAAGCATGGATGTCAGTTCCAGAGGTAAAAGAAAATGTTGATTATTCACACTTGTAACAAAATGTTTGTTTTTCAGATAAGGCAATGCATTTTTATGTTTTTAGATTTCATGTCGCCATGGGCACGGAACAACATTTTCTAAGGGCTTACAGATTAGTATATTCGGCCGCATGTTGAATAACCCTGAATTAGAAGAAGTGGCGAAGGAGAGGTTGCCGTTTATGGGCCAGACCACTCTATGGAGCGATTACGAGTTCCTAAGGGTAACCAATCAGATTTCTTACATTGATGATACTTATATTGGATACGCGCATTTAAAATGATTATGTATAAAGATAAACTGAATTTTATGTTTATATAAGCTTTACAATAAATTACTCAACAGTGTTTGTACTGAACTGCTAACTGCACATTTATTTTTCAATGAAATGTCCTTTTAATAAATATACGGGAAACAGGTAATAATTAATTGTAAGAATCCTGGGGCCTGAGCAGCTACCAGGCGCGTCGACAGGTGGTGGATCACCGAACGTCCTGTAGAAATGACAGTATAGCCTTGAATATAGAATCAGAGGCCGCGAACCAGCTCCCGTAAACTCTGGTGTTACGCGACCCGTGCCTAGGGCTATTTGGCACCGCGGTAATGAAGTTTTAACGGAGCCTCTAGTTACCTGGCGAACTTCTAGAGCTTTTTTGCCTTGCCCAGTAACTCAGGGAATGCTGGGTGGACTGTTATATTACCTGAGCTTATTAATTGTTATCTTGTGGCTGAAAAGACACAAGAAATAACAAACCTTTCTGCATTTGCAGGTGAAACCTCTGAAGTAGACCTTGCTGAAAAAGACAAGGGAACTCAGAGGCAATATAGTGAAGGGGCAGCAATGAATCCTTCACAGGAGGTAGAAGTGACCTCCAAACCATATACTTCTGGTGAAAGTCAGGAAGCTATCGCTAGCATGACTGATTCTCTGACCAGAATCATCTGTGGATCATCAGCGAGGACTGCCTCTGAAATCTCTAGGCGGAAGATATGTTTAATCGTAGGCTTCATAAATGGGCACTATTATTTCAGAAAACACCTCCGTAAAATGGGACTGTTAAAGCAAGACCCTATCTGCAGGAAATGTCATGCAAGAGGAAATGGCCAAGCATATCATTTACGAATGCGAGGCCCTTGCCCTGCCTAGATTAACTTCTTTAGGCATCATCCATACTAGAGAGTTACACCTAGACTCCATTAAAGGACTCGGACTTTATTAATAAAGTGGGTGACCCGAGCAACTGGAAATATTAAACATTGGGTTTGGAGTTAACAGTACAAAATGCTGATAAAAGCAGAGGTGTCCAATGATATACAAACCCAACTCTAAGAAGAACTATAAGAATAATCAATGTGCAGAAATACTCTGCAAATTTTTATGAAAAAATGATTCTATGAGAAGTATAATAAATTTTAATATTTTTATAGAAACTACTGCAGTTTCATAGTTTTCGAGAAACAGCAGTTGTTTTACAACGACAGGATTAAACATTCTTTCAAAATATGTTGTGTTTGTAAAAAGAAACTATACTTTGATAAGAATACAAAAAAGGTCACATTTTTCGTAATTTAGTCATATTTATTTATAATTTACAAGGCTCAAAAAGCTTTTGAAATGTCTCGGAAATTCGATTTCAGGCATCAAGCTTAAGAAAAATGTGCTTGTATCATCTCTATATTTTCACTATGAGATTTAATATGAAATTAATTTTTAATTTTAAAAAAATGAAGAAAAATCTGTGATAAATCTGGAGAATATGGCAAGCGCTTAAATACGTGAGCAACCACTGAAAGGGAACTTTAATTCTTTGGAATACTTTGTGCTCACCGTGTCCTTAAGATTACAAATAGTTTTTCGGGGCATAAAGTCCTAGGTTTGATCTCAGCCACCGTTGAACAATGGAAGATGGGTTGTTGCGTTACTGCCTTAGGCGTGCACGTCTGTGAGGTGGATGCTTGGGAGATTGCAGGATTTTCACCTTTTCAACTAGTGAATACGACCCCATATCATTGAAAAGTCCTCCTAGAAGACAATACATGGAGCATATTAAAAATACCTTACAATTGCCATTAGATTGCCTACTACGCGGTGTAAAAAATAATGGAAATGAAGTGTCGCAAATGATTTTCTATTTCTTTAGTGCTGGTGTGGCGTGTACGTGGAGAGGAGGGTGACAGCTCAGGTGTGGTTTCGTCACCTGACCGTGGTTCAAAATTACGAGGCAACTTAAAAAGAGCAAAGTCGTACTTTCACTTTCGTGGTGCTCTAATCCAAACGAAAGACGCCCTCTATTGACGTAATTCGCACAGCCAAAGGCATAGCGAGCTTGGTTTGTCCAAGTGTCATAAGCAAGAACAACACAACAACAACAACATTTCTTTAGTTATCTTGCCTTTTTCAATATATAATTCTGTCGTCACTAGAATTAAACATCTTTGGCTTTGAAATTAAAGTTGATAAATTCCTTGAATATCGGGAATATCACAATAGCTTTTCATCTTTATGTTGTTCAATTACATTGTTCGATAGCATCGTTATGTTGTTCGATTTTGCTGTACTTGTTTTTAGTTGTTTTTCTTTCTCTTAAGCATTTGTATATTTAAGTATGTATTTGACAACTTTCGCATAATCTTGATATTTCATATGATGCACTTTTCATCATCAAGTTTGCGTTTTTCATCATCAAAATAGAAAAACCGAAACAATGCACACGTTTCTATTTTCTTAAATAGAAACAAAAATGTTTACAAGCTTTCTTCATTGATAATTATCAAATATCTGGAACGATAAATGTTCGATGATAATCTAGCTTTGTATTAAATATTGCCATTAAATGCTGAACGATTGTATCATGTAAATAATTGTTTTTTATTTCAACATCTTTTTTTTAACTATCTGTTTATATATGTCTAGCAAATAATTTTTAAATTAATCGTTGAAAGAATTGAAAATGCTTAAGCACTCAGTGGGGAAAAATCATTTATAAGCGTCAAGCCATCAGAATTTTAAAGTTTTTAATTTACGTACTGATTAATTCTGCTTGATTGAACAATAAATAATGTGGATGTATCAAAACTAACACTAAAAAATCTGAATTTCGTGCAAACTTAATCAAAAATCAACGACCTAACATATACAGCTTCTTACATAATGTAATGTAAGAAGCTGTATATGTTAGGTCATCTTATCATATTGCTTCTAAATGTATTGCTGAGAAAGCGCATTCTAATGACAAACTGTGTGATCACCATTTTCTGTCTGGTGTGAAAGTTTGTGGATAGATAGTATGAAAAAAGTTTTCAGTGATTCGCTGATCGATGTTTTGACAAGAATGGTTAATGGATCATATTTAATGAAGAAACAGCTTCTGTGTACTGAAAAAGGCATGTGAATTCTGAAATATGTGTAAATAGATACTATTTCATTTAAAATACAGCCGATGGAATGCATTGTAGAAGAAAGCATCAGACACCCAAATAAAAACATTTATGGATGCTTTTATCCTTCCAGTGGGCATGCTCATCTGTTATGTATTATACTAAATAGACCATGACATCTAGTATTATACTTAATGACAATTCCCTTAGAGTGAATGTTCAGAATTAATGAAGTCCAGAGCAGAGAAATCCTTATAAGTTACCCATGGAAGTTCTAATGTCAATAGATTGTTAATTAGGGGATCGCACATATGTAGAAGTCTTTTAATGTGATGGCAACACGTGGCTCTATTCTGCACTGTCTGCCATATAGTCATTAGAATTTCATAATCACAGTGATTAGAATGTCATAGTCATTAGAGTGTCACAGTCATAGTCATTAGAATGTCATTGTCATAGTTATTGGAATATCGTTGTCATAGTCATTAGAATACTACAGTTATAATCATTATAATGCCATAGTCTAGACATTAACCCTAATATATATTTTATATTGTTTTAATTTTGGAGATTTCACTAACCCAGTTTTGAATAATTCATTTCTTCAACATGCGTATTATTATCGTATCTTTACGAGTACCTTTTCCTTATTATGTAAGTTCAAAGAGAGGTCATTAATTTTGTTGCTCATATGCAGCCTGTGATTTTATTAAGCATATTGAAATCTGTTGCAGTTTGCTAATCTCAGATGGTCCAATTCCAATACTAGACCAACTCCACAAGTCCATAAATAGTCAGGAAATTCAAAAACATAAAGGCCTCTTTCAAGTCAAATTTCTAGCAGCTCAAGATATGCTCAGGCGATGTCTGTTCAGGTTTACATTTTGTGCACAGACTAAAAGTCTTTTGACCCTGCACATATTTGAGGCTTCTTAGATGACCACTGGTGAAGCGTGAAATACAAGTCTGTTGGCCTCTAGTTCCCTCAAAAAGCAAAGCGCAATAAGAGCGTTTTTTAGGATACCAATTATGAGTAGGTGGAACCCTCCAGACATCCATAAGCGTTTTTTTTAATCTCAGTAAAAACTTCATTAAAGGTGTATGGCAAATCAGGTTGTGAATGTTCCAAAGAGACAGCCTTAGCCAGCGAATCGGCAATCTGGTTTCTTTTAATGCCGATGTGTGACAGGATCCACTGAAAATGAAAATTAGTCCCAAAATTCTTTGAGAGCCTATAGATCATATTCAATATTGAATTTCCAGCTCTGTCACCAATGATCATCCAACTGCTTAGGTGTTGCTATGAATTTATGTATGCTCTAACTCAGACTCAAAAATATTCTTAACATAACTCAGTCCATTTTCAATAGCTATAAAGCTCCGATCTGAATATAGAGCAAAAATCAGAATTTCTAAACTTGAGAATTTAGGTAGACATAGGGGTTGTGATAAATACACCACTACAAAAGTGGTGCTCGTTAATTTTGCTACTATCCATATAGATTTGCATAGCATCAATTGGAATTTGGTTAATAGTTCCTAAAGCCATTTGTCTCATGAATTCTGGATTGTTCATTCTTTTCTATGCAGAATACAGTAGCTCTAAGTAGAAATGGATACACTCAAAATCTGTATAAGGTATAAGACTTGATCTAAATAAATGAGGTTCAATGCGGCAAGGAAGATACATAAAATCATTTATAGTGGCCAAAGATAAAAAACAATTTCTTTTCAATCTGTGATTATTGCTCCAATTTATGAGATAAGATGTTCTATGCTGGTCTTTGTAACTAATAAACTTATTGTAATATTTCTAAGCTGAACAGCAGTGGTTGTAAGTCAGACTTAAAATGAGCAATTCTATATGGGCAACTACGTCACAATCCAGCAATGATATTTGCATCACTAATTTGAATTCGTTCTATTATTGAAATCTAATTAGTCATTTGCAATAATCTGACTCCAAAAGCATCCACAATTAAAATTTTTGACGAGATAGTTTTCCTAAAATTTAATCAGCAACTTTTCAATAAGAACTATGTAATTTTCATAACATAATCAAATTATTTCACAATTTAAGTTAAATGCATAATCTAATCTGATTTAAATTTTCTGGTAAACTTCTTGTCATTAATATGATTTTTTTCAAGGTGCTGAAATGAAAAATACTAGTTTACCAATTCTAATAATCGTAATATTTCTCTAGGATCTATTGACTTATTATTGGAACATTAAAAATGTGAAAAAACAGATAGAAAATTATGATTTGCATTACACGAAGTGTAAAACAGCAGAAGAAACATTCTATGCTATAATGCGCTCCTGTTCTGATTTAGACCAAGTAAGGATTCATTTATGCTATTCTAAGATTCACAAACTGCCCTTTATGTATATGATCCAAAAGTAAAAATGCAAAAGGTTAACTTTATATATCTTAACTTTATAAGCTATGAGTTAAGCACTAAGAGTAAAGATTCCTGTGTTTGAGAATTATGTAAGGTGTATATGTATATATATGTGTGTGTGTGTGTAGAAGTATATATGTATGTATGCACTTACATTTACAAGAAAAAGTCTGCATACAAACACACAGTAAACATTCTACAGAGAATAAATGTACATTATAGTGTCAATATTAGTTCTATTTTTATGCAAAGCTTTCTTCAATAGTTCCTTAAAAATAAGTAACAATTTTAGAAAGGTAACACACAATGTTTTAAAGTGGTAATAATTATTAAAAATACGCAGAAAGTTATCAGAAAAAGTTTGTGTACAAGTACAGATTATAAAGATATTTGCAAATTAATGTTAATTTTTTTAGCCTCCATAAGCTTGAATGAAATGAAATATTGTCTTCATTTATTTTTACTACCTATTCATTTTAACCCAGGTGGCAATACAACAAATAGAATAAAATACAATGCTCTGTTGACATGATACATTAGCACTTGCAAACAAGTAGACTTGAAATGGATTATAAAGGAAAAAAGATTGTTCCGGACGAAAAGAAAATCACCTTAAGACAAAGGAATGAATGGAAAACTCTTCGAGCAATTGAAAAAATAGTTGGAAGAACTCACTCTTCTATCCGAAGAGTAATCAATATAATTACAAGTCACTGAAATCCATGTAAGCTCGACCATGTAAGCTGACTTTACGATGCATCCTTAAATCCGTACGCTTAAATCCAAAGATTTCTGCATCTAAAATAGCACTTGATATATTAGAAAAAGGTTTAAAAAATCTCTTCATGAAGATACTATACGAAAAATTCTAAAAGCATTTGGCTATCATGGCCGTGTAGCTCATAAAAAGCCGCGTATTTAAACTGCCAATAAGCAATGTTTTAATCTTGCGAGTAAGATGTTAATAAACCTTTTGAGATTTTTGGAAAAGCAATATTCTCTGATAAAAGCAAGTTTTATATATTTGGCATCAAAGACCTAAACTGGTGTGGAAAAAACGAAGTACGGCTTTTGAAAAGCAAAATTTTGTGTCTACAGTTAAACACGGTGGAGGTGGCGTAATGATTTGGGGGTGCTTGGCAGCAAGTGGAGTTGATCAATTAACTTTTACAGGCTGCACATTAGATCATGTTAGATATCTAAATATATTAAAAGAAAATTTGAAATAGAGTGGGCAAGATGTGAACCTTGGCGATGACTTTTGGTTTCAACAAGAGAATGATCCAAAATACGCTGCCCACAAAGTAAAGCTCCTGCTTTTGTACAATATCCAATATCAGTTGCATACTCCTCCACAATTGCCAGACTTGAACCCCATTGAACATTTATGGGACTTAATGGAACGCAGCATTCGGCAACATAACATAATATCGGAGGATCTGCTAAAAATAAATAATTATGATGGAATGGAATAATAATGCATCTACAGAAACAACCAAGCTAATTCACTCTATGTTTAAACGATTGGGAGAGGTTCTGAGACATAAAGGTTTTCTAACCAGACATTAAAGTTTAATATACAGTCCATGGAAGCTTTTTTTTAAACTCTTCTCATCTGTACGCAAACTTCTGGCAAGGGTATATACATATACATACATACATACATGCATATATATATATATATATATATATATATATATATATATATATATATATATATATATATATATATTGTGCCATCACTTTTCGAAGTTTGTATTAATTGAGAGTTGTTGATAAAGCAATCTTTTTAAAAATCACAAGATCTATTCTTTTATGTAGTCGTAGCAATTTTTACAAGTTACAGGAAATTCTATCTGTAGAACTCATCAGTACACAGCTCCAATTCTGTTAATAGAGCAGCCTCCAATAATCGAAACAGCTTCTATGCACTAAACTAGCATTCAAGACTCATAGTCTGCAGTAGTTGTTGGTCTAATTTATGAATTGAGGCGACAGGGCCATGTACTTCTTTTGGAAGAATTTGGGTGGTTTATCCAATGATTTTTTCCTAAAATGGGTTTTTTTAGATGGAGTCACCTTTGTATTCTAGCTGCCTACTTAACAAGCCCTCTCCCTATCAAAGAAGCTTTTTATTGAGAAGAAAATTCAACCAAATGCAAAATTTGGCGATTTGCTAAATTTTTACAAAATATTGGTTTATTTTCTGTACTTGTTTATTATTTCCTTATTTGTTTTAATACTTTTGTAAGTAATTTGCCATCTCTTATTTTTTTTTCTCAACACAGTTTTATTTTATCAATTAATTTTTTATTTATTATATATGAATATTGCATGTCGTTCCCCGTAGGTCACCCACTCAAGTACTGGCCGCTCGTTTTCACTGATGAATTCTTCTATGACGGGCGTAGTATTTATGTATGACTTTGGGTGAAAAACTAACAGCGTCGCCAAGTTTCTGGAAGGTTCTAGCCTATCTCGCTTAATATTGGTCTAAGATCTCTGGTGATAGAATTTTCCAGAAATATCTATTTTCCTCCAAATCATTATTGCCACAATACTGCAAATTTTAAATAAATATATGGCTTACTCATATCTTGCTACAAAAAATGTCGAGAATTTCTTAATCAATTAGATTTTGATGGTTTTGCATTTAATAAAATTTCCATACAAATATTCTCAAGAGAAGCACGCAATATTTCTATAAAATATCCTTGATTATTTTGAGTATGTAAAAGCAATAAAAGCAATTATTTTATAGTCAGACATTTTTATAACATTATTTACCGCGAAATTTTCGCATTCCATTGTGTGCGAAATTCAAAATTGAATGGCGACAACAAATTTTACATTTTTTACATTTTTTTGTAAAAATATGCAATTGAAATATTTGCCGTAAGATTATATTTTCAAACTTTATTTAATGTAAAATGAGGTTACCATTGCAGTATTCAATGTTGATACAAAAAGAAGAAAAGTTGATGACATACTTGGAGCACTTCCAAATCTCATTATGTTCATCTTTTTGCATTTTAAAAGGAGTCATTTTTTCTTAGATTTGTTAGTTTCGGTGATTTTTATGCGGCATGAACTCAATTTCACTTTTGGAATTTCTAAATTTTTAATCTTTGTATATTGGTTTCATCATAACAAAAAGTGCTGTATTTAATTATAATGAGTATAAAAAAATATGGCTATAAACAATATTAGTTTAAATTAAATGACTAAGCAAATATCGATAGATAAGCTTTATATAATTCTTTTGAAACACATTTTCCAGCAATGTATATGGAATAATTAAAGCAAAATTATATTTATATTAATCCTCAAATAGATGTCAGCATAACAAAGTCAACACCTGCAAACAGTTGAAGATAATATTTTTATTACAATCTGCAGATCACTTATACAAGCTCATGTTTTATTGCTTTTTAACATTGTAAAAGTATAACAGAACAGTGAAAAATCATTTTATTTTCCATTGTGTTAGCCAACTATTTGTGTAAAAGCTTAAATGTTGCCTGACTAAAAAAATAAAAGCACTCCCAATAGTTAAATATAAAATAAAATTTATATAATATAAGCATCATTTGAATTAAATATGATAAGGCTGTTTTTCATTTCAGGCAGCCGTACAACACATGAAATGCTCAGAAAGTTCTTCACATTGGAACGTAATCATGTTTTTGTTGCTTATGAGAGCTAAAGGAAGTAAGCATTTATACATCACTTTTTATTACTTCTGTGAGTTGTAAGCTAAAGCATCATTTGAAACATCTATGCTTACTTATATGTAAGCGCGCATTGTGTTATAAATTTATAAATATTAGACTTCAGATAAATTATAAAATGCAAGCATTATTGACAAGGCTTATTTCATCTTTTATGATGAGCCGACCAATGGCTGAGTGGTTAGCGTTCCTGACTCTTGAGCTGTGGGTCCCGGGTTCGAATCCCGGTTCGGGCATGGATGTTACTATCTCTCTGTGTTTCTCTGTCCTTTCTTGTGTGTTGATGTATGAATGTGGCCCGCCCTATAAACGGGTCTGTGGTATGACGCGGGTAATGCTACTCGCCTCCGTGACTTGGTTCACAGGTGCCCGCTGGGTAACGACAAATGAGTAGCAGTTTCCGGCCTTGTAGTGGCGAAGGGTTAGTCACCCAAGTGCCCGCCGTTATTAAAAAAAAATCTTTTATGATGAATAATCACTTGTAGAAATCAATAAATTTGAACAAATTCAAAATGACTTTAATACACCCTTAATATATCCAAAATTTATCCTTTCATGTATTGTATGATCAAAGGCCTTAACTAATATACTTATCAACTATAATGTAAAGTTCCTACAAGCACGTTGTAGTCTTGCAGCTTTACGTGGTAAGGACTTGATTAACACCTGAAGATTTTTTGAAGTCTATTCATTCCCTGAATCCTATCGGTCAATCCACAAATTCTTAGGAGTGTGAGGTGATAGATTTCTTTTGAACTGTATGCCGGATAAATTCAACTGTTCCTGTCAGGGGATTTAAAAGATCAATGGAAGTGTCTAAAATCAGAAGAAGGATTTTGAAGAAAATTAAGAGCAATTTTTGATGTATGGGTTGTAGTATTATTTTGCTGACATTGTCCTCGTCAGTCAGAATGCACATGAATGAAAATGATCAAGCATGGATATGCTCACATATTTTTCATTTGTCTCATACCTCTTTATAAGTATCAGTGATACCATATCATACCAGAAATGAAATGGGTGTATGAATGGTGCGTCAATAATTGAGAGTTTTCAGTTTGGTTCTGCTTTCAAATTACAAAAACTTCTACTCAGTTGCTTCAACCTGAAATCCGTATTCCCTTGTCATAAAGGAGTACACACGGAACATCTCCAAGCACCCACCCCGTCAAACATAGTGGGAGACGACGAAAGAGCAAAACTCTTGTCACGCTGTTCAACAGTGCCTAGGATCGAACCCAGGAACTTTCGCTCTGAAGAGGGATATTATATCTCTAGACGACGGTGAGCCATAGCTAGAGAAATTTGCAAATTCTTAAAGAGAAACGAAACTAACTTTCAGTTAACAAAATACTTTTAATCTACAATATGAAGTTTGATTTGTTGGTCATCATTATAGAAACTGATAATAATAAATTATTGGTAATTTTTAACTAATTACTTTTATAATTGGTATGTAGTTGAAATTTTCTTCAAAGTACTAAAATTAATGTTTTAATTAAAAAGGAAAACAAAATAAAAATATTAAAGCTTTTAATGGCATAACTAAATTTTCAGGATTCGATACAGATGTCTATGGTGATTTTGGAAGGCTGTTAGCAAAATCATCAAACTTAGAAAGTGCAGATATTCCATCAGCTTTGCAGGTTTGAAACATTTTGCTTCTTTCAGCAATTCAAAATTATTTTGTTATAACACATTTTACGTTTCGCTGTGATTATTCTATTTTATTTCAGAATGTCGCAAACAGAATTGCTGAGGATTTAGGTGTAGAGAAATTTAAGGCTATGTCTTTAGAAGTATGTATATTTTTTACTGTTTTCATGGTCACTTTTATTTCATATGAATTGTTAATTAATAAAACTGAGTGATACACAAAGGATATATGTATGTATATAAACATTATCAGAAAATATTCCATATATTGTCTATAGAAAACTGATTATTAAAATTTTGAGTTTCCTAGAAATGCACTAAAAATTCTAAAAGAGCTACGATATGTTTACCAAATATGTATAAATATGTAAACCACTAATCAAAATTGTCTTGAAAAGGTCACCACTAATCAGCACCATTGATTTTTCTAGTGATCTTAAATACTATGCTACATGTAGATTACTGGAATTTCTAAATCATAAGTTGCTTCCTTCTAATCTCATACTAATCGATATATTAATCTAAACAATTGCAGTCATTCTTATTGTAAATAAAAAATAATTATACTGATAAAATGTAACTTATTTATAATCTTTTTGTCATAATTTAAATTTGGAATGTGGTTTTTTTTATGCAATGCAATAGGAAGCTGAGAAGTGGTTAGCAACATCAAATACCAATGCCGGTCAACATTTTCGCCAATTCTTAAAAAGACACGGACACAGGTGCCTTAAAGAAGTGAGCATAAAATCAATTTTAATATTAACACAAAAGATTTAAAAAAATCTTGCATATCTTTCTAACTTGCATTTCAAATAATATTCTTGAAAGCTTTTACCGTTTATTTAATAAAATTATTTTATTTTATTTATTTATTTTTTGTTTCAATCGGACAGTTTGATGTTTATTCCATTCCATGGGGTCAGGATCCAAAAATCCTTATAAAAATGTTACAAGTGAGTAAAAAATTTCATTATTTTACTTAGTTATTAAAAAACAAAGTAAATATTCGTAATTGGGGTAAGCGCCAAATTTAGCGACCGTTTGTATTTGATGCGATATCCCTTTCATAGTGGTTTCCATTTGAATATTTACTACTTTTTATACAAGACCGTCAACCTAAACAACTAAGTCACTATAGACGCAGTGTCAGAACTAAAATTAGACATATCTAGATTACATTTTAAGTTTATATTAGTTTATGAATTATCCGTTACCATATGGCATGTAAGTTTTAATTTGGATAATTAACTGAATTATTAAAAGTATTTTTCCCAAGATTTCTATCTTCGCCAGGAATACTAGCAAAAGCTAGTTCGCTGTTTCCTAAGAATCTATACACGACATAAAAATTTAGAGGAATATTTCTCTGGATGATTTAACACCAGGAGCATAAAGTAAACATCAATTGTTCATTTCATGGGATTCTTACCATAAACTGAAACAGTAAGCATTTATTCATCAAAGTTCTGCATGTAACAAGATCATAAACTGAAGCGTAAAGAAATTATTTCCCATGATTGAAAACATAATATAAATTATTTTGAGTATTAAATATTTTTATTTCTAGATATTCTAAGGCTAATTCTTGGGAACATCGACTTTTAAAGATTTATTCAAATTTATTGTAAATAAAACGTGATTTATCATTATTTGTTGTTACTAATGGCACTTGGCTATGAGAATTTAAGTGAGAAGGGCGCATCTTTCGTTTAACCAGAGCACCACGAAGGGGAAAGTACGACTTTGCTCTAAATTCCTAAGATAGATGGCGCCACCAGAGGATCCACTTTCTCAATTTTGACATTGATTTGAAGGCGGGAGAAATTTTTTTCAGACCATTACATCCATGGTAACTGCTCAACGACCGACCACAGGACTTTCGATTCCACGGATTTAACGATCACATAAATCGCATGTATTGGATGGGTCTTTGGGAATCAAACTCCACCCTTCTGAGCGGAAAGGTGATGCTCTATCCATTAGGCTATCACGGACTTTATCATTATTTAAATTATTTCAAATTTATAAATTGCATAAGTCTGATGGATTGATACCAAAGTATCAAAAATATTTTATAACGACACGAAAACTATTATTTGAAAATTATTTTTTTTTAAAAAGTATTTATTTTTATTTCACGAACAGAAAATATAAAATTTAATCTTCTGAATTTTTTGTTAAAGTCATTTTGCCGATAATTTAAAATTTTTTTACAGGCTGCTGTTGGCTCGTCCCATGACGGTGCATCTAAAGATGATGATAACTACTCAAAATTATTTTCAGAGCTTCGTGTACCTTTAGACTTTTTCCACAAGTAAAATCGAATATGAAAATCGCTTAAAATAACATATTAAGAAGTTATTTTCCAAAAATTTCACTTTCTGATTAAGAATATGTTTTCTAGATTTCTAATGAGAATCGTTCTTCCAAACTGCCGAAAAGCAGTGGGGTCTAGGGAAGCAAGCAAGGTAAGATATTTTTCTCATAATAGGAAGGGTCTGTTTCTCCTTTAGTTAAAAACTAATTTCTTTATTTCTTTCAGTCGATCCTAATTAAATCTATGGATCATATGAGGAAAGGTTATCAACATCTAGCTAAGCTCATGGTAGCTGAAGGCAGAATACCAAATGCTGAATTGCTGTTTTTTATGACACTAGATGAAATTAGAGATCTCTTGAAATCACGGAATCCCAAAATAATTTCTAGGTATGTAAAAAGGAGAAAATCATTTTATATTTACTTTATATATGAGGACTGGTAATGTACTGTGATTCCAATGTGCTCAAGAGGCAATTCTACATGGATGCTCGAGGCTCATACAGGATTACTCGAAACAATTTGTCGAATGAGGAAAACATGCACCATTCTGTAGATGTCTGCACTTGTAAGAATCGGGGAGAATGAAGAAGTTGATGAATTGGCTAAAGAGACTGAAACAGCAGCAACTCCAACGGTCATCTCGACAATGCAAACAACATTGCATGACATCAATTCAAAGAGAAAATCATTAAGGTGAATCAACAAATCTGCGAGATTGATTCCAACACACGAATCACAAAATCAACTAATTGCACGATTGAGAACAGGACCACTTCGGTTCTATGAAAATAAATTATAAGTGTAAACAATACAAGAACATATATAAAGTGTAGGAATTATCCTGGCGAATAATTCTCTCCAAGACATATTTTCAATTGTCCAGCAATACTAGCATCTCTCCAAAGTATCGGAAAATACCCATTTATTAACAATCTCTACACAGCCAATAAAATGGCTAAATAGGCTAAAACCGACATTAGCAGTCACGGATTCATTTGACTTCCTGGACACATTAACCAATATATATCATATATATATATACTCATATGATATGATACATATATGCATATATATATATATAGATATATGCATATATATATGAAATAATATATATATAGTATATATATAGTATAGACTATATATATATATATATATATATATATATATATATATATATATATATATATATATATATATATGATATCAGATACATAAACAAAATTTTCTCGCTTATCTTTTCCCGTAAGAAGTCCATCTGAAGCTGCAATACCTCACTATAAGGGTAATGAATGAATTTCAAGCTGTTTAAACTTTTCAATAAGCATAATAGGATCATATCTTTCAAAGTAGAAGAGCCTTGGTTGAACCATTAAGACAGGTTCATAAACAAGAGGTAGATATTACGTTTATACTTTCCATTTGCATGTCTGTCATAGTGGGTGCTTGAGAGTTTTCTCTCTTGCTGCGAGTGAAAACTGCTCATTTTGAAAATTTAACTTTTGTAAAAGAAAGTATTTCAATAGTTTCAACAGTTAAGCTATTTCCCCCTGAGAAGCCAAAAATCATTTTAAATCTGATTAGTAATATATCATTATGAAAGCAATATCAAAACCTATTTGTTCATTTCTACATTTGTATAAAGAAAAATTTATATCTGCTTACAATTTATATTCAAAACTTTCTAAGTCTGGAAATATTTTAGGGCTATTCAGAGAAAAAAGATATTCCCTACTCTGGATCAATACAAGTTCCCGGAGATTGTGAGAGGTTTCCCCAAACCAGTAAGTATTGCACGGTCATATTTCATATAAAGTCATCTAACATTTTTCATTGTTTTGTCCATCAATGAATTATTACTTGAAAATATACTGATTACTTCTTTGTGACTACAATGATAAATTGGAAAAACAGAAACATATAACAACAAATAAGGACATCTTATGTAATAAATTTCCTTCCTTTCAAAAATAGGAAAATAATAATGGGAAGTTAATAGATATTTATTTTCATCTATGTAGACTTGGTAATTTTGTTTTATTTATCTGTGCTTTTTTCTGCAAATCGTTCTTGTGGTGCTACATAATATGTTAAACTTTTCTACAAGTTTTGTAACGAAATCCTAAAACGTGGTATGTTATAAACATTACTGGTGATAAAATTGATATATTTAAAACATATATTGAAAATCTGTTTTCGATTGCATAATATTTTTTTACAATGATAATATAAGGCACTCAATACGAATCTGTTATGACAAATTCTTACATTCTATAGGTTTTCGAATTTAAAATAAAAGTTTGCGGTGAATAAGCAAGCACGATTTATTCCACCAAGCAATTTGTAGAGATCATGGAAACTAAAAAAATATTTTTAAACAAATCTTAGAAGTAAGACAAATCCATCGTAAAAACCAGTTTCAATCTACAAAGTAAGCGCAGTTTCACAGCAAAGAGCTATGCTTATGTAATCCAATCTTCTTTTTGAAGCAATTTCCGCGAATTTTTCCATAAAATCTAATATACGCTGGAGAATCTTCTAAAAGACCAGCCGAGTGCAACTTTCATTATATCAACAATTTTGTAATTTATTACTTATGTCACAAAATGGAGTATTTTGTGCATATCTGACGATTTTGTAGTTTTAGTTTTCTGCTAAGACTGTCATAGACTAAATGTTGTTACATTTCTTGTTTCGCCTTGTCTTGAAAGAAATCAAACTTTACTAGAGGTTTCCTTCTTGTGCTTGCTGTAAAACAGAACTCTTCGATGTACAAACCGATACTAACACAAGATAATTATTACTTGTGTTTTTTTTCGCAAGGCTGTCGTGAAGTGTGATTTATTACTAAATACTTGCTGCTCTACAACTTTGTGATTAACTTTTCTTTCGAATAACTTCTTTGTTTAAGAGAACAGATCACTGATTTCTAAATTTTATTCCTAAAAGCACTGCAAATTTTCTTGAAATTTTCGTTTTGTCTGCTCCATTTTTTGATAAATATGATTGTTGACTCTCCTAACTTAAGGCAGTGAAACAAAAATTTACTAGGTACCAGCATTATTTACCTTGTAAATAGTTTTAGTACTTTATAACCAATGGTATATAAGAAATACTAATAACTTTTCATGGTTTTGCTTAGCCGATTTTCAAAAAAAAAAAAAAAAAAAAGCTTAACTTTTTAGATTTAAAGTAATAGAATATTTAACCATGTATGAAATGATTCAGCCAAATCTTTAAATAGATAAGCAATTTAATCACAGGGGTTTTTAGTGGAGAATAAAAGAATTAAAAAAAATTCCTGTTATAATTTCTTCTCGACCTTTCCATAACAATATGAATGCTATCTGCAACACTTTTATAGGTTAGTATAATAAAATATTCTCTTTATATATTTTCCATTTTCTTCTGTTGTGTCTTTGTTTTGTAAAATTTTATTTTTGGTCTTACATACCTGAATCATTGTTTACAAATATAAGATAAGTTTATTCTTGGATCTTGTACTAATTCTGCAAAAAGTTTTTGGCCTTTTATTATTCAATGTTTATACATTTTTTGTGTAATCTTTATTATTTGTAATATATATACTTTCGTTATTTAATGTGAATTCCAGATAAATGAAGAAGACGACTCAATGAGTGATTCAAAATATGTTGCTGATTTAACCATGCAAGGTAATGTGATATCGATTGTTTCCAGTGAATTAGTAACATCACAAAAACAATTTTATATTTTTAAATATAAATGTCTCTAATAATTTGTACTTACATTTAGCAGATATTTTTACTTGCATATTTTCCCCTTATATTTATGAGGATGCACTGTTAAATTATATAAGAATATACTAATTAAAACTATAATATACATTTTCTAGAATGTGAAAGAACTATTTTATTGTACTAGTGCAAGTGATAAATTTGCCAAATGATACTGCTGAATCCAAAAAAATCTCCATTTTTGCCATGGCATTTCTAAATACACTTCGTTGCATTGTTTTATCCACACAATTTAAATATTTTATTCTTGTGTAAATTTGCTACAGCTAACATTTTTAGTTTTATTTTATCTGTATTCCATATGTTGTCACCAAAAATGTCAGTTTGGCTAGATTTATGCCGGTGAAAAGTAGTGGCACCAAAGAGAATAAAATGTTTGTTCAATTAAAATTGTTTCCTTCATCAAGGAAATTTAAGAATACTCTTACATTATCCAGTCTAATTAAAAAAGCAATATTACATAGAAACATATTGTGATAAAATATTTCTTGCATAAATTTATTAAATTGATAATGTATAATGAATGTTTCAAGTGAAACTGTCTTATATTTGAAAAAACAATCCCTCTACTTTTTATCAATTTACATAGCTACCAATTCTACTGATTTTATCGGGAAACTGATTTTTTATTATTTCTCTCGATTTGCCGATAATGTATGAAAATCTTCTAATTTTTGCCAATTTCAGTGGAAAACTACAACGTAATATAACAGCCGAAATTTTGCTTGAAAATAGTCTATTGAGTTGTTTTAATAGCATAAATATTGTGAACAGAGGCAGCAGACTAATATAATTATTTTAACATTTTGATATTATAATATCATGAAAATATGTTCCTATAAGTTTCGAACCCCATCTGTCTGCCGAGGGAGGGTGGCCCTGAAACCACTAGGTCGCCTAGATTCCTACGAGTTGGCATATAATTAACATTCAGAGTAGACACCAGATGCCCGTTTACATAAGCAGTTCAATTAGGAGGAATATTACTTGTTATTAGTAATTTAATTAGGAAAACATTCGTCACATTGAATTGAATTTATTTAGTAATGTATTTTATGTTTTTATGCAAATTTATAAGTTTGATATTTATCAATTGCACTAGAGTAGTAAAAGTTGCCCTATATAATAAATATTGGGACCTAAACATTGATGTTTATTTTTTACGCATGTATTATATTCTTTTATTTTTCACAGTTCCTTTATCGGGTTGATGAATATTTTATTCATATATTAAGATTAAGACAAAATATGCTTAGCATAAACCATTCTCAGAATGTATTATCTAAAGAAAAAAAATGTCTTTTTTTGTTTCAAGCAAAATAGTCTCCTGATATTTTCCTTCCAAAAAAATGTAATTTACTGATTTTTTTTCTCTCCAAGGTTGGCAACTATGAATGTAATGAACAACTTATCGAAAAATACTTTTTATAGTATTATACTTTGTTGTTAAACATTTTTTTCTCTCTCTCGGCATAAATTATTAAATATATTAGCAATTTCAATTATTGAAATTATGATAAAAGGAAACAGATCTAAAACAACACAAGCATTTAAAATGTTTTAACGTTATAATAAATTAAATATATTGGTTTATGTATTACAAAAATAGACTTTTGCAAAATTTAGCCGTTAGTATTTTTGTCGAAATAAATGCTAATTGAAAATATATATACGTCAGTTGCCATATAATCCAGTATGCCACATTCTGAAGATTTTGGTGACTTAGAAATGTTGCCAAAATGACATATTGTGTCGTCTCGTGATGACGTAATTACTAGGATTGACAAAATAGAATTTTTTTCGCAATTCTTATAAGTTTGCATCTCTATGATGTAATAAAAATCAGGTTCCCAGATAAATAAAAAAATCCGACAAAAAATCTCCAAACACAGAAATTGGCATGCTGGATTATACGGCATCCGTGCCAATAAATGTTTTTTGTAATTAAATGTACGAAATTATAGTCTAATTTGATACAAATAAAATTCACAATTATTTGGAATTTTTAGGAATCCCTGTGAGCCACGGGGTTGCCAAAGGTTATGCAAGGGTTGCTGTATCTTTAGAAGAAGCTGAATTATTAAAAGTTTGAAAAACTTATTTTTTTTAAATATGTCTTTTTTCGTTATATTCTAAAACTATATTTTTGTTATGTTAAAACCCATAAGTATAAAAAACAATTTTATTCTTAGAAATATTTTATAGCTTAACTCTGCTGTTAGTTTAATATCATTTAATAAAATACAAATTATTGTTTGTTTACATCATCTTTCGTTTTCATGAAAAGACAAGGAAACATCTGACGAACCATAGGAAATGTCAGAGGAATAATTCGTCCCTTCCTCTTTTCACAACTTGAATACCATTTGTCAAAACATTTATGTCGATATGAGTACAGTTTAGGGAATACGACAAATTTAGAGAACAAGTAGACAATAGCAAATATGTGGTCTGAATCGTAAAACTAAATTGATGAATGTTCGTGATACAGTACTGCCGATGCTATGTACTGCTGTCGTATTTCAACAAAACTTAACTATTTTGTTAACTAAATATGATAGCAGTCAAATCTTGAAATTCAAATGTAGCAACAGATTTGAAAATTTTTAAATGGTAGCTTTGGATTCTTGCTATATTAGCAATGCATTATTGTTGCTGGTATAATGAACTTATTATACAATATACTGCTATATAAGGGAGATATTGCTGATAAAATTCCACATTTCTGAAATTGCTTATCCAAATCGTTAATTGAAGTAAAACATTTTGGCATTTATATTAAAACCCTCATCTCTCGAGTTGGCAACCCAATGGTCAGCCCTCTGGTCTTTTGTTAAACAATTAGTAGGTTCGAATCCTATCTCTGAATTGACAGTTTTTAATGGTTTAAATTCTATTTAAAAAGCATTTCTCGGTCAAATTAGTCTTCATGTGCAAAAATGCCCGTTGAGTGTTAACTAACCAAACCAACAAATATTTCTCCATATTACACATGTAAACAAACAATTGTAGTTCTGATGACAGAATAGCACTAAATTCGAAAGAGCATAATATTGTGCCATTCTTCTAGATATCTTCGACATTCACTTCACTATTGTTTATTTAAATTAATCAACTGAATAAATAGATTGCCGAAATTTCTATGCAACAAATGGGCTGGATCATACATGCTATGTTAGAGTGAGGTGTCAAAGCTTCTATTTATCACCCCATGATTCTAATGACGCAGTAAAATTCAGTCATATCAAGAAAACGATAGTTATTTTCTCACATGCTTTGGTATTAAGAAAATGTATCGATCTTTTCTGCCATTGGTCAGTCTCTCCTGCTCCATGAACAGAATAGCAAACCGAACAGATAAATACTTCAAGAAAGTTAATTCAACAAGAATGTAACTGCTAGTATTAAAAACGTCATTAAAGTACACCAGTATTTTTGTTCTTCTTTGAGTCATAATATTGATTCAAACACTAAAAATCAGCACAGTACCACAGAACATCTTCTTATAGTTTCTCACTATAATCTTCACTAGGGTAAAAGATATGCATTTACCTTAAAATTTAAACCATTCATATTTAAATGTTATGCGCATGTGAATAGGGAAGTTTATGATGATATATGCACACTAAAAATTTCTATTGAATGCTTTATTCATTTTATTTCAATTTAAATAGAGATCATTGAATATAGATTTTTGAAACTACATTTTCATTCCTAAAATTTAAAATAATTTCATTAATACATTTTAATTATTACAATTATTACTTTTAATTTAATTTAGCCTGGTGAAATTTTAATTGCATACAGTACAGACATTGGATGGAGTCCTTACTTTCCAATCATTGCAGGAGTTGTTACAGAACTTGGTGGTCTCATATCTCATGGTAAGAATTATATTTTAGTATCTTGAGAGCATTTTCTGTCTTCAAATTCAAACTTATTTAACGGCAATATATATATATATATATATATATATATATTTATATATATATATATATATATATATATATATATATATATATATATATATATATATATATATATATATATATATATATATACATATGATCCTAAAGAAATAGCATGTTTCTTACGGAGAAGTGAAAATAATATAATCTAGAGAAGATGATTTTACTGGCTCTAAATTTTATTTTAAATCTAATATACATAAATTAAATTTTTTGTGTTCAAAAATTGACTAGAAAGTGATAAACAATGGTAAACAAGCTAAAGGTAATTGGTGTAACAGATTGCTTGGTGAAAATTTTGTCGGTTAAAAGCAACATTATGGTCACAAATCTCCAAGGGCAAAAAACAGCCAAATACAGCAAAATTAACTTTAGTTTCATTGAAAAAAGGCTATATTACATTATCCTTGCACAATCGATCGGCGATGCGATCGCTAAGCAGTTTCCACCAGAAATAAACATTAGCTTTAAAATAAATTTTGTCAATAAGAAAAAATTATTTAGTTTTTAAAATGTTAATATAAGATATTTGTATTATTCTTCAGTAATTTCTAAAAACGTAAATTCTTTTAAGCAACACATGATCTATGTAAATGGAATATTTACGACTATAATTTGTGATTTTTTTCTTTACTGTTACGATGATTATCGTACATGGGTATAATGAAAAGGTACTGAAATATGGTTGGAAATATGGTAAATCATAAAAAATAGTACATTAAAAAATATTACATCAAGTTCAAACTTATGCAAGTTATAATTTGCGTTTGAAAAGGAAATTAGCAATTTAAAAGTGTACCAATGCATGGTAAGAAATAAATTTCTCTTAAGTACAACAATACAAAAAAAATTCAAAACGAATGACGAAAGAAGTGTGTTTTAAAAAATTTCGATCTTCAAATTTATAAATCCTCAAAATAAATATCTCTTCTACAGTTATAATTTATATATACAAGCAGGCCAACAACTTAGAAAATGAACAAGACATAGCCAGCAAGAAAGTTTCTTTAAATCATAGGAAACAATTACAGAAAATAGTTTTCAAAATGTAGTCGAAATAAAACAATTATATGTTACTAAAAAAAGCCCTTAAAATCCCCTCATTCTTACAAATTATAGTTTGGAAACTTTATTTACATACATAATCTTAAGTTAAAAGTTATAAAATAAGCGTTCCATAAGGTTAAATGTCGTACTGTATAAGAATAAAAGTATCTTTTAACTTTAATTTTGTTTTTATCAGTTTTTCCTTAATTTCAGGTGCTGTTGTAAGTCGTGAATACGGTTTGCCTTGTGTTGTAGGACTTCAAGGTGCCACTAAAAAGTTCAGAACGGGTAAATATATAAATTTGTTGTCATTTATCATATAGTTTAAAAATAAGTTTTAACAAATGTTGATGTATTTATTAAGACATATGATAAAACGTGTGAATTCGTTTTAATACTTAAATTATTGAAAGTAATATGGTAAAACTCTTTTTTTATTTATAAAATGTTATGTTTTGTTATTTTCCGAAATTTTTCTTATTACTTTTTTTCAAATTATTGAATATTAAATAGTATGTTTAATTAGTAAAATTATTCATTCAAGGATTTATTACAGTAATTGATTTATCACATTATATATTTTTTATATCAATATAAATTTTTGTCATATTCTTTGAGGCATAATTGCAATTCGATGTGTCTATTATAACTATAACTGCCGAGATTCAATTATATATAATCAATAGTTTTGTGTAACTATAATTTTATTGTATGATTTCATAGTATCAAAAAATTAAATTCCAAATAATTGATGAATGATTAACTATTTTTACATTGGAAGAAAAATGTATAGAATGAAAGATTTTTTGAAAAATCATTTAATTTATACTTTGGATTAAAATTTATAGATTTTTAATACCCTATTGCTTAATTTAAGGAAATTAATGAGTTATATTATTTCGCAGAAAAAGTTCTTTTATTTGCATAAATAAGATTATTAAGTTTACTGTACGAGAGTTGCTAGTTTTAATAATAAGTATATATTTTCTGTAAAGTGTGTACAAATTTAAGTATGCTAATAAAATTAATTTTTTAATGTAAAATAGTTTTTTTAAAATTTCTGTAAGTAGTTTCATTGTAAACATATTTACAATTAACGGTTTTAGGACAAAGTATTATTTAACAAACATAAGAATCATACCAAATTAATTTGATTTTTTGCTTCATGCAGAGATCTTTTTCGAAAGTTCATAGTTGTTAATTTTTACATTTATATCACAAAAAGCCTCTTTATCATAACTTTCTTAAGAGGTTAAAGATTTTGCGCATTTTAAAAGTATTTTTTTTCTGTGAAGTATACAACTTATGGTACAGACAACATTTCTCTCTGGTATCTCTAGGAGACTATGTGCTGCTGGATGGAAAAAGAGGAATTCTGCAAAGGCTTCCTCAACCTCAAGAAGAATGAATAGCTGAGCCAATTATTTCAATTTTAAGAATTTACACAAAAACATCATCACATCAATATAGACCGCAAATTGAATTGTTTTATAATGTTGTTTTAAATTTGCAATGTACATGTTAAAAAAGAAATTTCGAAATTTGTTATAAAGTTACATAAATAAGAAACTATTTTGAAATTAATTTTTGAAAACATTTGGGAGAGAAAATTACATTTTTGATTTACTAACTATGTTTTTTCAAAGTTATAAATAAAATTTATTTTTGTAAATTATGCATTGTCCATTGTTTTGGATTGCTTCAACAACTCTTCCAGAATAAATCAAAATATTTTTTGAATCATGTTCTCTTTTTATAAAGAGTTTATTTTTCTATTTAGTAAATATTTATGTCATACTCATAGAGTTGTCTCGATTAATTTTTTGAGTAATTAATAAAAATGAAGTATTATATCACACCATCTTACATTCATTTTCAAAATGTTCTCACCTGAAATATAATCACATGATAATAAATTTTCAAAATTTCATAAAAGAGAGTTTAATAGCTGTCAAAATTATTCCACTGAAAATGAACTCTCTAAATGTATATATGACTCAGTCATATCTTTGTAAATGATAAGTGAGAGAAATTAATATTTAACCTATGTATTTCATTTTATATTTCCTTACTATAACAAATATGTCTAAAAGACATCCGGAAAATAAGTTTCCCATAGCTCATAAAAAGAAACGAAACATAATTATCTAGAAAGATTTACTGCACAAGAGATAGAACACATACAATATTTCAACTACTTCTAAACGTCAGAACCATTGGAATTGTAGCACTGTCATACCATGGGATAAACTTTTGTAATCTAGCATCCCAGAAATTTGCCCCATAGAAATGGAGACAACAAGTCACAGCTGTTTGCTGCCCGGATAGAAATTTCTTTGCTTGCAAGAAGAGATAGAAGTCCCTAAAAGCAAGGAAAAGTCTTCTGGGTGGATGTAAACAATTTTCAGCAGAACTTGTCCAAATTTTTTTTTATGAAATTCGTCGTATGAGGGCGCTCATCCCACGCCTCTTGGACTAAATGGTTCGTCGCAAGATCTTTAGACTTGCGCAGTAATGTTCAGCGCTTACTGTTGCATCCCTTGGCAAAACGTTAATGAGCAGAATGCTTTACCTGACCCAGAAGACCGTGCACATCAATCACTGTGTGGATGCAATCTGCTTGACTTTCGTCTGTCCCGGAGATCCACTTTAAGCCGATTCATCGACTGTTGCTTTGTTTCTGGAATGAAGCGAGTGTTCCATCGAGATTTTCCGTCATCTTCATTGTGGCATAGTTGTAAAAATTACCATCTAGTCCATACACTAAACACAAATGGTGATGAATATCGATCGGCACTATCTTCTGTGACTCCACAAACTTGATCAATGACCTCACCTCGCTGTCATCGGGAGAATATTTAAAAGCCGACATCTTTGCGCACTGTAACGACTTTTATTAAAGGTAATCGAAAATTAGGAATGCAGCATATGATAGTCGCATCTACACTCCACCTTTCATATGCATTCTCGTTTTGGTCATTTTGTAGCGACTTCATTTGCAACTGTGGGAAAAAAAATTTTCCGGATGACCCTCGTACAAGAATACTACTACACAAATTGACAATAAAACTAAGTACAAAAATATAAAAGTACTAAATAATACAATCGTTTGAGAAATTAAGATATTTTTAAAAAACATTCTCTTGGTAGAGTATAATCTACATTATCATTTTGTTTTCGTTCAAATTTATTTTTCTTCTTCTTCTTCTTAGAATTGGGTTTGTATGTCATTGGGCACCTCTGCTTTTATCAGCATTTTGTACCATTAACTCCAAACCCAATGTTTCCTAGTTCCAGTTGCTCAGGTCACCCACTTTATTAATAAAGTCCGATAACCCTTTAATGGAGTCTTGGTGTAACTCTCTAGCATGGATGATGCCTAAAGAAGTTAATCTAGGGAGGGCAAGAGCCTCGCATTCATAAATGATAAGCTCTGCCGTTTCCTCTTGCGTATGACATTTCCAGCAGATAGGGTCTTGCTGAAACAGTCCCATCTGGTCAGAAAGTCAGTCATGCTAGGGATAGCTTCCTGACTTTCACCAGAAGAAGATGGTTTGGAGGTCATTTCTACCTCAAGTGAAGGATTCATTACTGCCCCTTTACAAGATTGCCTCTGAGTTTCCTTGTCTTTTTCAGCAAGGTCTACTTCAGAGGCTTCACCTGCAAATGCAGAAAGGTTTGTTATTTCTTGTGTCTTTTTAGCCACAAGATAACAATTAATAAGCTCAGGCAATATAAGTCTACCCAGCATTGCCTGAGATACTGGGCAAGGCAAATTACTCTAGAAGTTTGCCAGGCAACTAGAGGCTCCGTTAAGACACCAATACCGCGGTGCCAATTAGCCCTAGGCACGGATTGCATAACACCAGGGTTTACGGGAGCTGGTTCGCGGCCTCTGATTCTATATTAAAGGCTATCCTGTCATTCCTGCAGGACATTCAGCGATCCACCACCTGCCGACGCGCCTGGTGGCTGCTCAAGCCCCAGGAAGATACGCGTACCCCCTGGTTCCAGGGTTCAAATTTATTACTTAAGAATATTTTTTATATTATATAAATTTAAAAAATAATTAGCTAGATAAAACTCTTGTGAAAGTTAAATTTTTATTGCTGTTTTTTTTAAAAATTTTGGAAATTTATGAAAAAGGAAAAAAAATGTTTCAAGTAAGGAATTTAAAGATTCCACATATAAGCTATTTAACAAATATTTTTGATACCATGTAATCGATGGTTTAATACTGCAATAAAGTACTTTAATGCCTCACTTTGTAAATCAACTTTTGGGGGTTCTTTTCATAAATAATAAATTTCAAGAGTTGCAAAGGGGAAATCTCGAAAACTTCCAAGAACTAACGCCAACAGAAATGTATGGAGAAGGCACAATCGTTGTTCAACAATGGCGGGTTTCGAACACGGGGATTTTCACTCTGAAGACTATTGTCTAAGTCATCGTGAATGTACCTGATATATAAATTTTGCATTTCTGTTCAGAAAATACGAAACTTGAATTAAAAAAAAATGATATTTTTTCAGATACAATCAAAAATTTCGAAAAATTATTCCAAGATCAAATATTAGTTTGACAGAAGTTTGCTGTACGATTTTTCACATTGGATTCATATAAAAAATTACGATAATCTCATACTAATTGTAAATACCCATTTACTAGTTTTTATTTTAAATTTACTTATTTAGATTATTATTTTTTTTTTTACATTTGTGACACTAACAGACACTTCGCAATTCAATTTCGAGCATTAACTATTAAACGTGAAATTAAACGAGGAAAGGTTTTGTGGAAGTAAAATAGGTCTACAAAACATCTGGATCTAAAATTATGAAGAGCAAACATTTTGAAGTTCTTCTTTTGCATTAAGTGTTTTCAGAAAAGTTACAATAGAAAATTGATCAGGTAATTTTTACTTAGATGACTTAAAACTTGTAAATCCTTTTCAAATATGTTAAGAAACACCCTTTTTTGTTCTGAATAAAACTAACTTGTTTTCTTAGAAATACCTCTGAATTTTTACAAGTAAAGAAAGTTTATGAATCTTCGGATGCTCCATAGCTTCTATCTTGAAGTCTCTCTTATTTGATGTCCCACTTCAATGGAAATGGACCTCATTAGTAAACTTTGCATTTAATATCGACTGTTCAGCAGCCCATCTTCCACAAAATCGATAATTACCTTAAGTTCTAAAGAATATAATCGATTAATCGAATTAAATAAAAACCGGCTGGACGAAGCCTATTTTCTATTATTTGGCATGAGACCCTTCGCTCTATTTACAAAAGATACTGTTTCGACAATTTTATCTCAAAGAATTATTAATAGGGCATATTAACATTATTAACGTTATTGATCTGTTAATAATACCTGTTATAGCATTATTAACAGATCATTTGGTGTCATAGCACCCGGATCACAGCAACTGATTAGCGAGTCTTGATAAATTTTTTTAAATATGCAATTCGTGAAATAGGTTTCAAGGTCTTAAAAGGCCTCTCTTTGTAATCCAACAGAGCACTCTATATTTCTTAGTGTTTTTCCAGGATCAACCATGGATTTTGATAAATTACTTACCCAGGTGCATGCAAATAAATTGAAATGATTAGAAAAAAACAATAAATTTACAAAAATTGTTAATATTTCTTTATTCAAAATAATATCCATCGCTAGCTACACATTTTCCCCATCTTTCGGGCAATTTGTGAATACCCCGCCAAAAAAATGATTTGTCTTTTGAGGCCAACAAGTCATCAAGCCAAGATTCGACGTTTTCGTAAGAAGTGAAGCGCTGGTCAGCCAATGCGTGTCCCAATGATAAAAAATGTGATAATCGGAAAGAGCCAAGTCTGGAGAATAAGCCGCATGCGCTAAGGGCTCCGGGCCGAGTGCCTTAACGATGTCCTTGGTCGGTTTAGCACAGTGGCTAGGAGCGTTGACATCAAAGAAAATCACTGTGATGCCGCTTCTTGTATTTCTCGCGTTTTTCGAGTATAGCATCGTTCAAATTAAGTAATTGCTGTTTGTAGCGACCAGCATTAACGGTTTCGCCTGGTTTGAGAATCTCATTATAGATTGACCAATTCTGATCCCAGAAAATACACAGCATTGTTTTGCTGCTGAACCTATCCGGCTTTGTGGTCGATTTGGACGGCTCTGTCTGGGGTCAATACATGATCGATTACCCTTGGGATTCTCAAAATAAATCCATTTTTCATCGCCAGTCACAATACGATGGAGATATGACTTGCGTTTGTAACGGGTAATCAACATTTCGCACACGATTTTTCGGTTTTTCTGCTGACGGTCCGTTAGCTCGAGTGGTATCCATCTACCGACCTTTATTATCTGCATATTGATAATGTGACACCTTTGTTCTACAGCAAAGGTGTCAAATTCAATTTTGCAGAGGGCAATATATTAAATTTAGAATGTGTAGGTTGGCCACATTCAAATAAAAAAATGTACTGAATTATTATAACATTTTATTTATTTAATTATATAGAATATAATATACAGTTGTTAAAAATCATATCAAAGCTTTAAAAAAGGGTAATTATTTTGAGCTCGAGGATCCAGATACCTGAATTCTCTTGTTTTTGACAAGCTCATTGATGTCACAGGTAACGTATTCGTTGTAATCATTTTAAGAATTGATTGATGATGTTCATTCGTAAGTCTTGTGCGATGTTTCTTCTTATTTATCTTCATGACGGAAAACATCTGCTCACGTAAATAGGTGATACCAAACATCCACAGAATGCAAGTGGCATGATTTTTTTAAAATCCGGGTATTTATCCAAACTCTTGAAATATTGTGTATGAAATGTAAGAGCGTTTATCTTTTTAAATTTTTCTTTCAAAATACTGTCCGATTGAAGATCTATCAACTCCATTTGCAAATGAACTGGTGCCTGTAAAGCTTAAAATTTGAAAGGATTGTTGAAAATTGAGAATTCCATTTCATTCATTTTGTGGAAATCTCAAAACGATTGTTCAATTCCGTGATCAAATTTTACAGAAAATTAGTACATTGATCCAATTTTTTGGTTACCTGTGGCAAATGGGTTTTAAATGAGGAAAATGATCCAAAGTTTGATTTTTTTTTACCCGATATTCCAACAGCCTTAACTTTGTTTCAAAGGCTTGAATACATGAACACATTTGAGAGACAATCAGATTTTTCCCTTGTAACTTTACATTCAGATCAGTCAAGTATTTATTCATACCTACCAAAAAGGCACAATCAACCCATCAGTCTTAGTCATAATCAATTGGGTTGCCTTTTTCTAACATGGAAGCTTGAATAGAGTCACGTAATGCTAAAAATCTTTACTCCTCGACTGAGCCAATGAACTTCAGTGAAATAAGGGGCATCAGAAAACATATCGTCCAAATCTTGTAAAAACTGTCCGAACTGTCAGTGATTTAGTCCCCTGCTTCTTATAAAATGTACTATTTTAATTATAGGTTGCATGACATGGTTCATTTTTAAATTTTTGGATGCTAATGATTCCTGATGAATTATACAGTGAAATCCCATAAAAATTCCCTGATATTTTCTGTTTTAAGATAGTTACAACGCCCGAATGTTTCCCAGCCATGGCAGGAGCAACACCTGTAATTGTGCTGCTAAGTATATTCCAGTCGAGTTCATATTCTGCTATCAAATGTTCAATTGCAGAAAAAATATCATTTACTATTGTTAAGTATATTCCAGTCGAGTTCATATTCTGCTATCAAATGCTCAATTGCAGAAAAAATATCATTTACTATTGTTAAGTATATTGCAGTCGAGTTCATATTCTGCTATCAAATGCTCAATTGCAGAAAATATAATTTGCTATTGTAGTACACGTCAATAGAATGCCCTTCAATAGTTCTTTAGTTATTTTAAAGTTACAGTTAATACTTCGTATAAAAACAGCAGTTTGAGCTGTATCAACAATAACAATGCTCTCGTCAACAGCCAGTGAAAAGTTAGTAAATTCTTTAATTTTCTCCTTCAATTGAAGAACCAAATTTTGAGGTAAATCATTTATTCTTGAAGCATCAGTTTTTCTTAACAGCGAAATAATTTGAATTATTGATTTTTGAAATGGAAATGAGACATTGGGATTTTTCAACAAATAGTCTTTAATAAAATCAGTATCAGTGAAAGGTTTCGATCTCTTCGCGATTTCTAATGCAATAATAAAACTTGATTTTAGGGCATCTTCGCTCTCAGTATTACCTTTAGTAAACATTGATTGTTGACCTTGAAGCTTAAATTTTAAAGAAGACAATGTATCCATTCTTATTTTTTCAGTGTAACAATCGAATTTTGATTTATGATTCGTGTTATAGTGTCTCTTCAAGTTAAATTCCTTACAGCAACTGTTTGATTGCAAATCAAACACAGTGGTTTACCTTTCCATTCTACGAAAAAATATACAATTTCCAATTTAGACTGAAAGACTCTGCACTCACTATCAAATTTACGTTTTTGTTACATTATACCAAAATCGTAACAATTATGGAACTCAACACAACAATTATAGATATCGCATGCCCACGACACAAGCAAATGCACAATACCTTCGCAATCACTACTTCACAGTACAACTAAAATCCTTCTCCGACCGTATCGCTTTGATTAATCGATTCAACTGACTCACATCGCACCAACGCACTCCGTTTATATCGATAAGGAAGGCTCAAGTCTATACTGGAAGCACGTGGATGACTCTATTGTTCTCAATAAAAATAATAGGGTATTTCCGCTTGTTGCTAAGAGATGGCGTTACTGTCTATCTCTCTTGCTTGTCTAGGCACGCGCTGCCCTTGAAATTACATATAAATATAATGTGCGCATTTCAAAACTTCCGTAGAGGAATCGAGTGAAGTCTAAATGCTCTAAAAAATGATTCTTCTTTCTGTGGCACATTGCGATAGCGTGCCGTATATTAGACATGATTGGTCTACAGCATAGTTGAAATATGCTTTTGAAAAAAGTCTACATTCCTGGTATTTAACTAGAAGAACACTGATTTTTAACAAAAGGCTTGTGTTCCTTAATTTTCTTCTACACTTTAAATTATGGATGTTTTATTTGCCCATTTATATTAATACTGTAAACAGTTCCAGTATTTCTTTAAAATAGTATGTCCTTTGAATTTTGTATCGGTGTACTTTTAATATTTTAAACCTCGATCCTTATATATGTGGTACAGATTATTATGGTGCAGTAAGAAAGTGTCTCAACGCAACAAAAGTTGTTAAAAAGGGTATTGTTGAATACAGAAGTTGGATGTGCGATTATTGAAGACAAATGCTGTTATCTTATGAGCCCCGATTCATTTTGAAATGGGACAGCAGACATGTTATTTATGGAAAGAAAGGGTTTCAGCACAAAACTTTCAACTAGCTGGAAACTAGTTTTCAATGTCAGACTAGTTTTCAATTTGGAAATGTCAGATGCACGTTTTCCAAACGTGCATCTGACATTTGGGAAAGCTTAAAATTAAGAAAAATAAGTAAATTAACGATACTTACTTTACAAGTAAAAGCTGTATTTTTCATCACGAAATTATATCTCATGTACAGATCAAATAAAAACCAAACGAATGAAATGTGGAACACTTAAAAATTTTATTTGGTTGCGGAACTATGAAGTATTGAAGTCGGGACTACTTTTATTTGAATACCAATTCATTTCCAATCGATAACATATTGTAAAAAATCCAAAATACTTTTTCTGCAATGGGTAAAAACAATACTTTTCCTGCAAAGGATAAAACAAAACACAAAATCCAAACAAAATATCATTATTTTTACAAAATCAACTATTGAAAGAAAGAAAGAAGGATATGATGCAACACATATTTCATCTCCTAGTGGTTATGCGTAGATAGTAGTTTTCAAAAGAAATAATTTATATTCAGTTATTCAAAGGTAATTTTTAAGACATTAGTGGAATGACTTCAGATCTTTTACTTTCATATGCATCAATGCCTTCATACTTAACTATAAAAATCTCTTAAACTATAATATATATTAAAATACATAAATAGAAATGTCTTAAACTGAATCTATTAAGAGATTTGTTCAATACAAAACTCTAACTTCTTTAAAACGCATATTCCGGAAATACTGCCTTGTCAATATTGAAAGCATTATGCTTTTTTAGACTATTATTGATAAGAAAATTCAGTATATGAAATATCAAAACTTTAATAAAATCAAATACAATGGTTCAATGTTTTTAACTTTGCTCAAACTCTAAATCTTCATTAAAGAATAAGGATTTTATTTATTTTGTTATAAAATGAATTTTTTTTTAAATTAAAATGTGTTTACGACAAACTATGTGTAAATATACTTTATTTTTTTAATTTGTATTTAAGTACAAGGTAAAAAAAGAAAGTTTTTGCCATTTTTATAACTAAAAAAAAACAAAAAAAGGTCATGACCTAAAGAAAGTATAGCCGATTGTTAGTCTTCAAAATAATCATGATCAGCATTCAGCAACTTCTGTCATCAACATGTTTTAAACTGTACAATCTCCTTGAGGTAAAGTCGGGGCTATTGGATGGATAGAAGTCCGTGAATGCTTGGCGCAAGTGAGCTTTATTGGTGAAGGATTTTCCAAGGAATTGAAGAGTTGATATTCTAATGGTAAAAGGTCAGGTAAGGAAGAAGGATGGCACAAATTCTATTAACTAAGCAGCTGTATGGTACTTCTAGCCATCAAGAGTACATCCTTGCGATTAAACAGAGATGGCTCCTTCGGTAAAATCCTAGGAGTGCCCACACCCTTGGTAACAAACTGTAAAAAAAAAAAAAAAAAAAAAACGCCAAGCCAGAACGAAATTCTAGAAACAGTTTGGTTTACCATACCTAGTGTATCGAAATAAAGTTCCCAAGATTGCCACAAACCAAAATTATCAACAACCAAAATCATTCGCGCAAGGGTGTAGGCTTTGCTAGGATCCAACCGGCTCCTTCTGTTGCATACGTTTCAGTTGTTGTGAGTACACGTTCGCAGTGATTGCTTGGCCCATTGATAGCAACTCCTAGTGAACCACTTGAGAATTATTCCACCAGGCACCAACTTCATTACAGAGGGAAAAATCAACTTGAATTTGTGAAACCAATGCCTTGCCGTACGTTTATTCACAGCACTAAACCCAGACGCTCGTCATATTCGGAAACTTGATGCAGCAGCTGATAAGCCCACTTTGAAGTCCGAAAGCAAACAACACTGAACGAGCACCTTCGACACGTTCCTTTCTATTTGCAACTGTATTGTCATGATAGATGAATGTGCGCAGTGGACCTGCTTTTGTAAAAATTGATATTCCTACTCACGACTGATCTGTGTCTGAACCACATCATATACTTATTTTCATACTTATTCTCACTTTATTCAATGTCAAAGTGAAAACGGATAGAAATTTCTGGTTTACTTTACATTAAATGTACTTGTTTTTGTTGTCGTGTGCCAGCTAGCTTGCAATATGGGGTGCGATGCTCCACTTTTCCAACTGAACCATATTTTGTGTGGAGTCCGACTTCTTCAGTACACACATGCCATAGGAACCCGTTTATAGGGTAGGCAACCATTCACACCTCATTCATACAAGGAAGGGACAAAGACAGGATAGATAGAGAGAAAGTACATCCATGCCCGAACCGGGATTCGAACCCATGACCTAATTATCCGCAGTCAGGCACACTGACCACTAGATAAGTTGGGCGGCATTAAATGTACTTAACTATATGTTTTACATAATTATATTACATATATATAAAAATATAAATAAATTATCACTGCATTTACAGGGATAAAGTTTTCACATAAATGTTTATTATCTTAAGAAAATGAGAGACTTCCAAATTTCCTTTCAGAAAACTTAGATACCCGAAACAATCATATAATTCAAGAATTAAATTTTCCATCAAAATTGACGAACATTGAAAATTTATAAATTGATTAATATTTAAAAAAAACAGTTTTTACTTTTTTTAAATTAAATAAATATTTATTGAAAACAATAGGAGTAAGTTATCTGAGGCTTGAAAATAGCGGAAGTTTCCCTTTTGGCGATCAAAAAATGTTATCATTATGAAAAAAAAAAAATTATTGCTGTTTTATCAGTTTTTGTCTTTCAGCACAGATATCCATTTCTCCGTAACTCGTTACCACACTCAAACAATTAAATACCTTTTGGAACAATGGGCGCCGTCATAGCCACGCCGACCGCAATTTTCCTTTCGGTTCTCTCCGCTAAGCCTTCAGGTACGCAAATGTTTAAAATACAAATAATATTTCTTTTAAAAATACTCAGTAATCTGTATTTTTATATATTTTACATTTATATTTAAAAATACTTGCACACATATCCTTAAAGAATAAAAAAAAATGTTAAAAACTGATCATTTTAAATGAATAAATTCGTATCTATATTTTCTTTTACTTTACAAGTCATCAAAATATCATGATTTAAAACCGTTTAAAAAACCTTTAATAATTTAAAATTAACAGTTAAATTGAAATTAACTGTTTAGTAACTAAATTTTTAAACGAAAGAATCTATATATATATATATATATATATATATATATATATATATATATATAACAACACAATATTGAAGAAAATAATAATAGCAATAGTAAAAAAATTATTGCTACATAGAGATATTTTACTCATTAATTAGAAAAATATATGGGAATTTTATTCCTCGATATTGTATTTTAAAACGATAATTCATTTGGAAAAATGTAAAATTTTTTGCATTAATCTTCTGGTATACTCCAGAGTTGTCATTCTGTTTATTTATTACAGATATTTTTACTCGGCAGAATAAGGAATAATGTACATCCATAGTGAAAAAGTCAGAATAGTTTTTTTTTTATATTTTAAAAAATTTAATTATTTTTATAATGCTAAATCATTTACAAATTTATTCCACGGTGTTCATAAAATTTCAATGTAAAAAAATAATTAAATAAAATTTTTCTCAGCGGAACAGAATTTAAATATTTTTAATTGGACTATAATAAAATAATTTAAACCAGGGATGGGCAAACTTATTCGGTCGTGGGCCAAATAATAAAATAAAAAAAGGTTGGCGGGCCAAGATAATTATCTAAAATTTTAAAATATACAAGTTTTACAATTTAAATATGTTAATGAAATGATAGAAATTGCGATTTCTCTTGTAAAAGTTCCTTATATTGAGGTTCGAAGTGAGAAGTTCTGATTCTAAGGAAAGAAGCTAAATGCTTTATTTGTCAGTCAACTTCTGAAATGATTCTTTCTACGGTTCACAGTTGAAAACACTTGTTCACTTATGTAAGTTGAAACTAACATAGCACTGATTTTCTGAGTTGGATGGAGCTTAAAACTCGCAGTCTGCAACACATGAGGTCTAATTATCCTATATTGGATTCCAGTATGTCTGCTCCCCGAGAAAGAGAGGATGCTTGTTGCCGCCAGTCTACAGTTCTTGCTATTTCCGTCGAAGTATGCTTGGTAGAACAAAAACAGAGAAAGTAATAAAATCATTAGTACTTTGAAAAAAATGAAAAAAAATTTATATAAAGTAGAAAAGAAAAGAATTTAAAATATATTAATCATATTTTTTTAAATTAAAATTTAACCGACAAATTAAAATTTTATCCGCGGGCCGCATAATACCATCCGGCGGGCCGGAGTTGGCTCGTGGGCCTTAGTTTGCCCATCCCTGATTTAAACCCTTTAAATAAATAGCAGATAATTATCCCTGGAAAGAAACATATACCTTAATAGACTGCTTCAATCATAAGAAGTTAATTATAATAATAACTTAAAAGTCTTATGACCGGTTTGCTGGATGTGTCAATCAATGAAAGTTTCATAGAAGAAAAAGAAAGTGAAAATCTCACTAAAACTCGTAGTATATGTATGATAAATATTTTCCGTTTGTTTCTCTCGTTGTGATATATTTTCTTCAATTACATTCATAAGATTCGTATATAAACTGAATCTTGTTGCAATAAAATTTTTGGTGATAAAGTTTGGGCTCCAGCGTACACGAGCATTCCACACATTCGATGATTTTACTTTGATTAGACACTCATCTTGTGCGTCGATTTTTTATTCTATCTTTTACTTACTCTCATTCTGAGCATCAGTGATATAAATTTGAATTTATACGTCATGAAACCTCTCCATATCATAGGAACTTCTGAAATCAATATAAACTGCTGTAAGACATATTCTTTCAACAGTTTCAAGACTCAAAATGGTTTCATTCAGTGTGTTCATAAGACCAGAGAACTTGTAAATCTCTCTCAGTTAATGTAAAGGCAAACCAAGATCTTCAAGACAAGCTGTTCAAAAGTGACACTCCCCCAGATGCCTTGAAACAATGTGCTTTGGAAACCATTGATTTGAGGTATCCTGAATCAGAGTGGCTACATATCTTTACAGATGGTTCCTACTCTGATAACCAATTGTGAGCTAGTGCAGGTGTACATTCAGAGCCATTCAGTTTCGATGCTTCTGCAGGTGTCTGAAGAACAGCATTTGACGGAGAAATTGAGGTAATCCGAATTGCCTTAAAACAACTAGTAGCTCTTCCTGATGTCTTTGACAGAGTGGCTCCGTTCTCTGATTCACAGGCTGTTATTCAGGCCATAATCTCAATCTCTCCCCCATCTTGTGAAATCTCCATATCTAGGAGCTCTTGGAAATTTTGACATCACGAAAGAAACGTGTTGTGTTCCAGTGAGTACCTGGGCAGGTGGTATCTATGGCATGTGGTATCTATGGAAACGAGCAGCCGGACTTCATCGCAAAGAGGGGAGCAGGACTTCTCCAGCCGAGACACACAGAGATTTCCTACCACACTATAAAGCTACACCTGAAACAAGTTTTTAAAAGAATTCAAGCTTCAAAACTACAAGACAGGATAAAAGCCAAGAGGTGGAAAGATGACCTTCTGAATAACGATGATAGTCCACGCCGTGAAATTGTGGCACAGTTTCGACTCCTGATGGATGACGACTGTCTGGCTGAACACTTTCACCGCATTGGCATCTTAAATTCACCTGACTGTCCACTCTGTAGCTTGGCAGAGCCCATGAATAGGACCCACCTCCACCGCTGTGTTGCACTGCATGGCAGCGCTTAATCATCGCTTTATTGGCAACCAGAGACCTTTTGTGGCAATGATTTCGGTCATCTTGTATACTTTTATGTACTGTGTTCGCCTGTCCTGTCTTCGTCTCATGTCTATTTTGTGATTTTTCATGTGTTTTATTTGTGTTATTCCTTGTATTTGCCCTGTCATTGGAAAAAAAAAAACTATCATTTCACTTCTACCAACTTCATAACAAACTATCATTTCGCTTCTCAGCAAACAAGAAACTTTTACAATCCACATTATAGATCTTTACATAATATATTTTACATCTCCCTGCTGCTATCAAATTCTTATCAAGAACATTAGAATTGCTTTAATCCTGCAGAAATTTTTAGGTTAAAATTCACAACCCATGTGTCACTAAACTCTAAATTATCGGCATAATCAATTGGAATCTATGAATTCAATGCTAAATTCGGTTATTTTCTTCTGTATTTTTCAATCTCTTCTGAGCTACTTAGTATGATAAAGATGAGCTTGGACTTAAAAATCCATCAATAGCAACAATATTCATTTCAGTGCCCCTAAGACAATAAAAATGTATAATTCTTTTTATATATATAAGTTTTTATATTCTCCTTCACAACTTATACATATAAAAAGAGTGGGTCTATTCCTTTTATTTTATTTCCCTTTTACAATTTCATATCATTTCATCAATGATTATATTTCAATAGTTCAGTTTAGGGATTCCCAAAAATTATTTAGAATCTTTGGAATTCCGTCAGCAATGCAAAAGGCACCAATGAAATTTTCTCTTGTGTATATAATTGGAGAAAAAAAAATATTATTATTTTACTAAACTTGTGTGTGTGTTCATATCATATTGAATAAATAAACATAAATGATCCCAATAACATATAGTAAACTATATAATAATGCAAACAAAAAATTACATTTTACTTTCAATATTTTATTCTCCAACATATATTCCTATAAAAATTATAAATGGAGTATTTGTCTCTGTATATAACAATAGCCTACACTATACCTCCGCATAATGCACATGTAATATATATATATATATATATATATATATATATATATATATATATATATATATATATATATATATATATATATATATATATATATATATATATATATATATATATATATATATAACAACTATAATGAGTAAAAGAAATGAATTTCATTTGTGTTAGGAATGTGTTTTGAAAAATTTATCTATCTAAATACTCCAAGAGGAAAAAAAACATCTGAGGTTGATTTACAAATTACAATTAATATATTCAGTTTTTATTACTTTCAGAAAACACTCATTCTCTTTTAAAAATTGAAGCATATTTTTGAATTAAAATTCATAATGATATCAAATATTTTATTTATTTTTATTAAACGCGTTTCATACATTTATTGATATTTTAAGCTTTGAACTAAATAATATAAACATTTTAATGTAGAAATAAGTTTAAGATATTTTCTGATAAAAATAACAATGATAAATGATTAACAAATTAAAGATAATTTAAATAATATAAATTAAATAAGCTAAATTTAACTGGAGGATATAGGTATAGCACAATGAAATGATATGTTGAATGAACTTCCACTTGTATTTTGAATGTATCGCAGTTTAGTTAAAAAAAAAATCGTAATTTATTTTGCTAAGATTGTGAATGTATTTACTGGCAAAGCTATGTTTCTTTTGCGCAAATATATTTAAAACTAAACGACTGTTTATAATATGCGTTTATATTTTCACTTTATTAAGTTATTGCCCACAATATCGTACATAGATGCATTATTATTGATAGTTCTCTTAAATTAGACTATATTAAAATGTTTTAACTACAGCTCTTATCAAAATATATGGTATCTAAAGTAGGTATATTTTAAACAATGTGCAATTTTCTATCACAAAGATAACACTTTTTGAGATACATTTTGATTTAAACTTATCTATTTTATGCTGAATTAGAAAATAAAATTAGTATTTATAAATTAAAAAAAACACTGTTCATGAATTCAGAATTCCCCTTGAGTAATATCTAGGAAAGTATATTTTTCGACAAAAAAAATGAAGTAGGTGAAACGATAAAGCACGTTTATAAGATATTTCAAAACGTAATAAAGCGTGCAATGAATGAAACTGCAAAAAAACAAGTTTTGATTTTAAAGCAAGAACACAACACGTACACGCGCCCTACAATGGTTGGTAACCAATAAATATATCCATGCATTACAAAAATTATAAACTATCAAACAATAAAAAGGATGAGTGTAAAATTCTTGAAAAAATAAACCAAAGGAATCTAAAGCACTCCTTTCATTGCGTCTGTAATAAACAAAAAATATAGGTCAAAAAGATAAAATGCCGTTGTACTTGCTTTTTGAAATTTGTTCACAAACAATGAACTTAACTCTAAATTTTTTTTGCCCTTAAATAAAGATAACTTGATGATAATATGACAAAAAAGAACTCTTTGATAATAATTTCTCTTGCATGTGGGATTATTCATCGTGATCATGCACTTAGATCATGATTGTATCAAGTGATACTCAAATGAACCAAAAAACGCGAGATATAGCTGCCAGAGCAAATTCATGTACCTAACTATCGAAAAAATGTGCATTTTTGAAATTTTTGAATTTTTAATAATTTTTTATTGAACTAACTTTATATTCAAAGCAATACTTTTGCACCGCGAAATAAACTCTTATCAATAAATCAGATGAAATCAAATCGAACAAGGTGGGGAACACGTCAAAACTGCATTTGATTACAAAATCATCCGATTTTATTAAATTCAAAATGTCCTCCATATTTATTCCAATATACTTCCGATCAGCGTCGTATTCAGAAAACCGAAAATAGGTTCGTTTGGGTGGATGCAAAAAATAATATTTTTAAAATATCGAAACAAAATAAAAAATACCATTTTTTGAAAAAGTTATCTTTTTTCAACAATCCTGTAGGAGTAATAGTATATAGTAATATGTGTGTGTGTGTTATCTCTGTGTATGTGTGTGATACCTGCTTGTGTGCTGTCTCTGTGTATGTGTGTTGTCTCAGTGTTTGTGTGTTGTCTGCTTGTGAAATGTGTGTGTCTCTGTGTATGTATGTTGTCTGTATGTGTATGCATACGTGTGTATGTATGTGTGTGTTCGCGCGTGTATATGAGCAATACGTTTCAATGGAGAAACATTCTTATTCACTTGACCAAAACAACAATATCATTGATAGTAACTCTTGTTTATTGTGAAAAAAACTTTTAACCTTATCAACTTTGAATCACATCACTTACAGTAAATAAAAAAATTTATTTTTCGACTGTGTCATTGCATTTAGATAATCTTATCGGTGTGAGTATTCAATTTTAAAGCTGAGCGATTGAAACTCTATTGTCACTCTTTTTTTATTTTCAGTGTTATGTAAGAAAATTTTGAAAAACAATTTCATTTTTGGCATAATAATTACTATTTAATCTCTTAATTTACTCAGCAAGTTTCTTCAAAGTTGAGAAATATTTTCTTTATAAATATCAATTTAAATTCACGCTAATTTATTGATTTTTTAGCTTTGTTATTCCAGTGTGTGAGTCACACGCACACAAATTTTTCTGTGATGAAGGAGCTTAAGAAAATTTTAGAAACAATACACTATAAATTACTCCATTGGTCATTCTGATATTTGATAAAGGATAAGAAAATAGCTCAACAATTGAAAAAAATCATGACTGAAGGACAAAAATGTTATACATAATATGCAGATACTTAAAATTAAATAAAATTAGAATGTGAAAGTTGTGTGTCCTATGTGGAATATAGATTTTAGATCATAACTAGTTTGATACATAACTAATCGTATTTGTGCTATATAATAGAATCGCTAGAAATATAAATTCAATGAGTTCTGTATCTTTTGTTAGTGGAATCTAAGAAATTTTGTGACAGTACATTGATTACATGCATTTAAAGTCATTTTATTTCATTGTCATTATCACTTTTTCACTCTTTCATATACCTGCAGTTCGATACCTCACACGATGAAACCGTCAGGTGACACCTTAACGGTATGACAGCTGTAAGTCATCTTAATGTCCTCAGTGTAAATTGCTTTCTGGGAGAAATCTTTCTAAATAGTTGACCGTATTCATGTATCTCAAGGAAAGTAAGCCGGAAAACAATATCCCAGTATTTTATTTCATATTGTTGTTGTTGTTGTTTATGCCACTTATAGATAAGCCAAGGTCGATAGCTGCCGTTTAGCGCCTGCGAAATTAAGTCAGAAGGCCTTTCGTTTAAGCAGAGAAACGTTTTGGTCTCTGGTTATCTTTTGTTTAATCAGAGATCAAAGGAGTCTTAGACCGAAGAAGGTGAAAGTACGCCTTTGGTCTAAGACTCCTCTGATAGATGGCACCACTAGAGGATCCACTCCCTCAATTTTTACTTTGATCTGGAGGGGAAGAAATTTTCTTAATGACATTACACCTGTGGTAACTGCTCAACGACCGACCACAGGACTTTCGATTCCATAGATTTAAGGAGGACGCACATCGCATTTACTCGATGGGTCTTTGACGGCAATGGGAATAACTGAATTCAGCCCTTCCAGAATGAAGGCCGATGCCCAAACCACTAGGCTACCATGGCCTATTTTATTTCCTTCCAACTCCTACAGATATTCATGTAAGAGACAGAACGGCGATATTCATCTATTGTTAACAGTGTTTACAATGGAATCCGGAATATTTCGCACTGGAGAGCGCTCTTTTATACTAAGTTTTCGATTTTACTTTAACGTGCATAATAAAGAAATAGCTGTCACTGCGTTTACTACTCGATAGTTAAGTTGAGTTGATTACTATTTTGCGTATTTCTTTGTTTTTTTTATTTACGTCTTGTTAGTTTGAAAACCAAGTAATCCTCTTTAACAGCTTCTAAAGATTAGTTTTTTTAATAATTTAAAAACACATACCTTTAGCATATACTAACAAATAATGGAAACCAGTACTACTGCTTGCTTAGAGCATATGTTATCACTCTTAGGAGTATTTTGATGAAGACGACAATATTTCCTTTCTGGTGCTTTGATTTACAAAACAATGTGCGTTGAACACATTCTTTCCTTCATATGTCTGTGTGCTAGATGTTCCTGATACAAATCTCTAATACTATAACTTAGTAAATTAACTTACTTAATTAATGTCTTATTAATAAAAAAATTCACTTCATTATTCATAAACTGGTTGTTTATTTCATTCCATTTGAGATCATGATTACCCCACTTTACTACGATTCTCATTGGTTTAAAATGTCCATGACGTCAAACAACATTTCATCTTCGTCACATCGTACTAAGAGGGGGTCGCAAATCTGACATGTCGACGAATTTGCTGCCTGCCTTCAAAATCACATTCTTCGATCGGCAGAAAACAAGGTGAAGTTTACCAATGTCTGAGTGTTGTCGATGATGAGAAATAAATTCCCTTCATCATTTTTACTAATAATAAAGAAGTATTTTTAATTGTAATTTTTCCATTTGTAAGTTTATAAAATTACTTGTTGTTCTAAATAATTAGTTTTCAAATATTCAAATCTTTAGCGATATTACTTTCAAAATTGAGCACGTTGACAATAAAAGAGAAGAAAAAGCAAAAGGAAAAAGACAAGACGGAACCATCCATTTTATGGTTATGCACTTATTAAATGGGCAAGGATGATTTTAATTTTATTAAAATAATTTTCACTTGTGACCAGTTCCATCAAAAGATAACGAAGACTTTTTTATGCATAATTTTAAAGAATGAAACGTCTGTAGCAAGATGTAAATTGAACCAGAACTACAAAACTTGGCATGAGGATTTGATAATTATAAATTTAATGCCTTTTAGTATAATTTATATAATGCATTCTTATACAAATGAACAAAATGCACTTAGCTACGATATTTGAATTGTACAGTAGGTAGCCTTTCAACTAGATAATTTTTAAGTAGCAATAAAATTACCCTTTTATCCACTAAGTTTTAAGGAATATGCCTAAGAGACATATGGATGGTAATGCAATTACAGTTGTTTAACTTTGAAAGGAGTCTTATCATAGGCTTCAGAAGAAAGCGGTTAGAATGCATCTGTTGCAAGGGATTTTAATGCCAATTGCATGATTGCGTTCAGGAAGGATTTCGTTGAAAGTTAGCCTTATTCACACGTCACAAGGAAGAAGACCAGGAAAACTCTTATGCACTCACCTCGACATAAGTGCATTCAGAATTTAAAAATGCAACGTCCATCTCCCGTTGCTCTACAGTGGCTGCCATCGTACTCGGAACCAGCCGCTCTAAAGAGCGGTGTTGAGCTCCAGTGGCTCAGTAGCTACACACCTCTTCCCATTAAAATTAGCAAAGTGAAGCAGTCAGTGATTGGGAGGGTGACCACGTATTCTCTCTCACTGGGTTGTTAGAATTCCATGGATTGGGCACGTGCCCAAGTTCATTTTTGACGTAATAATTCAAAGTGCCAAATAATAACAGTAAAATATAAATAACTGAGACAAAATAATTTAAAGTCCTTCCGTTGGTGTGGCGCAGATGTGGAGAGAAGGGTGCCAGCACAGGTATGACCTCTTCACTTGACCGTAGTTCAAAAGAACTTAAGAGACACTTGGTGATGGGAGAGTAATCCAAATTCGTTAACCTTAAAATAAAGTCCGGCGGTCGCTTGCACAGCTATATATATTTACAGAGAGGTACCTTAACATTAGGCCAGGGAGACGTCATGGAAAGCAGATTGATTCAATAGACATGTCAGGATATCAAATATGGTAATTGCCAAATCTTCAGGCAGTATATCAATAAAAACTTAGCTAAGTGATGTCATTACCCAAATGGTCCAGAATTTCAATGTCATTCCCCAAAATGGTCCAGAACGTTCTCCGGTTATTGATTAAAGCAACCGAAAGAACAGCCAAATCCATTCCAACAGTGTCAGTATAATACATCTGATCCTGCTAGTTGTCAATCATAAACTGATATCAAGCGATAATGCAAACTATCTCGTCTCTCAGGTGTTTATATCGAATTTTATTAAGTCTGTTATCCCCAACATAACCATTCATACAGATTTCTAGCAGACTGAGCAATCTCTGATTATAGAAATGGGGTGGTAGATTTTGAAACCCATTCCTAATAACTATTGCAATGTATCTGAAGACAAAAGGTCAGTTTCCAAACACAAAATGTTTTACTACGCTGAATATTTTCTAAAGGCATAAAGTTGGTGAAACGATCTGTTAAAACCACCAATCATATTTGTACGTGCTTCAAGGTATTCTAACACCTTGCAGGTACATTAATGATGTACCGCTAGAGTGGAAACTACATACTCTGTCACGTCATCCAGATTCCATTTGTCAGTAAGGCAATATTCAGACACATAATCATGTCTCAAGCAGCAATGTACCGCTAGGGCACTTTCATGGACCGGTCTGGTCCATAGATAATACCCATATAAGTACATGTTTGAAATATTTCGAATGCATTAAATTGTTTTAATATTTAATGAGTCAAAAAATAATGACTATTTGATCATTTGAGTATTTATTTCAATATATATTTTAAAAAGACATAAAATTATTATTTCTTAATTTATTTAATTTTATCTTTTCACAGCTGAAATTTTTTTTGGACTAGAAATTAATTATTATTTATTAATTTCTAGCCCTAAAAAATTTCAGCTTTTGCAATTCCTGGATCGACTAAGCCAATAAATACATACATACGTATATATATATATATATATATATATATATATATATATATATATATATATATATATATATATATATATATATATATATATATATATATATATATATATATATATATATATATATATATATATATATATATATATGTGTGTGTGTGTGTGTGTGTGTGTGTGTGTGTGTGTCAATTTTTTTAACCTGAAATCATCGACACAATGACCCTATACTGTGCACATGCTAAATATAATTTTGATAAGTCATGTGTTTTCTAAATGAATACATTTTAAAATTGGTAACTTTTAACAGCGTTTTTTAATAAAAAAAATTATATTCGTAATGCATAACTTATTCTTTTTTCTGAATACTAGTATAAATGTTTTTAACACAAGATAATAATTTGTATTATATTCTTGACTTGCCTTAATTTATAAATTTAATTTATTAAAATCTTTGTTTTGCAGATTTTCTTTATGGGTGCAAATGGCTGTTTTCCTACATTTATATTCAAATATCCAGGAAGATAAACAAGAAAAGATTTGATATTTACGATGGAATGGCAGATAATGATCCTTTGAAAGTAGACTTCATTTCGCAACCGTTAGAAATCAAACTCGAATCTCCATTAGAAGAACATGAACTTTATATGGTATATTTATCAAACTCTAATATCATATTTAATATATATTTTGTATGGAACATATTCATTAAATTTCTTTATAACACCTACACATATTTTCACCAATTTATATTATTTTGTTAAATTTAAAAATGGAACGAAATATTCATTATATTTAGAAAAATTTTAATTTATTTTTTCTAAATGTTTGATTATAAAAATAAGTAATATACATCATGTTTTATAGAAATGAAAGGAATTTATTGTTTTTAAGGTTTTAATTAAGAAAGCAAAAAATTTCTTTTAAAGAGTATATTTTAAAATACAATAACATTAAACTTTTTTAAATATTATAGATTTACTGACTAAAATGCTTCTTTTACCTTTTATATACTTCATCCACATAGCATAATAAATATACTTATATTTATTAAAATGTATTTTTGTATACCAAATAACTATTTTTGATTTATTTTAATGCTTTCACAATTAATAAAAGTTTAACAAATACTTCAAAATAATGAAATATGATAGAGTAAAATATTATATTCCTTAAAGCCCGAGTAATGAGTTATCGAAACTAAATAAGACATAATTTCATAGATATTAAATGTTTTCAAAAATATATAATTTACATCCGATAAGAATTTACTAATTAACCTACTGTGAGTTATTTGGTGAATTTAAATTACTCCACAAAATAACTAAACGTTGATATAAGCGTCACATATTCTTGATAGTTAAAATCTTAGTTATATTAATAAAATACGTTAATATTTTGGCTTTAAAAGTTAAAGAACATTAAATTGAATGATTGATAAATTTTCGTATCATAATTTAGTATTTAAAATCAGATACATTCGTAATTATCCTCTCTTTAAGTAATAATCCTCTATTTCTAAAGAGTATTCTTTCTAAAGAGAGAGCGAGAGTAAAAAGTAGTAATTATCATCTCTTTCTAAAGAGAAATAAAAAATTTGATGCACCCACCCTTAAAATTAAAAACATGTGGTATACTTTTTTTAAATTTACTGCAAAATATCTAATTCATGTGTGACATTAATATTTACAACGATTAATGTATTTAGATTTTTTAAATAGTATTGTTTTGCAGTTAATGTATGATTCAACTTTTTGCAAAATCTGTCTTCTGGAAATACACTGGAGCGCTAAAGAATGTAACATTGAACTCAAGATTTAACAATGTCTTAACTACAGAGAATTTTCAAATGTTTAAAGGCAAATTCAATTTATTTTTAGATCAAATTTACGTATATTTATATTTCATTTTATTTTTCATATTTCATTTCATTAATGATATCTCATTTTATGGTACAAAACTGCTAAATAAATATTAAATATCGTTATTTTTTCCATTTCCCAATATTTCCAGGAAAGCCACATACCCTTTTCCATTGAAAATCTGTGACTCTCGAAAGATGGCGGAATTGATGTTCTAACAAATAAAATAAATGCATTTCAATTCATTTTAACAATAGCAGATGATCCAGCAATACGATTTCTTGCTACATGCAATATAAAATAATGCATATATTTACAATACTGATGTTTATTTTGGGCATTGGACCGACCGGTGGCTGAGAGGTTAACATTCCTAACTTCGAAGCAGTAGGTCCCGGGTTCGAATCCTGGCTCAGACATGGATGTTTCTCTCTCGCTTTGAGTTTGTCTTTCTTTATTACTTCACTTTCGGGGCAAAGATGGCACACCCACTGTGTGCCCCACTATATGAGATGTCATCACTTCGTCCATTATAGGGCAAAGGCCTAAGGACATCGGGAAAACAATTTTGGGGATTGGAGTAATGCTGTAAATATTTGTTTTGCAGGGTGCAGACGAGGTGTTTTGTTATGGAGTCAACTCAAAATCGGAATACATCGTCACAAGAATAGCAAGAAATACAAATCACGAGGCAGAGGCATGGATTTACTTGAAGTTAAGCAACGGGAAGGTGTACCAGTTGCATAAGACATCCGGGTACCAGCAGTCCTGCAGCGAAAAGAAGACATTCACTTGCGGAGACCTTCACATGAATTACATACTGCCAATGAGGAGCTGGAGGATATTTTACAATGGGCTGCTGAGGTGAAATTTCAGATAAATAATGCAAAATTTTACATTTAAATTATGAAAATGAGTTGCAGTGTGTGTGAGCTCTATCTTTAAGATTTTAATTTATTTATAAACAATCAATGGCTAAGATATTCGCTTCGCTAAATCAAAATTTTAAAAAGCGAAATTATATCATTTGAAATTTTTTGTATAATTATATATATATATATATACATAAACTACTACATAATGGAGCATTTTTTAATTAAATAAAGAATATAAAATAGTCTTTTCTTATAAATAATCATTAATAGATAAATTTTATTACTTAATTTTTATCAGAAAATTTTAAATAGAAGAAAAAATGTTTTTTAATTCAGTACGCATAAATAAATATATATTTATAGTAGATAGTATTGATATTGATATAGATGTATGTATGTATAATAGTATGAAGAAATACGGGCATATACAACGAAAGTTAATAAAACATTAATTGAATCTTATATATATTTTAAACTTTCTCAAAATTGTAATAATATTTCACCTTAATGTAATTTATATTTTATGCTCAAAAATAATATAAAATTAATTATATATCATTATTAATTACATGTCTTCGTATGTCTGCGAGAGTATTTATATTTAAGAATAATATAAAATTAATTCATTCAAAAAATTATTTGCCATTTTTTAAGTAAGAAACAAAAGAATACAACCATTTTACTTAACATTAAAGAAAATAAAAAAAGAATCATTAAAATAGAAAATAATTAAACGTAATAACTGTTAATTTCTAATCTATTTAATTGATATTTATACTGTAAAAAAATGGTTCCTGTATGTATTTAAAAGTATTTTATAAATATGTTAACAACTGTTAAAGTCAGAATTTGCAATGAGAGTTCCCGGAGTGATATGAACCTAAAATTATATTTCCATAATCGCATTTATTGAAGGGATATAGTATTTATAATGTGTACACATTTTTTTGGAAATGTATATCGTATGCATTTTTCTCTCACTGTAATATTTCTCTCATTTCAGAGAAGTAGACGAAAGTGATGCCACTTCTGGAAAAATGGTGCATGTAAAATTTGCCCTTATGTAAGCATTCTTTTACTTTAAATTATCACCTTAAAAAAAGCTTTGACGCATAAGAAACAGCACACAGTATTTTTAAATTATTTGATACCTTTTATAAATATACAGGATATACATCCTTGATATATCATAAGATTTATTATTTTAAAAAAAAAAATTGGGTTAGGAAAAGAGTGATCATGAGATAAAGTGAATAGTATTACATAATATTTCTCCAAAAACCAATTTTTTACAAAAAAATTTCTATCAAACACCATTATCCTACCCAGTATCTTGGAGTTATACAGTAAGAAAGAGATCTTTTCTTATATCATTAAAGAAAAGGGCCTCAAAGCAGTAGAACAGTTTCTTAAAGAAGACTACATGATTTACACTGGAGGCTCCTCTAATAAAACTATTACGAATGATGGGTCAAGAGTATTTCTAACTACTTTAGGTGACACACTTCACCAAGGTAAATTCGGCTCTGGAACTGTAGCCTCTAACTTAACTTATGATCTTTGGGTAGTTGTAGAAGGCCCTTAAGATGTATTAAGCCCTACCCCTCCTCTGAGTAGGCAAAAGGCCTTATTATATTCTGGGACTCGAAGGCTGCTCTCCAGGCATTTCTAAACGAGGACTCCCCTATCACTTAAGAAAACTGTTTAAATTTTCATGACATTCAAATGTTGAAAAAAAATCTGCACGTTCCAGTGGCTATTCGCACCTGTTGATATTGTATCAATAAAGGCAATTTTCTTAAAACGCGGTTTGAAAGTTGATAAAAATTAAGTATATTTCTAATTCTCTGGTAGTTATAAACCTATTTTGAAACTTATTCTGTAAACAAATTAGAATTTATATTTTTCATTAACAACAGCACATTTATCAGGAAAAATATATTATTTTCATCTTAGTTATTAGAGAGAGAATGGCGATATAAAATAAATGGACTACATCTCGTGAAATATTTTTTAAGTATTTCTAAAGATCAATATTAAAGTTTGAGGGACAATGGGCTTAAGTTATCAATCCTTTTTTAGCAATTGTAATAATTTGTTGCGATTTATTTCAGATGGCGAGCCTCATCGGATGTTTTCGACTTCACTGCAGATGTCAACCCATCAGCTCTGGCTAGTGGCTTGGCGAAAGCCAAATGGGAAGAATTTACGCCACCCTTAGAAAAGTACTTACAAACCTATTTAAAATTCGAAATAAGCTAAATTCCTTTTTCAGAAAAAAATGACATATAATTCTTGCTATTACTTTTTTAACAGACTTAACAAAGCTTTAAATTTTTACGCTCAGTGTGGAATTATTATGGGCAGCATAACCGTTGAAGATAGTGACCACAGTATTTATTTATTTGGCGAAAGGCTACGATTTTTGGGTAAGTTGGATTGCATAAGTATATGCAAAAATATATTCAATATTGAAATCATGTTATTTATTATATATTAAATATATTTTTCATAATGTGTAATATATTATAATAGAAAGATTCAATTTTATATGGATTTGCTGTTATTATGTATAATTTAATAATTGGTATATTCATTTAAATGTTATTTAACTTAAATACAACTTTTAGGTGACTCTTCTATCATACAAAATGGAAAGTTTTCACATGTTTTAGGGTATACAGTTAAAGTAAGAGTTAATTCTTTATTGACAAAATGCTGTAAATTGTGTGTGTATGTGAAACAGAATTGCAATTTCAAATTCTGAATTTTTCTTATGTTTCAGAAAGGAAGTTATGTTCATCTCATTGACGCCTCAATTGCGAATACAGTAGAAAAGTAAACTGACTCTTATAAATTGTATTCTCAATTTTTATTTTTAATTCAGATATTGATTTAGAAAATTCTTAAATTCTTTCTTATACTAATGATGACTCTCTCTTTATTTATTACATTACATGTATTCAGACTTGTATGCTTGATTCTTGAGATCCGCTTGTAAGTCTTCGTCGATAATAGGACAAATAGCACAATGACAGATGTATAATCACAGAAGAATAACAAAGAAAACACCCAGGGCCACGGTGGGAATCGAACCCACATTCCTACGCTCTCAAGCGATTAGCGGTGATGCTTTAGACCACTCAGCCACGGAGCGCCCTGACTCTCTCATATAAGCCATTTAAATAACTTTTCCATAGTTCAAATCTAAACTAAAAGTGTTACGTAGAACATTTATTGCAATTGAATAATATTGTTATTTGATTATTCCCTTTGTGGGATAACAAATTTCTAGAAAAAAATATTTGTCGTTACAATTCAAATATATATATATATATATATATATATATATATATATATATATATATATATATATATATATATATATATATATATATATATATATATATATATATATATATATATATATATATATATATATATATATATATATATATATATATATATATATATATATATATATATATGTATGTATGTATATATATATATATATATATATATATATATATATATATATATATATATATATATATATATATATATATATATATATATATATATATATATATATATATATATATATATTAAATCGTTAATCAATTTACTTTGATCAAAGGTTATAAAATATTTTAATTACAAATAAAAAGCATATAAACATTAAATCATTTTGGTTTACTAATTCTTACCATGTATTATATTTCTCCACATAGAAATTTTATTAATTGTTTAAACAGATATGTAGAAAATATAAGTAATGAAGATTAGTATTAAAAAAATATTATAAGTTATATATTTTCCCCTAGAACTTTAAATCTAATTTTTAATAAAATTTATACAAAAAAGTGTTTTATAATTTTTCAATAAATTTTAATTTTTTAAAGTTTAGCTATAAATGATATCTAATGATATCTATGAAAAATATTTAGGTTGGGATTATGATTTGTTATTGAATATTATTTTTTCAAGCATGGGTGTAGGAAAATAGGTTAGTAATGAAACATTAATAGCGTGATTTAGAAAGGATGATATTTTATGTAAAAAATTTAAATGAATATTATTAAAATCGATATTTAATTACTTTCCTCAAATAAGTATTCCTGATTATAGATAAACATTTTTACAACTTTATACTTTATATTAAAAAGTTAATGAAAATTATGTTATATTCTTTAAATTTTTATTCTAAAGAGTGGAACTAAATAACTTGGACAAAATTTAAGGTCAAATACCTTTTTCTACCATTGAATTCAAGACAGTATTAAGTATTGATGTTTGTAGGAATTTATGGAAATGAGTTTTGTATACTAATACAGGGCACGTGCTCTCTCTCACAAATGGACTGCCATATTTAAATTATGTATGCTGAAGATGAAATAAAGTGAAATTGTTTTTAGTGAATCTGCCAAAAGAATGGTTTCTTAAAAAGTAATTAAATGGCTAAAGGACTTATACCATGGTAGTACCAACACATAAAGAGAAAAAAAATGCTCACAGTAAACACTCCAGAAACCGAAAAGTTATTAAAAAAGTAAACAGAAGGAAATTCTATGGTTTCAATAAGAGTAAAAAGTTTCTAGAAATAAAATAACAATTAAAAAACCACTTATTTGGTTCAAAAACAGCAATTTGCCTTTATTAAATGGAACAGCTTAAAAACTAACGATCGAAAAGCGTGGATTTTTTTAACTACTTAACCGGATGCCACGTGATCGAGTGTAGAAATTTGTCTTAATTAAAAAGAAATAGTTCCATATTAAGCAAATTCACAAAGACCAAATTTTGTTAGCAGAAGTTCCAGGACTTTCTCGATTTATTTAATGATGTTAATAACACCAATCCGTGATGGTTCGGGAAGAAGGTATACGAGAGGGAAAACATCATTATTTTGGTGATGAAAAGGTAAAAACAATTAAGCATATCGCTAATATTTTGAAAATTATTATGTAGCTTTGGTGACAAATTTTTCCTGAAACCCAAAAAAAAAAATTTTTTTTAACAAGACTCCAAGGTGTACACACAGCTAAAAATAATACATTTTCTCTATTTCATTGAGATACCAGAATGGCCGTTGTATTCACGAGACTTGAAGAAAATGGAGTCTATTCATCGCCAGACGGTGCTTCAGCAAATACCATACATTAACTATTTACATTATATATTTGTATTTGAGAATTTTGTAAAAATATCATTTTATCTCGTTCATATAACTGTTATCCGGCTTACTTCGGATTTCACAAGCGCACTACATATTTGAAATAAATATATGAGGTTATATGTAGTAGAAATATTTTTTTTCCATTTTATCATTATTGTTTATCAATTGTTATTAATGAAATTATAATTATCAGTTAATGTAATTTATGAATTATTTCAGCCTAACATTTGGCTTTCTGGTGAGGCCTACTGGTCAGATGATGGTGATACCTAACACAACTATCTTTTTAGAAAATATAGCTAAAAATAATGGAGCTGAAAATGATATAAAAGCCAAGTTTCATATTGAAGGTAACTACAACTTCCTCTCGTTATTGTACATTTAGAATAAAATTGATTATATGAAGTCTAATAATATCAAGTCCAAAAGTATCGGTCAAAAGTGGTCTATTTTCATATATTTAGGAATTTTTCGATTAAATAAACCTTAGCATTAACCTCGTAGAAAAACCTCGGAATAAATTTTTATTTCATATAATTCTCCATTTAGTAATACAGATCATTAATTTGATGCTATATTTTTTTATTAAATGTATAAAAAAATTGTTAATTCTCTTCTTTATTTATAATTGCTTCTTCGCAAAAAGATTATGTCTATCTTTGCATAAATGATTGTTTTGTGGGTACACACAGTATCGCTCAAGTTTATATAAATTTACCTTTATAATCAATGATCACAATAATAATAATTTTTAAATACCCCTTCACTGCGAAGTGGCCACCTGCTTGCTCAGAGACACGTCTCTGGTACCAAGGTCTACCCTCTCTGTCCCAAATGTCGAGTGGTTCAGGCCTCTCCATCTCATATTTTTCAGTGCATTGGGTGTGAGAGATGGGACATGGATTTGAGATCGGAGGTGGTGCTTGAGAGACTGACTATTTTTGGATTCATGGGGCTGGTGTGATGGTACTGTCACGCCAGTCGGGGATAAGCAACAACAACAACAAATACCCCTTCAATTAATATATTATTAAATATTTATTGTAATAATAATTAATTAAAGAGGATATTTGAATAGTGATTATTAGTTAACGGTACTTAAAAGTTATAAGCGATTAATTAATTCTAAACAGTAATATTAATTACTTTAATAAATTGTTTTATAATTATTTCTTTGTATTACTTTATTAAAATTATCAATAAATGCTATTGCATATTGGTTATTGATTAATTTAACCCTTAAATTAATGATCGACACTCTTAATAATCACTTATTTCTTCCTGTTAGAGGTGCCTCATAATTTAAGCGCTCAACCTACAGGGGGCGGAACTCACTTTCAGAGCAACACAGGATGGGAAGGCCACTTGACGCTGGACTGCTTGCATTTCAAGCTGAATGCCTATGAGGGCCTTGGAGTATTAATCAACGGGTAAACACGACTGAATGTGACTTAATAAACTGACGAAGTTATTATGAAAGATTCTTCTTCTTTGAAATATGAAACGCTTATTATTAAAACATACCTTATAAATGATTATCCCTTTTGCTATGAAATGTTAGTTTTTGAGATTCTTAATTTATTAAATTATTGTTAAATTCTCATTCAGGAAAATACTGAAACCCTTCCAAAGAGCAGCACCTAATGCCGTCAACTATAAAACACCTAAAGGTAAAACTATGTTTAATACACACAATTCTATTATTTAAGTAAAATTTATGGAGAAATTGAATTAAAAAATTGTGAAGTACCGTATTTTCCTGAATATATTATCCGCAGGGGCGTATAGTGCGCGGCAATTTTTCCGACGAATATTCAAAAACTTATACTGCTGATAATTGGGGGGTGCAAAATAAAATAAAAAATACACATAATGATTAAAAATACAATAAATTCTACAGAAAAAATATTTCTTATGATAAAGATCTGTTTGAATCCATCTCAACGCGAAGTTTAATTAAATGAAACGAATGGATCAAGATTCTAGAAAAACTAGTCGATTTTTAGATTTTAATAACTTTTAAAACGAAGTTAGACATATTTTTAAAATAATCTATAGATGTTTCATTAATAGTTAAGTGAAAGAAATGGATTATTTTCTAACTGCGCATGGAATACATTTTTCTTTTGTACCGCGCATGCTTTGTTTTTCACCTTACATTACACGCTTGTCGACATTTTTTTCATTTCTATAGCTTCCAGTTTAAAATTTGCTTTGTAACTTAATAATTTTCCCTTCACTATGACGATATGCGAATACGAATGTTTTCAGAGCGAAACAGTTCAGATCAAGACAGAATGCGAAATGACGTTAATAAATTATAACTTTAATATTGCTCGGAGGAACAGAATTCGTTCTTGATCATAATTGGAGAACGCTGATTATAGTTAAAATAAATCAACCAAGTCCTACAGCCATCTGTTATTCATTTTATGAAGCATAAACGACATTTCTTTCAAAACTTTATTGCAAGCTTTTCCGATGAAAAATATATTTTTATCAAACTATCCGCGGCAGAGTATAATACGCACAACGAAATTCGGAATCCGCGAACTTCATACAGGAAAATACGGTAAAATCTAAAAAACACTCTCATTAATTTTCATTTCGTTTATTAAATATTTTGATATTTTAATAGAATTACTCCATTGAATTTGTCCCACATTTTCATGAATGTATTTTTCATTTTTCAGATACGTAATTTTGCGACTTATACACATTTTTATACATTAAATATATGATAAAAGTCATATTCTTTTCCTACCTTTTTACTAAAATACCTACATGCTTAAAAGGACATTTTTCTTTATCCTCTTATACTTTATATTTTGCAATAGTACCTTTTTTTTAAATATAAAATAATTAAGGAACGTCTAAATAAATAAGAAATTTTTTGTAACAAACTGTCACTAATTCCGAAAATGTTTTGAATCTGATAAAAAAAAATAATCGTTTCAGTTGAATACGTCTTTCAGTCATGTCTCGAAAACTAAGAAATGGATACCAAACATTTTATAGTAGTGTGTCAATTATAATTCATTATAAAACATATTAGCTCAAAATAAAGTCTCGGTATAAAAATTTGCTAAAGTATTTTTTTAATTCGATTTAAATAACATTTATAATTAAAAAACGAATTTTTTTAAGAAAAAATATATATCTTATACACCGAAAAATAAATAATTCATTAGGCTAAACTTTTTCCAAAGCATTCAAGACATACGCAAAGCATAATTGTAAGCCTAGTTGGTTATTGGTATCCGTTATCAAGTCTGGAATTTTCCACTACAGAAAAGAAAAAAACTAAATTAAGACTTGGAAATATAAGGATACATATTGTTACATGCAAAGATATCAACTTATTTCACAAGAGAAATAACTACATTTGTTCACCTTATTAATAATTTAAACCAGAATATTTCATAAGGTATTTATAAAATGCTACAAAATACAAAATTTTACATTTTAAAAAATTAAAATGTTTCTTTTATATAAATGTAAAAATATAGTAACATATCATAAATGTATGAAGCATTAAGACCATGTATATTAAGAAATTATTAAAACATTTCGTTTGTTTAAAAGAAATATTTAAATTTTTAGAAACAATTTTAATCATTGCAGTGAATATAAAATTATAAATACAAACTTTTTACCTGGTTATTCATTTTTAGAATAAAAATATGTTACTGTTTTATTTCCAGTGATTCCATTGGTTGTTCATTTTTCGGATAAAACTTGTCAGAATCCAATCATAACTGGAGGCAAAGGGTCATCGTTAGGAAAACTTACTGAGTTGAGTAAAGATTTACAAAATGTAAGCATCATTTAGAATTTTAAATAGTGAAAATTTATTTTTTGGGTTCGGTGCAAAATCAGGTAACCCTTGTGTGTGTGTGGTTTGGTGAAATATTTGTCGATACATCTTGGCAATAAAATGTAATTTCTTGTAACCCTATCTTTGTAAAGCTCTGGTGTAGCGGCTATCTTGTTAGTCATATCTTGGCGCCTATATTGACGTCAAAAAATCACCAAAAAACAAGGGGTACCCGATTGTAAGCTTTTATTTATTTACTTTTTAGTGGTGAGAGAGATATTTATGCTTTAATATTATTTTATCAAATTATATAAACACATTTAATTTCAAAAAATATATTCAACTGTTTAGAGTATTATAGAGAATGTTTGATATTAAATATTACTTCCAAAAAATAATATAATCTATATTTAATTTTTCTGTAAATATTTATAAGGTGTGAAAATAATTATGTGCAACACACAAAAAAATAAGTGCTATAAGAGATCTTGTACTTTCAAAACTGATTAAATTCTTCAGAGATATATTTAATTTTGATTAAAAAGCTATGAAAATTTCTCAGAGCTGTTATCTTAAATCATTTAACATTCTGGATTTCAATTTTATAGTTGATGAATTCCATTCCTGCCTTGTGATTGGTTGTTCATAGTAATTATAAATCCAATTAGGCCTCGTGTACAAAAAAAACTTATCATTAACCAAAAAGCAAACTTGGCGACATTTCATTTTGTTTCAATGTATTCATGTTACTTTTTTAACACTTTACTGAAATAAAATTATGTCAATCATTATGATAGTGTAAAGTTTGACATCAGGCGTGATTGTAAATTTTTAAAATCTATACCTTTTGATGTAGTATTCAAAATAATTAAGCGTGAGGAATTTATAATTTATTTTTTATAAAATGCTATCTGCTACAGAGGTTTGTTATCTTAATGAATGTGATAAAATGTCTCATTGGAAAAGTATATGTTCTAACGAAAACATTCTCTAAATTTTACATATCAAAAATGTAAAAAAAATGTCTATAGCTAAATGATTTTAACAAACCCTAATTTGCTAAAATTATTTAACTGTTAATAACAAAAAGTTTAAATAAAACCTTAAACAAATTCAGAGATCTTTTAATTTGTCGCTAATTTGCTTACAATTCACTGTTACAGTTTTAATAGTACACTAATATTATCTATAATTACCCAACTTTTATTTTTTTTAACTTTCTTAAAGCACTTTATTACAATATAAACAAGCTTATCATTATAAAAATGAGGCTAAACTGAGTATTACGGTCAGACCTCAGTTATACCCGGTTTAGATATAGTGCCGGAATTTCAATACTGTCTTTTATATTCTTTTGTATTTCGCTGTGAATATAGCGTAGGAATTTCAATCCTTACTTGTACTTGGCGAAAAAAAAATCCAAAAAATCGCCAAACTTCGACCGTATTACTCAGTTTTACCAAAAATGATTCAGATTTAGAAAACGTTAAAGATATCAGCAACTTATATAAAATGCTTTTAAGTCTTCAACTGAAAAAAATTTTAAAAAAAAATCTTACTTAAAATCCAGTTCTATTTTGTTTGATTTGTTTTATCGTTTTATTTTGTTTGATTTGTTTTATTGAAAGCACAGATATTATTTTTCTATCATTTAATTTGATCTCAAGGTTAGCAACGATGACTCTAAAGAGTTTAAGAATTTTTTTAAACTTTTATACAATTATTTGAATTCAAGATTTTTAGACAAGTAAATTTATTAATATAATTTATACTTACTTGAAATTTTAATGAAAGTTTTTAATGTTGGCGTAAGCAAGATATTAGTCTTAATATTTAAAAGACATTGATTACAAATATTGCAATTACTAATTTAAAATTTTATTAATTGATGATATTTATAAGAATTTAAAACGTCCTTGCAAATTTTAACTAACAATAAAGTCGATGCTTTATATTGTCTTTTCCATTTTGCTTTTTATTTTTTCTGTACTATTGTCAAAGTATTAATAGCTAGAATCAATGGAAAACGGCTTATCAAATCGATGCTTTGGTCTAATCGTTTTGAAGCTATAAGCAACTTTAGCAAAGAGCTCCAAAACTGCCGGCCACAACCCAACCCTCTAATCGTTTTGTTAACAAAATGAGCTTCTACAGTATTCTGACATTCGGTGGTGAATTTCGCCTTGTTTGTTTCCGCTCAAAGAATGCGATTTGAAAGCAGGCAGCAAATACGTCGACAAGTCGGATTTACGACGCTGTCTCAATTGTCGTGATTAATTATGTGTGACTAAAATGAAACGTTAACTGACGTCATGATATTTTAAACCAATGGGAGTTGTAATAAAGTGAAGTAATAATGATCTCAACTGGAACGAAAAAAATAAACACTTTACGATTAATATATAATACTTCCATTATAATGTAATATTTTACGTATTTTTTGCAAATCATTAAATAAGTTCATAACATTTTTTATATATTTAGTTCATCGTACCAAGCGGTGTGGTGGTGACAACTGCAGCTTATGAAGCTTTTATTACCGAAGATATTCATAAGCAGATAAAGAATTTGGAAGACGTATTGTAGTAAGTGTAACTACTGCAATTGATTAAATTAGTGTAATCTAAGATTGTGAATTACATTCACATTTATATATAATCTTAAATACACTATGCATTTTCATCATTACTAAAGAAACTAATTTTATTCTCCACTCGGCTGAGAAACGAGAAATTACTATTAAGTTACTTGATTCCTAAGATTATTTCCTTCTACATCTCATTTATACTCTATTAGAGGCCATGGTGTCCTGGTTGGACAGGACATCGTGCGGAAGGTTATGGGTTCGAATATATTGTAATCGCAATGTCTTTCATGTAAGAAAAAGATATAAGAAATGTTAAGAAAAAGAGATTTAATCCTAAAAGAATCTTATTTATTTCACATTCAGATTTTTCAGAACCTTTAAAACAACAATTTTTTTCAGCTTCTCTTTCCAAGAATTCTCTTTTACGAAGCATTGTAAATTTTCTCATAAAAACACAAACAAACTAAATACTAATTTTCATTGTAATAGCATTTATACTTGTTTTTATATGTAAGGTTACAATTTAGATATGATTTTGAAAGAAAAGGTAAAGTGATTTTGAAAATTTAAATGATTTCCAAGAGAAAACATACGTGGTCTTATATTATTATGTGACACTGAGATTTTAAAAAAATGTTGCTATATTGAATTGACTCAATATTTTTCATTTAATGATTCATGTGATAAAATATAACTTATTTCAGGTGATTCTATCTTAATTATTCATTTTATCCAATTTAATATTAAAATGAGGAATATTTTGGACTTTTTATAATTAAGCAACCGGTTGTATGATATCGTAAAAAAATAAAAACATTAATAAACGTAATTATGATTCAGCAATGCAAATGTAAATTCTATAAAATTTAATCTCTTGCACCTGAATATATTTACAAAATACTTAATTAAAATAAACAGAAAAATATATCACTTTAACTGGAATTATTGCTATAAATATTGCAGAAAAATGTATCGACATAATATTTTGTAAGCGTTAGAGAGAAAAAAAGAAAGACAAACAATTCTCACTATTTCATTATTTTTCAGTGGAAACATTCCAGGAGATGCAAAAGAAGCTTGCGAAAGGTATTTTTTTAAAAAAAATTCGTGTGTGTGTGTGTGTGTGTGTGAATACTTTATAATGTCTGATTTACTCACAATGTAAATTTAATATTCTAAATATTTCTTTAGGGTTATGGAAGAAATTACAAAATGTGTCATTCCGGATAAAATTCAAAAAGAAATAGCAAGTTATCTCGAGAAAGCTTTTCCGAGCAAAGAAAATATGAAATTTGCTGTTCGCTCATCAGCAACAGGTTATCTTATAAATTATATATATTAATTCATATATTGTATGCATATAAATCTAACAGAAGTAAATTAAATTAAAAAGGAATTTACATATTTCAAATTAAATTAAATTAATGAAATCATCTCATCTTGCACTTCCAATATCGCAAACTGGAGACATTTATTGACATTTTGTTTTTACCAACTGATAAATTTAAAAATGTGAATTTTCCGTAACAGGGGAAGACACTGAACAAATGTCTGCAGCTGGACAAATGGAAACATTTCTTGGTGTTATTGGCAACAGTGAAGTAAGTGCGAAATCCTATACTGTATATAAACAAGCACTATCCAAATTGTAAAAAGGATTTTATTTCTTTATATGTTTTAAATAAAAACTATATTTTATTTTCAAATTACGAAACGCATTCTTTAGCTAATGAAGAGTAATTTAATCATTAAAATATGTTGTTGTTACTTATGACAATTGGTCAAGCCAAGATAGCCATGCCGTTGGCTATGCGAATTTAAGTCAGAAGAATGCGTATTTCGGTTAACAAGGGCACCACGAAGGTGCAAGAATGACTTCTGTTCCAAACTCCTCTGATAGATGGCACCACCAGAAGATCCATTCCCTCAATTTTGACATTGATCTGAAGGGAAAGGAAATTTTCTCCAGTCCATTACATTCATAGTAACTACTCAACGACTGATCACAGGACTTTCTATTCCACAGATTTATATAATGAGCACGTATATCGTTAAAATATATTTCAATACTCTACCTCGAAAATTCTTATAATATGCCATGCAAACTATTTAGTATAGTTTCTAAATGCCACACGACACCTTACATCACCTTTATTGAGTTTACCTAAAAGGGCATACTTTTAAAAACAATTTCACAGCTTATCAAGGTTATTTTAATGTATCATTTACTTTAAATATTAATGAACTCCTATGAACTGAGTTAATTTACTTAGATTTTAAAATATGAACAAGTGGACTTTTTTTATGTTCCGTCTTTGAGGAGTTCTCATTTCCTTATAGATTCTGCATGCAGTGAAGAGATGTTGGGCATCCCAATTCAGCTTCATTGCTGTTCAGTATAAAAAGTAAGCTCAGTCACAAGTTTTAAATTTACTTCTTCACTGAATATATTGAAGAATTATTTACTATGTTTTGTGTATAAAAAGAGTTATTATTTAACACAATGAAATGTACTTATAAGATTTATGAATTACAAGTAAATATATTTTTAATTATATTAAATATAACTTAGCATTGTAAATTCTTTATTTTAATTAAATTTCTTATACTTATTAAAATTGTTTAAAATAATTTCATTAACTGTTGCAAAATGATTAATAATAGTATAGAGTTACTATTATAACATCTGAATTTCTAACATTTTGACAGTATACGGAAAACAAAAGTTTACATTTATATATCAGATGATAATAATTCTATTTATTAAAAATTAGCTAGGAAAGGGACATTTTAGCAGATAATAGTGTCCAATTTATCTTTAAAAATATCAAATATTTCTTGCGAAAGTTAGAAAATGTTTTTAAAATCTTTAACTCTTATTTTATTTCACAATGCTAAATCTTCAGTGATGCATTTCAGTTGTCATTACCTTAACATTTATTTAAAAATATTCTTAATGTTTACCGTAATATTTTTAAATATATGTTAAAAAAGAAAGGTTTTTATCATGCATTACATAAAAAAATGATTTTAGGGAGAGTCATTTGTTCTGAAAATCTTGAATTCTTACATTCAACATTTTCAGAACAAATGATAATAATCTTTCTCTTAATTATGGATGGTCAGTACAAATTAAACGTATTATACATCTAAAAATTAAATTTCGCTATTTTCATGGGTTTTTAACGTTTTTATTGCAGACAAAATGGGCAAATCCTGAATTCTCCGATGGCTGTGGTGATACAAGAAATGATACCGTGTGATGTGGCCGGTGTTTTATTCACCTGTGATCCGCTGACTGGGAATCCAACAGTGATGAGTATCACAGCAAATTATGGTCTTGGAGAGGTAAATAAAAAATAAGCCAACGTTTTTTACAAATGAAAATACTTGTACATGAGTAATTTGCCACATAATCAGAGGAATATGATTAGTAATACTTGTTCACCACTTGAATTTTATCATACAAATAGATTAGCCGATTTCTGTTCACGACTAAAATACTGAGGTTCACGTTTAATGGATCCCTCTTATGTGGCCATGAGTTAGAGTTATTTGGAAAAGAAGGTTGGGGTCAGTGAAGCTCCTCGCTGTTACTGCGAAACTGCTGCAACATGCATTCTGGTATAAGACTTTATATAGATCGTGCTCACTTATCGATATCCATCTGTGTTATCGTTATTAAATTCCATCAGTGCAAGTCAACCAGATATCTTAAATAAATTCATACCAAATTCTAGCAAATATGTATGATGTTTGTAGGTAGATTACGTATGGCTTTTGTTCTTGGATTTTAAACATTATTATCAGGTTACGGGAAATATCTGCAGTTCTTTACATTCGTAAATAACGTAATTTTGCACCATTGAGATACAATTCATGTGACGTGTTTTTGAAATCATTTTATTCGTACTCCTATAATTGATAAAGGAATATGCGTAAAGGAAAAATTGTAGTTACAACAATAATTCTTTAATCTTCCTTGGGAATGGTAACCCTTGGACAATTACACATATTTTTACAATCTTTTCGGAAAATTGTTTGGCTGAATTATATGTTTTCATATGTTGTTGTCGTGTGATAAGTGCAAAAGGAGAAAAAAGAAAGAGAAAAGGCAAAAAAGGCAAATCATATGGGACCAAAGGCATGGAGCACTGCCCTGGCCACATCTTCAGCTTTATCTGTATAAAGGGTGCCATGGCAGCAGTTGGGGTCGAGGCAACAGAAATGCAGTTGAAGAGATGCCTTGGATCCAGCGGAACTCCTGTGCAGTGTCTGCATTCTGCGAAGCTTCCGTCGGGGATGATTTGCATATCCTTCATGTGCCCATTCCGCATTCTGATGTTTTCATATTTTCTAAGGAATACTCCAAAACTTTGTATAATAAAAATAATTATTAAATTATAAATTAGATAATAAAATCTTCTGTGAAATTTTCCAATCAAATTTTGAAAAGGAAAATTTTATTGTTTGCTATTTTTATATATTTGAAAAAATCATATAATCATCAATAGTACTATTAATAATTTGCATTGCATCAAAATTCCACCATTGATTGTGTCACATATTAGGTTAAAGTTGAAGTTAATTAGTGTTTCACGAGCAAAAACTAAAATATATAGAACATCCTTACACTGAATGATAATGAACTGAATTCTTAATTGATTTTGCTAATACCAAATTTTATTTTATAGTCTGTTGTTTCCGCTTCAGAAGAACCTGATTCATTAGAGCTGAGACGTGACGCCGACGATAAGCTCTTCATAAAGAATAAGACGATTGGTGCTAAGAGTCGAAAAATAGTTCTTAAAGGTAAGGGATTTTTTAATGTTCAAACACTTAAGCTAAATATTAGTAAAATCATTCATGGATGTGGAAAAGCTGCAACCTCTGTTAGTCATGTGACCAGAGCACATAGAGGTAGAGGACTGACTTAGCTCTTGTTGGTATCCCATTCAGTCTGGCATGTTAAAACAGCTCTCCATGTCCCATGACATTCATCTTCCCATGTCCATCTAGAGGGAAATGAAACTGCAGACACCTTAAATAAGGCGGCAGCTCGTGAGGCCCCGGAAGCATTGGCACCTCTCACCTTTATGGAAATCTTTTCAAGAGTAAAAAGCAGGATTAAGTCCGCATAAATTGTCCCTCCAGAGCACCCATGGTGTCAGTGTTCTCGTCCGGGAATCTCACTGGCTTGCAGCTTTAAAAGACAGGAACAAACTACTCTCGCTCGCTTTCGAAGTGGTCACCTTATATCATTAAAATTTTCTGATGGCTCCAAACTTTTCGAGACCTGTGCCAACTGTTTCGCTGAACAAGCTACGCCAGAGCACATCCTTGAGTGCCTGGAACTATCCAAACAAGATTTAGACAATGGTCCTTTGATGGAGCAAGATTTTTTTTTTTACGTTATGGACCTGGTTTGCTGCTGTTGGCCAAAGGGGATATGCAACAATTACAACATATTAGTAAATTATACATTATTATAACATATCAGCAAATTTCAGTAACAACAATGAAAAATTTAAATGTGAAAGAAAATATAGAATTATTTTCGAAACACGTTTTACTTATTTGTTTCTATATTTTGAATTTATTTTCATTGTTTATTTATGTATATACTTATGACATCATTCTACAGGGGATAAAGGAACGAATGTGGAAGACATTTCTGAAGAAGAGCGTCAGACCTGCTGTTTGCCTGATGAAATGGCCTTACAGCTAGGATATTTAGCACTGAAAGTAAGATACTTTAATCAAATGAAGTAATTAATATTTTGTTGTCAATTTAAGCCACCAACTTAAGTGACTAAAATTATCTTAGATTGAAGAAAGCTATAGATCTCGCCGAGATATTGAATGGGGGTTTTGGAAGAATAATTTGTACATTTTTCAAGTAAGTACTACTTATTTAGATTAATTTTACTGATTTTCAATTATAATTTTAATTAATTTTAGAATTAAGTACGGTAGGAAACATTTAAAAATATTTACCGTATTAATATGGATATTGTGTAACTTATACTTTACATACGAAGTTTTTTTCGCATTCTATTATACTTCAAAGAATTGAGAGAGAGTTAAAGAGAAAATCAATATCATATATACTAGAGAAATTTAAAGACTTCTGTTGAAATTTTACAACAAGCAATAACGCACTTTTCATTTTCTCTGTCTTGTTTCCTATTGTTAAGCTCTGTTGGGCAAGCAGATTTTGATTAAGAACTCATAATGAGTAGAAGGACATATTTTCTGCACTTTTAATTCAAAATTACTCTTAGAAACTTTAAAGTATTTTTTCACCCACCGAAAGAATAAAATAAATGAAACAATTAGCTGTTGAATCATGCACCAGATTGCGTCTAGCCAAAAATCACACTATCGTACTTTCTTTAGCCCAGAGCTGTCTCACATCAGATCATTCTCGTTAGACAGAGAGGTGTTTAAAGAATTTGTATACAATTTTAAAGAAATTTCAGACAAATCCAGAAATGTATGCCGCATAATTTAGCCGAAATGTCAACATATCTATGGCATCAATTTTTCACTAAATATTCCCAAACAGATGATTTTGTAATATATTTAGAGAGCTTAAAGGGTTACCAGCTCATCATAGGTATCCGTAGAAGAAACGGTCAATACTTCCTATTTCATCGAATCTTCCAGAAAATCAAATGTTTCAGGAAGGCTTTGTCTTGCCAGGAATGTCTTGCCTTCGGCTCAACAGTTCGTGGGTTCGAATCCCACTTTAGGCATGGATGTTTGTAGTGGTTCAGAATCCATTTCAAACCGTAGGTCCCGGTCTAATTAGCCCTCGTGTGCAAAAAATGACCGTTGAGCGACAAATAAATCAAACTTGGTATTTCGTACCGCTATTGAAGGCGAAATAAATTAAAGTTTTTGTTAAAATGATTCATTGAATTATAATTGTTAAAATAACAGGTTTCCGATTGCCTGACTTTTATTAAATGATGTTTCGGGCATTTTGACTTTAGATGAGGATATAATAATCAATCTATTTTAGTTTATTAGAGGTTGCAGAAGAACGTAAAGGAAAGATAATGATTGCTAATTATGCGATTCAACGGAACACGAAAGTCTTTAATTCAGCAGAGTTTATTGAAAATGCAGTTTTTAAAATTGAATTTTCCTGATTAAATTAATAATTAAAGAAGTAATAAGAGAGAGAGGGAGAATTAGAAGTAAGAAAAATAATTTTGTATGATGACATTTTTTCTCATTTTTTTGCAATACAAAGGCTTAAAAATGTTAAAAAAAATTTTGTTGAAAGTGGTAAGACAAAATTTTATAATTGTATAAAATCAAGACAGAGGTGCCAGTAAGAGATAATCATTAATTATCACAATTTGTTCTTCCTTCTGTCAGTTGAGAAGGAAAGATATATCCTTGTTATCTTAGGTAAATTCCAAATGCTTTTTCGGCCCATCTCATCCCCTATGATTTTTTTCAACTTTCTTTGTTTGTCTTAGTGCCTATAAAATAGTTTCATTAAACTTGTATAATCATGAAGATATACTAAGACCATATAATCATGAAGAAATTTATTGTTTCTTAAATAAGAAAGCAGTTAGTCTTTTTTCTTTCCTTTTCAGACATGTAAGAAAGTTCATTTGATTCTCAGCTTTCAGCGGAAGGGTTAGAGCTTTTCCCTTCAATTCAGAAATCCGCGGGTTTGAGTTCTTCCTTGGGTTTGGATGTTTCTAGGAGCGAAATCTTAAACTTTAGCTTCTGATCTCATTAGCCTCTGTGATGAAAGAAGGATTGAATATCGACAAATAAACCATAGTTTTGACAAACATTGATAAAGTGAAAAATTAAATATGTTTTAGTGTTTACAATTTTTCATTTGAATTTTTCGAAAGTTTGAAACAAACAATTCAAATTCAATTTAGTTTTCAAATAACTAAAAAATTAACTTTATTTTAATCATTATTAAAATCAAATTATATCAATTTCTCTCATAGTAAGAAAATCAATTTTAGAAACACCCTATTGACTCTAGTATTAAAATTATTTTTTAATACCAACATCCAACGACATTTTTGATACTACTTTCAGAAAAGAATTATTGTTAAATATTATTTAATGTAAACTTATTAAAATATTTAAGGATTATATAAAACGCGTGAAATACTGATTAACTTTTGTTCTGCGTTGAAATTAAATTCCAACAATTTCCCTTCCCCTTGCGCTACATAATTTTTCGGGCAAATATTAATGACATAAAATAATGAATCCTTCACAGGAGGTAGAAGTGACCTCAAAACCATATTCTTCTGGTGAAATTCAGGAAGTTATCGCTAGCATGACTGACTCTCTGACCAGAATCATCTGTGGATCATCAGCGAGGATTGCCTCTGAAATTCTAAAATGCTCTAGGCAGAAGATACGTTTAATCATAGGCTTCATAACTGGGCACTATTATTTCAGAAAACACCTCCATAAAATGGGACAGCAAGACCCTATCTACCGGAAATGTCATACACAAGAGGAAACGGCCAAGCATATCATTTACGAATGCGAGGCCCTTGCCCTCCCTAGATTAACTTCTTTAGGCATCATCCATACTAGAGAGTTACACCTAGACTCCATTAAAGGGTTATCGGACTTTATTAATAAAGTGGGTGACCCGAGCAACTGGAACTAGGAAACATTGGGTTTGGAGTTAACAGTAAAAAATGCTGATAAAAGCAGAGGTGCCCAATGACATACAAACCTAACTCTAAGAAGAAGAAGAATGACATAAAATTAAAGTTATTTATAGTAAAATTTTAATAAAAAAAAGCTTGCTATTAAAACAAAATTTTTTAATTTTATACAATACGAAATTTCGTCTTTTTTCAATTTTAAACGTTATTTAAATAGTATGTAACTGTTTTTGTGGGATGGCATTTGTATAACGTTAAATGTTTTTAGTCCCGACCAGTTACTAGCGGCACCGGGGAAACAGATTTTGAGATCGAGCACGAAACGGATGCCCCTCTGCGAATGGAAGATGATTATTTTACAGTTTGTAACGTCGGGTAAGATATTTTAACGAAATTTTTATGAAAGCCATATTTTATTTATTTACAAACTTAAACTAAGGACATTATTGTATTAGCTTAATGTTAATTCTCATTCATTTATTTCAACTTCATTCCTTGCTTATTAGCTATTAGTAATCAGGTCAAAACTTCTTACATTCGTTTCTTTATAATAAAAAAATAAAAATGTACTATATCATTTTCCTTTTTGTTAATATTATTTACACGGTTTCAGTTTTGGTCTCAGAAATTTGTGTAAATTCTCATTTACTTCACTTAATTGTAATGAGAGCATGTGCAGTTTTTTGAATGAAGTATCGACTACCAATTTGAATAATTTTATTAGCGCAATTTCTTAATTGTGTAAAGAAATAATTGTGTATTCTTAATTGTGTGAAATCATTTTTAACCTATATTTTCGCATAACGCTATTATTTCTCACATTTCCTTTTTTTTTAATTATATGTTAAAACACAAAATCTTTTGCAAAATAAAATGTAATGATGTAATTGTGTATTCGAGTTATTAAATGTGGTGCGAATGCTTTAAAGAAAACTCATGTTTGTGAAAATTGTAACACCATGAAGGAATCGTTAATTTTGAATGAAATTTAATACACAGTTGAGTGGTAGTGGTACATATAAATGAATTAACTTTCAAAGCAAACAAACAATAACAAGAGATCGAAATCAGTATTTTGTGTAGCCACCACTCGCTGCAATAAGTGCTGCTACACGACGCGGCATGGAATCAAACAAATTTTGAATGTCTGACTGAGGAAGAGCGTTCCATGTTGATTGTATGAGTACCCAAAGTTAGTCAGCAGAAGCAACAGGACGAGGTCGCGAACGAGACGCCGACAAACAAAATCCCCCACATGCTCAATCGTTGACATATTAGGAGAATACGCAGGCCAAAGCAGAAGCTGTAACTGCCGTGATGCAAGGAAAGATTGAACAGTCCTGACAATATGAGGGCGGGCATTGTCTTGTTGAAATACAGCACCTGGCAAGCCTTGAAGGAAGAGAACATCTTGGGGCTGTAGAACTTAACTGATGCACTACTTGCTGTATAGATTACCACAATTCGTAGCTATTGAGATCGTCCATGATATACCATGGCACCCCAGACCATAACTTCGGGTGTTCGTTCACTGTGGCGTTTGATAATGCACTCCGGAAGTTGGCGTTCACCGGCATATCGTCTGACACGAAAGTGGTCATCATGGTACCACAAATTACAGCAAGGCTCGTCAGGAAACACGACATGCTGCCAATCACCACGCCTGTCCCTATGCTGATAGGCCCATTGTAGCCGCAGGCTGCGATGGCTTAGCGTGAGGGGGATTCAGTACAAAGGAGTCCTTGTGCGCAGCCTACGCAGCAGCAGACATCTACGAATTGATGAAGCACACCATGAAACACCTGAAGCTATTGATCACTGTGCTGCCAATTGTCTAGAGCAAGCTGTACGGTCCGTCAGAGCCATGCGGACTAGGTGTGTATCATCGCTCGCTGACGTCACAATTCGGGGTCCACTCCCGGATTTCCGAGTTGTCTGTCCACTGCTTCAAAACACGCATCACTGTGCAGCAGTTACGCTGCACGCAAGCGGCAACTGCCTGATAAAGCAATTGAGCTTTATGAAGGCTGATGACTCTCCCCCTTCAAATCCCGTTAGTTGTTGAAATCTCGCTCTCTTTCGTCGAAGAGGCAAAAGTAACGACTGAGCTAACGTTTAAAACTAGCAGATAACCACCGATAACCATACACGCTTCGTTAGGCAGTCCACAAATTCGTAGATGGTCGCATGAGACTTGTCTCGCGAGATGCACAGAGCGTCTCGCGAGAATTGCATCAGACCAAATGACGTCATTGAGGTCTTAGTTACGTCAGAAAAGGGGTGGAGCGCGAGACGTTTCTAGATTTTAAGCAGGTTCAAAATATCTGGCAACTTTCCACGAGACAGCGCTTTCATTGGTTTAAAATTCCATGACGTCAGATACAACGTTTTAGCTGCGTCACACTAAGACATCGAGGAGATCACATTTGTCTACTATAAGACGGCGTCTCAATCGGATTATCTACCGAGTTTGCGGCCTGCCTTACAGCCGTCTATTTATTCGGATCCATCTGTTGTTAAGAGAGCGGTGCTCAGCATATGAATGCACGGAATTACGGGTTTATAATTCTAATCATTTGCATATCATGCCCTACTTTGCATTCTCTTAAAATTTCAGCTCTCTCGCGTAAGTCCTTCATGGTGTTGCAATCTTCACAAACATTAATTTAGTTAAATACAATCTAACACAAAGAAAATTTAGAATTATTAAACACTGAAACTGTTTTACTTGATATTGCTAAATATTTATTGATTTTTATGAATACCGTATTTGTGTAATTGTTTTCCAGAGAAGTAATGCCAGGTGCTATGTCACCACTGGGTTTGGATGTTCTAGTCAAATACTTCCGTATTGGATTTCAGGTACTAATGAAAATAAATACAATTTTAATATCATTAATTTATTTTTACACTAATATTTGAGAGAGATACTAGAATTCTTTTAAGAAAAATTTCACTCTGCAGGGAAAACGGAAATTTCTATTAAATTGTAGCTGAACATTTACTACAAATGCGACATAGTTTTGTCATTAAATTTTAATATATTTTATAAAATCCTAAAAAATTACAAAATTAAGTTCATGATAAAACAAATTAAACGATTTTTAGGTGTAAAAACATTTGAACATGATCGATTAATAAAATTTTAATTAAAAACAATTCAAAGTATCTCAAATCATTGAATTAGACAAATGATCAATTAAAAACAAAACATTATTTAAAAAAAATGTTAGACATTTCTTTTTATTTAATTACATTTTTCTAATTACACAAGTAAAAAATAAATAAAAATAAAAACTTTTTAAAAAATATTTTAAGTAAAGTTTAAAAATAAAATTCATATTACCATGTGCGACTTAAGATAATAAGCTACTAATCAGCAAATTCCATTAGAAAAAAATAAGAGTTTAAAAAGTTATATGAACTTACCTTATGTAATTAGTTTTTTTACTTTTTAATTAATAATATGAATCTAATCAAAAAAATTAATTCATGTACCAGGATTAATTGTTAAGCACCAAAAAGTTGACTTTCCTCACAAACCTAAATATGTCCTGATTTTCTTGTTAATATAACCTAAATTTCTTTTTAGAGAAGAATGAGAACCAATTGGCAGTCTCCTTTTAAGCCAAGATACTTTCCTAGAGGAATCTGTTGTTTGTATAACCACATAATGTTCTACTGTTGTGATGTAAGTACCATAATTTGATATTTATTTCGCAAAAAAATACCAGATTTATCAAAAATACCTCCTAAATCAGTGCAAGGAAAAAAATATGAAAACTTTTTAAATTATTTCCTTCATAATTGCGAAGCGCATTTGTGCAATCTTAATTCATTTATTTTATGCTTCAGAATAGATTTTACTACAGCATGAACTTAAAGTCACTTTTCGTAAGTAACAATAACATGCATACATTTTTTCCGAGAAAATGAATTTTCTATTTGTTTATTTATACAAAGTGAAATGTATTCTTAATACAAAACAAAAGGAGATACAAATTTATTTGTGCAGATATACTTATTTTAGAATAAAGTATACTTGTTTTAGAGTATGTAAGTATACTCAATTTAGAAAATTTAAAAAAAATTCGTTATATTCTTAGAAAAAATTAATTCCTATGACAAATTCAGTTTAGAATATTATGACTAACAAAAACTTTGCCACTTATTTTACATCGAAAATGCTTACCGAGTAAGGTGTAAAAAAAATAGATTTGGTTTACTTTTTTTTCCTATGTAAATCCATTTCGTAACACTAGACTTAAATATTCAAAGTGACAATTGAAAATGCTCTTCTTAAGCTCTAAAATGTAAACCTAGCGAACAATTTTATTTGAAATAAAAAAGATATATATCCTGGAAATCTCTGAGATAACTTTAATGAAGTTGTGTCTTGAATTTTTGCAAAAAGTATAAAATATCACACGTTACATGCTTTCAAGTTGAAGGAGTCCAACTAGTTAGAAGCTTCTAGAAGTACGCTGTCAGAAGTCATAACACTTCATAAGCAAGATTAACTCGAATAAAGCAAAGCTGAACGAGAGCAGAAGCTGAGTAAAAGAGACCCACTGATATTGAAGTGGAGTTTAACGTCTGAAAAAGAAACAACTACAGCCAAAATGACTTCCACAATCTCCAATGTCTATAACTTCACCTAAGAGTTGTCTTCCTGATCAGAGCATTTATGACAGAGTAGCAATTAACAAAGTACCCACCACACACACATATATATATATATATATGCTAATGGCAAACATTGTCTACAGCAGTGTCCCAAAATCATGATATTCGATGAATAGAAGACAGTTACATAGTCTGTCAAATCAAATGATTATTTCATACTTTTTCCTACAACAGAACGTTTGTACTTTTTAAAAGGCACTTGCGCAAACGTATGAGCTGGGTTTTTCCTTCAAAATGTCAACTATGGAAATAGATCCATCATGGTGTGGACAGCTGTGTCATGGTTTTCTACTAGTCCAATCATACCGTGATTGGAAGGAGCACTAGAGAAATAAAAGGAAATATTCGCTAATCAGCTTCATCCAAGATGAAAATTTTGTTTTTTTCCCCAGCAAGATAACGCTCTTATTTATACAGCAAAACATATCTAATATATGATTTGATGAAAACGAAGCTCACGTGGAGCATCTACCACTGTTCTAGACCATTATACTCGTACAATGGAACCGTTGGGCTCTATTTTAGAGAATCCAATCCGAAATTGGGATATCTTCCATCGGTATCTCTCTCGGAAGTTTTTACAATAACTTTATGAAGAATGGTACAATGTTAATCTAAAGCATAATTCAGCACTCAAATGGTTTGATTTCTAAACTACTTTAATCTGTATTACATACCAAAGGCCGAACTCTATGACATATTCGTTAAGAATTAATTATAAACCTTGTATTTCCACCAATTTGATAACCCTATATTCCGTCCGAAGGAACTTGCATTTCTCCGTTAAGAAGTTGATTGAAAAGAGATTTAAAATATCTAATATACATAACATAAAATCATTTTTCCAACTTATTTTGTAAATAAGTATTTATATGTTTTACTCTTATTTACAAAATTAGTCAATATTTATGTCTCGTTAATTGAAAGTTAGTTCGGACATTTGACATTATTAACCACAACAGGTGATTATTAATAAGAACGAAACTGAAATATATATGAACATTTACATCAAAGATTTCATGTGTATCATTATTCTTTGTTCTCAGCTTTATGAACGAATGAGTGAGAACCCTAAATCGAACATTCCCGTGATGGTCGGATTATTTGGAAGAGTGCTTGATGACGAAGACTTATTCGCTACGATTGCCGAAAGGTTCGAAAGAAAGAAAAAGCCTCTGTTCTTCGATCAGTATCAATTCCTCTTATTATTATATCGGGTAAGAGATTTCAGATAAATAATTGAATTTTAAATTACCCCATTTCAATTAAGGGTTTTAAGAAATTCTTAACTTTTTGAATTTTGAAACATTGCTTTGTTTGACTGATTGCAACGATTTATTCTCGTTTTCTTCCCTGCTTAGCTTTATGGGGCTAAAAAAGAACTGCCCAAGACACAGGCAGCTTGTGGTAATTACCACATACCTGTTGAGAAATATAAAACGTCTCATGAAATGTTCGATGAGCTTCTACGCGCGTGCACAGATCTGTCAAGGGTAAGAATATTTCTTAAGAGAAATGCTTTTCATAATGATTTATTTTTACAGCTTAATTTCCCAAATATTTATAAATACATACATACACATAACATATATATATATATATATATATATATATATATATATATATATATATATATATATATATATATATATATATATATATATATATATATATATATATATATATATATATATATATATATATATATATATATATATATATATATATATATATATATATATATATATATATATATATATATATATATATATATATATATATATATATATATATATATATATATATATATATATATATATATATATATATTTATATATATATATATATATATATATATATATTATATAAATATATATATATATTTATATATATATATCTATATATATTTATATATATATATATATATATATAAATATATATATATATATAAATTATATATATATATATATATTTATATATATATCTATATATATTTATATATATATATATGTATATATATATATATATATATATATATATATATATATATATATATATATATATATATATATATATATATATATATATATATATATATATATATATATATATATATATATATATATATATATATATATATATATATATATATATATATATATATATATATATATATATATATATATATATATATATATATATATATATATATATATATATATATAAATTTAAGTATTATTTTTATCGAAAATTATAAATTTTTAAAGTGAAATAAATATTTATATTAAGTAATTCATTTCAAAATTACTAAAACTTAATTATTTACATATTATTTTTTCCCCTTTTTTATAGCTTTCAGCAGTATATTAAGAATTCATAGAAACTTGTTTTACGAATGAAGTAATTTATTTTACATGAGAAATTAAAAAATCAAACATCGAGCTGTATTGGTCATTAATAAAAAATTCTTTTTTTTTTTGAACTCATGCATTTATAATAATCGTCTTTCTGTCGTAAAAAAAGTTTTCCCACTCAATCTAAAAATTTTATATAACGAACATTAAATGTGAATAATTTTGTAAAATAAAAGTACAATAAAAATGCTGCCTCTGAAGACTATTGTACTTTTATAAAAATCGCCTCAAAATTATTTACAAAAAGTTGTTGTATTTTTTTATTTATTCACTTTAAATTCAAATAACGACACTAATTATTGGAAAGTAATTTATATGAAGTATAGCATTCAAAGCAATACTATAATCATAATAATTACAATATTTTTACTTTCAGCCCCTGACTGCTCATATGATGACGTCAGAATCTTCAACAATATGGAATATGTTCATATTTTCCATACTGACAAAAGCAAGAGGAGGTTTGTTAAGAAAATTCAGAATTAAAATATTTTTTTAGTTTATATTATTGCATACTTGAAAAAAATAAGGAAATAAAATATAATTGTTTTTTATTTCTCTTAGAAATAATTTAAAACGAATTTTAAAAAAAGTTAAAAATTTAAAAGAAATTTAAAAATTAAAATTTACTTACAAAATAAAAGTTACTTTTGAAGATATGATTTATTTTTCTCTAAAGCAACCAGACAATAATGAAATGAGCTTTATTATGTCACCTCGAAAAGTATTTTAATATTAGTATTAATTTTAATTATATTGTTATAAAGATATCTTCTACGGGGAAAAATAGTCAATGCTTTACTGTAGTGATTAATAATACACTCATGTCTAAAAATTAAGGATAACTCAGAAACACACAGAAATTGAACTCTAAAATAAAAATTTTACATGTAGAAATTATCACACACATCTTGAAGAATAATACGCAAATTACAAAAAACCACCAGATGGCGCCGATAGTACGTCACAATGACGAGAGGGGTATATAAGGAATGGTTGCAAAGAAGTAAAATTGTTAACAAGCGCTTTAAAAGCCTTTAAGTGCAATAACCGCATAGTTATGGTACAAAGGAAGCATTTGGATGATGTTTTACGTGGTAGAATTATCGGCCGTCTGGAATGTGGGCGTACCCAGCTGGAAGTATCCGAGGAACATGGAATCGCCCAGAGTGTCATCTCCAGGCTTTGGCAATGATTCCAAGATGATGGTAATGTAAGTAGACGTTATAGAACAGGTTGCCCCGGAGTTACAATGCCGAATGAGGACCAGTATTTGGTAGTTACTGCCAAAAGAAACAGACGGAACGCAGCATCAGACCTGTCTCGTCAGCTCTCTTCAGCTACCGGTACATAACAGAATTTAAGACCGACCCGCCCGAGGGCACACGGTCAGCTACCGGTACGACAGTTTCAAGGCAGACCGTGTACAGACGCTTAGGGCACATTGGTCTATATGCTCGTAGTCTATATGCTCGTTGGTCTATATGCTATATGCACATCTGACATCCGTAGGTCTGTCAGATGTATTTCACTTACCGCAACTCACTGTCCCCAGTGGGTTAGCCTGGAGTAGAGAGCATGCGTTGTGGACACTGCAACAGTGGTCTAGTATGATGTTTTCCGACGAGCCCATGTTTATCTTTCAGTCTGATTCTCACCGAACTTTCATATGGAGAGGGCCAGGTATCCGTTGCCACCAAGAGAACACCATTGAACAACAGCGTCCAGGTAGTTCAGGATTGCTCATTTGGGGAGGAATTATTCTGGGTTCCAGACCTGCATCTTCAGAATGTAACCATGACAGGCCACATTTATCGGGATGTCTTTCTGGAACAACATGTACGTTTGTTTTGAGGCGCCATGGGTGCAGAATTTCTGTTTATGGATGTCAACGCCAGCATACTCACCGGACTTGAATCCAATGGAGCATGTGTGGGACATGCTTGGCCGACAAATTGCAGCCTGTCAATCCCCTCCCACATATCTACCGCAACTTTGGAGAGCATTGCTTGATAAGTGGTGTAATATTCCCTAAGATCAGATCGATAATTTGATACTCAGTATGCCTAGGCGTTTTACCATCTGGGGAGCATAGTATCTATTAACCATCATAACAACCATGTTATATTGGTTTTTGTAAATAGGTTCTCTTTTGAAATTGGCTTCAGGGAATAAAAATCGCAATTTTTATTAATGATGTCAAATATATTTTGTTTTTTACCTTTTGTATAATAAATAGACTTTACAAATAAGTCACATTTGTTTCTCTTCTGTTCCTTTCTTTGCATGAACTTGCATTATACTTAATTAATGGACACGAGTGCAATTTAGGTATAACAAATGTGGAAAGTATTAGATAATAAAACACTGAAAACAAAAAATTTTAATACTGTTATATTAATATAATTTAATAAGCGAATGAATAAAGCATAAAAACACAAATTTATATAAATACTCAAACTACAGACGACGAATTTCGGGTTTTTATTTCACTTACTGTATATCTCGCATCAGAAGAGTTCACTGTAATTACAAAATAAAACAAAATTTGTTAAATAACTACGAAATTTGATATATGTATTTTTTCCACATATTATTAGATCTTTAACAGCTTGTAATTTACAAATGTTTATTAATTGAATAAGATAAAATGTATAAGGATTAACACTTCTCTCTCTCTCCTTTTATTTTTTATAAATATTTAAGCAATTCAAAAAATAATTTCCAAATTTAATTGAGATAAATAAATTTTAAATGAAGTATGTTCGTATGTCTGAAATGAAAAGAAAGTCCCTTTTATAGTGATTTTTTTACAATTCTTTCCTTGATGAATAAATGCATGCTTATGATAGTTGATATATAAATTTCTTGTTTAAATATAAAATACGGTAGAACTCCAACTATCCTAATCAATTGAAACCAGACTCCATTCGGATAATCAAATATTTGGTTTATTGGATTTTTTTTTGAAAAAAGGGTCCATTGTAATTAATTATGGCATGCTGAAAAGGGAAGAAAAAACTACATATTTTTACAGAAAAAAAAACTTTTAATCATTTAAATAAAAATGCAACATTTTTACATGTTAAGATGCTCTACATTAATACAGTATGCAGGTACAGCGCTGTAAATGAAAGTCATTGCTAGTTGAACATCGAAGTCAGACTAAGCTGTTTCACTGCCTTCATCCGTTTTCGGGCTGCTAAGACTCGCTTCCGCTTGACAGTGAGAATTTGCTGGCGATCCCACTTGGGCTAACGCTCCATCCACTTCAAAGACGGCAGATGCTGCACCAGCTGATGGTCTTCTGCTTGCTTGAACTGAGCTCCAGTGGTTCAGCAGCTTCCTCTTAAGATCAGGAAAGTGAAGCATCATTTGCCGCGGGTGGTGATGGGGAGGGTGACCACGTACGCTCCCTAAATAGGTTGCTGTGGAGTTCCGTGAGTTGGGGACGTGTCCTCGTTAAAATGTGACGTCCAAAGTCCTTCCGCTGGTGTGGCGTGGATGTGGAGAGGAGGACGATTCAAAATGACGATTCACTTGGTGATGGGCGAGTATTCCACACCCGTTAACCTCAAGGTACAGTCCGGGCTCTTCTGCACCGATATGTATGAATGTTTGCTGCTTCAGCTTGGGACTAAAAGTCATCTTCTATCTAGACACTTCCAGTAAGTTGACCCCCATTTGCAGTTTAAATTCCAATGCCTGATTTCAAATCCATTTCCGTCATATCTTCAACACCATCTTTTGAACGTCTAACAGTTTTCGAAAGAATGTTTCTGATTCCTCAAGAGGCAAGACATTCTCATCTTCTCCCATTTTTTACCTTTTTTTTTTCCTTCTTTAATTTAATTTATTTTTCTGAAATTTCGAAAGCGATTCGAAGTGACAGAGTTCGGATAGTTGGACTTCCATTGAATTATCATTGGTTTTATTTCAAAATATGAATTCGTATTTTATTGCAGAAGTAAATGCTGACGTTTACAAAGACTTTGCTCAGCTGTTAACCACGAGCAGTGAAGTTGAAAGCGCTGATGTTCCCGCTAGCATTGAAGTAAGACTTTTTTCATTACGGAAGATTGTTATTTTGCAAATTTATAAGTGATTAACTTAATAAAACAAAATTAAAATGCAATAATAATAAATGTGCTACGAAATCAAATTAGTAAAAATAGTAAACTTAGTAAAAATGTAGGATAGAATATCTAACTTTAAAATTACATCAATTTTCTTCTTTATTTTATGGAACTAGATTGCATGTTATACAGCAATAAATAGATGGATAATTTGAAAGAGATATTAAGAAAGATAATAATTTTGTATTTAAATATTCTCACCCCTAAATTGTAATTTGCTGAATGATTAATAAATCCTTATTATAAAAATTATAAGTTTTATTTCAATTACATTATAATTGTATTAAGAGTAATTATAACTAAAAAGTTAAGACACGAGAAGATTTTATAGTGGTACTTTCCAAAAAAAGAATTCTGAGTTATGAAATACATTTTACAAAAAGAATAAAATTTTTAGTAAAAGCCTATAGTAATAAAATAAATTGTAAAAACATGATTTAATTTCTATGATGAATTTGGCGAGTGAAAATACAATTTAGAATTTTCTGGAAATACTTTAACATTGTTTTAGTTCATTAGTATGTATGGAAATTTTATATTCCAGTAAAATGTATGTGTTTCTAAAATCTCTTTAATTTTTTAAGCAAATTTAACATGAAAGTTAATACACAATCATTTAATTATCACAATGTGTAATCATTTTAATTAAAGATAGTTATAATACTTATTTAATACTTACTTATATATAAATGCAATGTACAAATTCGAAATCACAAAGAAGACATCATCTGTCTGCTGTATTAAATCTGCTGTATTAAATTGTATATATATACATGATTTTTTTACAGCGTTTGGCTTCTTACATCGCAAAGGAAGTGAAACCTGAAGAATTTAAAAACATGGACATAAAGGTATCGTAATTTTAGGTCAAATTTTAGTCCTGCCTAAAATTACAAATTTTAGGTCTGCTTAAAATGAGAAGATAGTTCAATTACACATTTGAATTTATTCAACCAATATTGTTGCAATATTCCAGGACATTATAGAATGGCTGCAGAAATCTGACTCAGATGCAGGAAGGAAGTACCGGGACTTTATCTTAAGGCACGGTCACAGATGTTTGAAAGAGGTACGGTTATGGTTGTAATTGATTTTATTATTTGTCAATAAATTTCAATGCAATATATATATATATATATATATATATATATATATATATATATATATATATATATATATATATATATATATATATATATATATATATATATATATCTTGAGGTGATGAAAATCGCTGCCTATACGCATTTTTTGTTTAACATAAGAGAACAAGAAAACGTCATTAGGCGACAAATGAGGAAAATATGGGCAATGACAGATTAATTCGATATTATTATCCTTCAAATAATCAATTGTTTGATGTGCTGTGTGGGAGCTGGCGTTGTCGCGATGAAGAATGATGCGGCGGTTTTTGTTGTTTTCCTGATTTCGTTGATGACTTTTGGCAAACGAATTTCTGTATACCATTTAGCGTTAACAGTTTTTGATCCTCTAAAGGAATGGTTGCGATATGTCCCGAGAAGGCCGAAGAAATAGGCAATCATTTTCTTAGAAGTGCTTCGTGAGCGAACAACTTTCGTAGGATTCGGTTCATTTTGAAACACCCAAACAGTGGATTGTTGTTTAGTTTCCGGCATATACGAATATATCCAAGTTTCGTCACCTGTAACGGTGTTGTATACGCATTTTGCTGTTCCCAGTTTGAATTTTTTTTTATCATTTCTTTACACCAATTTACACGAATCTCTTTTTGAGCTTCTGTTAAATAGTGCGGAATCCATCTGGAAGAAATCTTTTTAACAGTTAAATGTTCATGCAAAATCGAATGTATTGCAGTCTGTGATATGCCAAGAGATGCTTCCATCTCACGATACGTGACATGCCGATCTTCTTCAATCATCTTACGCACACAGCATCGATGTTGTTTGGAATCACGACCAATTTTGGTCGTAAATTCATGAGATTCATCACTGACGGACGCACGACCACGACGAAATTCCGCAAACCAATTGTAAACAATCTTTTCTGATGGTGCTTCATTACCAAAAGTTACACGAAGCGATTCTATGCATTCTTGTCGAGTGAGGTCTCTTTCAACATCATAAGAAATCAACCAACGGAAACCTTCACGAGTTATTTCCCCCCCCCATTTATAGAACCTACTTGCTTCTTTAGAACACTCACTGTAAACAAACTACGCAGACGATTTCTAAGATGCCACTGATTCCAAGAGAAAAAAAATGGGAATTTTACAAATATCCTGAAAACAAATTTCAGTAGCGCGCTTTATTGTTCGTTTGTAAAAACATAAAAGACAAGCCTTGTATATCAAAAGGATTTTATTTATTGAAAGAATATATAATTAATTTCTAAACTCTATTTTAATTTATTGACTCTATTTAATTTACAATTATGTATCTTAATTAGCAGATCAAGTCCACTATTTTTTAAGAGCCTGGTTTATTTTACTAAAAAATTTACTGAAATACCAAATAACTTTATTTTAATAAATCCGGTAAAATACATCTATACGCACATGCATCTTATTTTGTTTAGTTATCCCAAATTTTCTAAGAACACGTATTTTTTATTAAAATAAAATTGTTTTTTTCTTTTTTTATTAATTTTATATTAAAAAATTTTTTTGATAATTAATGACATTATTTACGAGCAATTAATTAATGTATTGTGTTCACTCATTAATTTTGAATGTATTTCTAAATTATTTAATAATACCAGCAAGCTTTACTGTATAATCTATTATTTTTATATATTTGCAGTTTGATATCCGGTCTAAGACTTGGGGTACCGATCCCACATCTCTCATCCAGCTGCTAAAAGTAAGAAGACTATTTCCTTTATAAATCCGAACGCATTCATAACAAATTTCATATTTATTAAAGATTTTTATAAATTGTTAATGGATATAAAACACCATTGCTCTGCGCCATATGGTTATTCCGGTTTCTTGTAAAATGTCTTTCTCATTTTGATTAATAATTCATAAAATATGATAAAGACATTTAAATTTATATCGTTATTGGTACAGAGGCTTGAAAATTTTTCTTAGCCTCTGGTTAGCGAGCTACTCAATATATTTGCCACTCGTCGCACAAAGAATATAAGAGAACGACTGCCGATTTCTATTCCAAGTATAAGCAAGTATATCAGTTATTACGGTTGTAATCCTGACTTTTAGATCCTCTATGTTCTCACTCGTAAGCAATACTGTACAAATCCCAAAGGAAAAAATCCTGTAGTGTTAGATTAGCTGATCTGAGTCTATAATCCTGACTTTTAGATCATCACTGTTCTCACTAGTAAGCAATGCTGTACAAATCCCCAAAGGAAAAAGTCCTGTAGTGTTATATTAGCTGATCTGAGTCTATAATCCTGACTTTTAGATCATCACTGTTCTCACTAGTAAGCAATGCTGTACAAATCCCCAAAGGAAAAAATCCTGTAGTGTTATATTAGCTGATCTGAATCTATAATCCTAGCTTTTAGATCATCACTGTTCTCACTAGTAAGCAATGCTGTACAAATCCCCAAAGGAAAAATCCTGAAATAAAATATCAGTTGATATGAGTCTAATCGTGATGTAATCCTGACTTTTAGATCCTCCAAATTCTCACTAGTAAGCAATGCTGTACAAATCCCCATAGGAAAAAATCCTGTAGTGTTATATTAGCTGATCTGAATCTATAATCCTAGCTTTTAGATCATCAATGTTCGTCATTAAGAAATGTCCTTTACAAAAGCCCTGTCATAATAATATCACCTAATAGGAGTCTAATTCGGTTGCAATTCTGGATTTTAGATCACCCATGTTCATTTGTAAGCAATGTCCCTTACAAATCTCCAAATGTAGCAGTCTTGTCAGTGAGATGTCAGCTGATGTGAGTGCTCAGAAATTAAGATCTAATCCACCTTTCTATGGAATCGATAACACACAGATGATAAAAAATCATTTTCAAACAGAAAAAGGAAATTATTGATAATTAGTAGCATGTGAAAACGATATTTATAAAAGAAAATGTATCCATTCAGGAATATATATAGGAGATCATTCATAAAAAACTTTTAAATTCTTAAGGAATGATCTTTCAATTTAAAGGTTAAATTTTTGTGTATATCTTAATTATTTTTAATTATTAAACATCAAAATATGTCAGACAATTTATAGCCACCCTGTAATAAAAAATACTTTATTTTAGAATCTCGTTGGCAGTGCTGGGAAGAAAACAAAAAGTGAAAAAGATGGTGATTTTGAAAAAATACTTGATGATTTAGGACTTTCCTTTGGATTTATAACCAGGTAATCTATTAAATTAAATAGATTAATAGTACAACTACAGTAAAGTTAGAATCCAGTGTCGTATTCAAGAGCATTTTAGCAAATACCAAATCTTCTAAATTAAAACTTCTTTCTTAATTGTTATGACTCCATTAAATATTAAAAAGAATTATTATACATCGATAGAAAAATTTCTAAATTTCAACTTAGTGTCGTACAAAAAACGCGATGTGGGTTGAGCATCTGCTAATCACAACATCATATCAATCCAACTGAGGTAACAGTGGAATGTTTGACAGCATAGTCCCTCTCAGCACGATAGTCTTATTTAATGGTCTGGCACTGATCCCGTCGCATTCCACATTTGAATCGAATTTGCCATCGTTGGATTAAGATTATTTTTTATTTTCAACACACAATAATATAATATAGTGGGCGATCGATTAGTGAACATGATCCGTTACAAGACTATGTTGGCTATCCGATCATTTATTTACCATAGATGTTTTTGTGAAATCAATTTATTCTTTCTGAAGGCCCTAAAAGTTAAATTAAGAAAGGACATATAATTTCTTAGGAAGTCTATTAAAAAAATATTACATATATATAATCTAGCATATTAATCAGTCCTTTTCATTTTTTGTTTATATAACGTTAAAAAACATGTTCATTGTTTATTACTTTTCTTTTTCAGGATTTTCCGGAAGTGATTAATTGGATTTTCGTTGTAGATTCCTAGTCTTACTGGCATCAGATTTGTGTGGGTGTCATTTTAAGACAATTACTTTGACATCCTCCCACTTCTTCAGAAGATCTTTAGTGGCAGATGTCGGCATTGGGACGAATTCGATTTTAAATGAAATCAAAAGCAGTCAGTTTCAATGGGTAGTCAGTTTCGGTTTTAAGAAGCTGATGGTCTAATTTGGCCATAAATATGCTATTGGGAAAAAAAATTTTCCCCTATACAAAGCTTAGACGCTTAACACGCAAGTAGTCCAAGAAAAACGATTTTCGGTCCATTGTGTTTGGCATCCTTGGACAATATGATCAGAGAACCAAGAAGTGTTCGTAAGAATTTGTTTTAGTTCGTTACTCGAATATATATTCGTTGCCCGATATTGTTCGCAGTCCAAGCTGTTCGTTAACCGATCACCCACTATATACATTTATTATATTTACAAAATAAATTGCACGCGATTATTTTGTGCTAATTTTTTACACCTTTTGAACTTCATGCTTGTTAATTGACCCCCCCCCCTCATCCAAAGTTCAGGAATGAATGTCTTTTGATTTTTTTCTATTTTGATTTCTTATCAAAATTAATTTATCAGTTATTGATATTATGATACCCTTGTTAATTTTGATAATTTATCCAATTTAAAGACGTAAGCAATTATGTAAACAATGGCTTAATAATCTTTACATTATTTAATCTGGTGTGACGTTCATTATGGCTAGAATAATTGAATTAGCTGAAATTCTTCTTGAAAATATACCCAAAAATTCTGAAGACTAAATACATTGAATTTTTAATTTTAGAAGATGCATTGTATTCAATGCATCTTTTAATTCCATGAACCTTTATCGGAGAAGTTATTACTCTTTCAAAAAAAGGCACGCGTTCACTATAAACTTAAAAAAAACAGGGGAGTAATCAAGTCAGGGATAGTTGGTTACTTTGTCGCACAGCGATCATTTTTTGCACATGATGATCAATTAGAGGGGTACCTCCAATTTGAAATGGGTTTTGAACCATTACAAACATTTATGTTCGAATTGGGGGGAATTGATCCTACGAACTGTTGCACTGAAGGCTGAGGCTCTAACTTTTCTTCGACTGCTAGCTCACCAATTAAGCGGGGATTATATACATATTATATGCATATATACAACAGCAAAAAGTACTATCTACCAGCTGTTTCCTTAATAGTTTCATTATTCCTAGATATTTCCAGTTAAAATACTTAAATTTATAAGAAAAATACATGATCATAAATCGAAGTCAGAACTATTATTACGAAAGAAAAACGAAAATGTACATTTTCTATTCTACCAGTAAAATATGCCAGCCAAGCTTTGTCGTATTTTTCTCAGTGGATTAAGCGTACGTAATTTATGAGGCTAGGTTATGATTTAGAAAAAGAACAATATTCATTACTTATTACACAACGGTGTTTTGCACCATGAATTGAGATCTCACATCCAGATCAGATAAAAACAAATCAAATGATGTGGCAACACTTGTTGCAGGATTACAAAGATATAATATATTTAAATTGGTATTAGTTTCATTCCACGTTTCAATACATTTCGTATAGACGACATACTTAGAAAGTCAGAACACATGCATTTTTTTTTCAAATAAACAAATGCAATATTATTTCAAAAATTTAAATTAAAATAATAAATATTATTTTTAATGCATAAATAAGAGCTATATAGCTGCTGTCAAATAAGCCCCTAATCGGTTTTTATTTTACAATAAATTAGCTTATATCTTGATGGAAGAAAGTCAATTCATATAAATTGTTTTTTTATTCATATTAGTAAGCGAGAGAAAAAGATAACATATTTTATTATTTAACATTCTATTTCATCAAAATTTTTAAGGTTATCCTTAACATAAATCCTCTTTACAATTGTTAATATGAAATTATATACATTTTTAAATAAAGAAAGCTGTTGAGATAAAACTTTGTAATTATTTTTAGAATGTTGCTGAAGTTTTTGATTCCACAGAGTCGCCAAGCAGTGCAAAACAGAGAAGCATCCAAGGTATATATTTTGTGTCATTTTATTATATTATAAATTCACATATAAACTAGAACTAAATAAATACCACTTTATATATATATTAGATTTTTCTCGTTTTTCGATCCGACAAATCACCAAATAAATAATTAAAAAAATTTTATGAAATTTAACTAACTTTTTGAGTTTATGTTTTACAAATCTGTTTTATTATTTCAACAATATTAATTAAAAGAAAAATTTTAATGTTGGCGTAAGCAAGGCATTAGTCTTAAGATTTAAAAGAGATTGTTTGCAAACATTGCAATTGGCGCAAGTGCCGTATAATCCATGATTCCAAATTCTGAATATTTTGGCGATGAAGAAATGTTGCCAACATGACGTATCGTGATGTGCTCGATGACGTAAATACTAGGCTTACCAAAATAGAATTTTCTGCATAATTCTTATTGGTCTCCAGATGTATGACGTTATAAAAACGAGGTTGCCAGATATACAATAAAATCCGCCAAAAAATCGCCAATCTCAGAATTTGGCATCTTGGATTATACAGCACTTGTGGCTTGCAATTATTAATTTAAAATTCTAATAATTAATGAAATTTTTAAAAATTTAAATCGCCATTCCCAATTTGAACTAACCGCTATAAAGTGGATGTGTTTTGTTATGTCTTTTCATTTTGCCTATTCTGCTGTTCTATCGTCCATGTGTTAATGGAAAACGCTTTCTCAAACCGACAATTTGCTCTTTATATAAGACATTGTTTTATTACCAAAATTAACTTCAACAATATTCTCAGATGGTGAACTTTGCCTCGTTTGCTGCCACCTTGAAGAATGTGATTTGAAGACATGCAGCAAATTCGTCGACAATTCGGATGTACGACGCCGTCTCAATATGATGTGAGGTAGATGAAGTGTAATCTGACGTCATGGATATTTTGAGAATCATGATAAAGTGGCGCACTCAGTATCTCAACTGTAATGAAGGAAACAACTATTTTACATTAGATTTTTCAGTTTTCTGGGTCAGACTCGTTGCCAAATATTTACTCAATATTAGCAATGAGAAGTAGAAATTTATCTTTACCAGAGTAGCGTTTTGCAAAACTAATTTCTATGAAATGTTTTATCATGGAGAGGAAAGTCATCCATCAATAAATTAGTTTTTCTTATCCTGTACTTTGCACTTTTTTATTGTATATATAACCCCTTTTAACAAGTGCATGAAATATACCACTCCTTTTGCGGAATTCCAAAATGTAACTGGCACTATGAACATAACCAAATATGGTTAAGGAAACGATGATGTCACCTCACGCCACAACGAATGCTGTACCCATCTGAGGGGTTAAATTTTCTCGGGGCTTTTTCGGTTGAGTCGACCTACCAACCAGAAGTGTTGCAGATGTCATGGTTGGTCTTCACATCCTTGAAATACGATAAAATTGTTCCTGTAATAATAAAATTTATTTTTTGAAAATCTGCCTCGTTTAACAATAATGCCTCTTAATAGCAATTTCACCTAGACAAGGAAATAACCTGTTACATACCTGCCAACCTTGGAGAAAAATAATTAGTAGAGTCTAGTGATTTTGAGGAAAAAATTCAAGAGACACTACTAGCAACATATCGCTTGAAACAGAATGTTTAAAACTGTAGTACCGCAAAAAGCCAATTTTACTTTATAGATTATACATTCTGAGAATAATTTATGCTAAGCATATTTTGTGTTAATCTTAATATTTGAAGAAAACATTCATCCACCTCATAAAGGAACTATGAAAAATAAAAGAATATATTACATGTAAAAAAGATAAACATCAATGTTTATGTGTCTCAATATTTATTTAATAGGGTAACTTTTACTACTCTAGTGCAATTTTATAAGTATCAAACTTATATAAAATTACATAAAAACATAAAATACATTACTAAATAAATTTAGTTCAGTGACAAATACTTTCCTAATTAAATGACTAATAACTAGTAATATTCCTCCTGATTTAACTGCTTATGTAAACAGGCATCTGGTGTCTGCTCTGAATGTTAATTATATGACTGCCAACTGATTGGAATTCTTGGCACCCACGTGGTTAAAGCGTCATCCTACCACGCCGGACAGATGGGGTTCGAAACTCAGAGGAACATGTTTTCATGCTATTATAATATCATAACATTATAGTAATTATATTAGTGTGCCACCTGTTAACTATTTAAGCTTTACTAAAACAACTCAATAGACCTTTTTCAGGCAAATTTCATACTTTTTTTAAAGTTTTTCACTGAAATTGCCAAAAATCAGTAGATTTTCAAACATTATCGGGAAATCGGAAGAAACGGTCAAAATCAGGAGTTACCCGATAAAATCAGTAGAGTTAACAGCTATACATTATGTATATATATATATATATATATATATATATATATATATATATATACATACACACACATAAGGTTTGAAAGGAAGGAAATGTACCAAACACACTGTGACTACACTAAACATTTTTTGCAATCTAGTTGAACTCATAACTTAGAAAATATAAAATTTGGGCAAAAACTTTCTTCTTTGTGTTATATCAGTAAGTGTAAAAAAAATAAATAAAATAATAAATCGATTTTTTAAACATTAAAAATTGTTTCTAAAATGAAGATAACACTAAGGAATTTAAAGTACACCATTTAACAATATGCATTGTTTATCACTGTAACACATTTTCATAAAATTCTCAAAAACGTTTTTCAGTTAAAATGTTTATATTCCCATAGGAAGCTTTAATATGATATGCATTGAATCATTACGAGTTTAGAAAACTTATATATATTTCGTTATCTTTTAAATACTAAAAGAAACAATACAAGAACAAATTATAAAAATTTATTTAAAATTTCTGTTTCTTACAGTCTTTGCTAATAAAATCTGAAGACGCTTGGCGGAAAGGGTACCATCATCTTGCGAAACTCATGGTTTCCGAAGGCCGAATTCCAGATGAAGATCTTCTCTTTTTCATGACACTCGATGAAATTAAAGAACTATTAAACACAAGATCACCGAAAATCATATCAAGGTATAAATAGCATAAATGTAGCATTGTATTTAAAGAGTTTATCTTAGAAGCTCTATAGTTTGATTTCTTAGTCTCTCAACGGTCATATTTTGCACAAGAGGGTTAATCAAACCGAGACCAATGGTCTAAAATGGATAAACATTCAAGCCTAAGGTAAGATTTGAACTTAAGTACTGTTGAACCGAAGCCAAAAGGGCTATTGACAACCATCTCGGCCTAAGAACAATATGTTGATTAATAAGGTACAGTGGATGATTAATTAACGAACATAAACCGTTACAAAACTATGTTCACTATCCGAACTGTTCATTAACCAATCATCGATTTACCATAGATTTTTTTGTGAAATCTATTAATTAGTTTTGGAGATCCCCCTAAAAATTAAATTAAAAAATTAACTTTATTGTTAATTAACTTAAAAAATTAACTAAAAAATTAAAATTAAATTAAAAAATTAGCAAATTAATCAGTTCTTTTTCATTTTTTGTTTATGGGTCATTAAAGAACATGTCCAATGTCGATTGTTTTCTCACTTTGTTAAGACTTTCCGGAAGTGATTAATAACATTATTGTTGTAAAAATACCTAACCTAACTGATATCAGCTTGGTGTGGGTGCCATTCTTAAACCATTGCTCTGACATCCTCCCACTTTTGGAGGATGTCAGAGCACACACCTCCACGAGGGGGAGGTGTGCTCAAAATGAAATCAGTTTCAGTTATGAATGAAATCAAAGCCGAAGGTCTACTCTGGCTATAAATATTCTATTCGAAAATTTTTTTCCAGTATACAACTTTGAAGTTTAACAGGCAAGCAACATAATTCAAAGGAGATGAAAAACGATTTTTGATCCTTTAGGATTGGCAACCCTGCACATCAAGCTTCAAGAGCCGAGAAGTGTTCTTAGAATTCGTCATTCGAATATATGTTCGTTGTCCAAACACAAAACCCCTTTGTGAAAATGTTCGTTATCCGATTTGTTCGCAGTCCGAACTGTTCATTAACCGATCACCCACTGTACATGTTACCGGTCATAAGCTTATTAAAAGAATTGATTTTTAACCTGTTTCGTTCATTTAATATTTTCCTAGGTCTAATTTAATATTCGATGATAGATTTTTAGAATTCAAGAAAATTAGTTTTGACTAAATCTCATTGTAGCTATTGGTTTAGATTTTTGTGTAGGGTATCTGGTATAAGTTCATGCCATTTAACCTTTTTCTAAGATGACATTGTGAAGAAGGCCTATGGATAAATTTACAAATACCCAGCGATTCATTCAAATGCAGATTGAACTTAACCTACAAATGATAATCTAATGAAAGTTTCTTTACGAAAATAGGAATAAATATCATTTTAATGTTTTCTATTGCAAAAATTAGTTTTAAAATAAAGATTAAACAGTTTTATTAGATATTATTAAAGTTACAAAAAATTATAATTACTGAAGTTTATAAGGGTTCTTTTTGATACTACTAAATATAATTCAATTAGAAATTTAAGTCGTAAAATTAAGTAAAACTCAAACATTTTTATATTAAAGTACAAATACAAATTTTTATAACTTTCATTTTTTAGAACATATTTCATAAAAGAACGTTTTAAAGTTTAACAATATTTAGATTGCTCAATGACAGTAGATGTAAAGTTCCATTTGTCACAATGACACAAAAACCTTGTACAAATTAAACTTGTGTAATTAATATAAACGGCATTCATTATGAAATGAGTCTTATAACAAACAAAATATGAATTATGATATTACTGAAACTCTTAAAAACATATGTATAACATTGGGAAAGTAACTTTTCAAAATTATATTTACACATAAATAAAACAACATTTATATATTTGATTTATTTTTTAAAATGTGTTTTCATTGCCTAAAAACACTTTAAAGGCACATTTTGTTTAAGTAGCTAATCAGTAACATAACATAAATCATAAATTTTACAGCTTAAAAAAATTTCTGATGATTTATTCTAAAAATAATGCCGAACTGTTCAATTAGAAAAATAAGAAATTACTTTTCTGAAAAATTAATCTTCAAATAAATTACTTAATTTAATAAAATATTTACAAAAATGTTTACTTTTTAAATGAGAAGAAAAAATAAAATTTGTAGAATAAGCATAGTGTCAAAAAATAAACAGTGTAAACATAAATCTAAAATTACATATTTCTGACAACTTTGATCTGTTTATACGCTAAGTTACCACTATATTTTTACATAGATTAATTTATTTAGTCTGTAAAAAATAAATCTGTATATTTACTAATAAGATAAATATCGGATTATATATCTACTACAAACATTCAAGAAGAGACTAGCATTAAGCTAAGTAATTCTAAAAGAAAATTATTCAGTTAGCTTTTTACTCATATGTAATTTCAAGTTTTTAATGTAATATTATGGATACTCTTTAATATATATATATATATATATATATATATATATATATATATATATATATATATATATATATATATATATATATATATATATATATATATATATATATATATATTCCATTTAATTATCATATTTCAACTGCACAACATTAAAATAGAATATTCGTCATGTAATGATAATAAATAATTTATATCAAAAAACACACTAACTAGTATTAAACCATTTTGTCATGCAGGGCAAACCACAGACGTCGACGTTATCCCATTATGGACAAATACATATTTCCTGAAATAATGAAAGGATTTCCAAAACCGGTAAGATAAATTAATTTCGATTATAAAATATGATAAATTAAATATATATAAATCACTGTACATATTCTATATGATTAATTATTAATATATATTTAATGGGTCGATTAACTGAGTACGAAGCATGCTTGGGAACTAAACACTGGGGGTCTTACGTTAGGCTGACCACCTAACTGGGACATATGCTCCGCACCACAGGGCCTTCGGTCATGAAAACAGTTATGGGCACTATAGGCCTTGGCACACATGGGCTATCGTGCCATGGAGTTTGGTTTTATATATATATATATATATATATATATAATAAAAACGAAAAAAATATTTCAAAGTAATTACTGATTAACTGTACATAAAAATGTTCCACCAATAATTGATATTCAAGACAGTACAGTACATATTATAATGAAATAATACATATGCTTTTTTTAAATATCACTTTTTGTTGGGAAATAATGCATTGTGTGGTATAAAATTTTAAATTTATACAGTTTAAATGTTATTAATACTCACATAAAAAATTAATATAATAAATATAACAGTCTTCATAAACAAAAAAGTAACTTCATAAATGTTTAGTATACTTTTAGTATTACTTAATCCTTATACATTTTAAATAAAAATTAAATGAGAAAATAAAAAAATTTAAAAATGTTTTATATTTTATAATATTCTTATAAAGATCACTACATATAATATCTTAATGGCTTGAAATTAACAACAGCGAAATTTCATTTAATCGAAAAGTTCGACAGTATTGCAATCATAAACACATAATATATCAGCTCAAGTATATTTATATAAGCTATAAAATTATTATAAAAATACTTAGATTTTTTTCTAATTTTACTACCAGAAATAAATTTGGTAATTACGTATTCGGTCACTGCAGCTAATATTGCGCCAAGCTGAATTAGCGCCACGGGCGGGAATCGCGCCATGATATAATGCAAAAGAACGTAATAACAAGAAAAGATTCTTATTTTGAAGTGTTTTACTTGAAAAATAATTATTAATAGTACCATGATCAACACAGTAAATTTGGTTGCGGTGACATTGAATACGTAAGTACCATAAATGTAAATTATATAAAAGGAAACTACATAAAAGCATTTTTTGTAAACTATTATTTAAATTTCTAAACCTTAATTTTATGGTAATTAAAATATATTTTAGCATATATTTCGGTAATTAAACTACATTTTATCTAAATGGTTCAAAATATAAGTTCTAATAAAACAAATCTTAATAAATCAAAATGAGAGAGAGAGAGAGTGAAAATAATAGAATTTTTTAAATCAAAACTTTAGACGTATTCTTTCAAGGCACATCATATTCTATTTTCGATCAATAGAAATAATTTAAATTTATTTGCTTCTTTCATTCCAAAAGAATATCAAAGTAGCTGATAAAAAACATAAAAGAATTATCAATCAGAATCATTATACGAACATTTTTTTTTTGAAATTTTTTTTTTATCCTGAGCCCGACTTTGGTTTTTCAACCATCAGTCTCTGTCGGGCAGCCCAATACAATCTTGAGGTGAATGAAAAGTCATCTTCAGCAGAATTTCTAACTGCGACGTTCGAAAGTCCAGGGCAAGTGTAAAGGTGGTCACCAGTCATGTCCTCTAGTCCAGTGGTTCTTAACCTTTTTAAGCCGCGACCCAAATTTGAGAAATATGTTCATGTCGCGACCCAAAAAAAGTCAAAATTTTTTCATTGCTTTATTTTAGATCGTATTTTTAAAAAATCTTCAATCCTACGATGATGATTTTTTTTAACTTACAAATTTTTTATTTATTTTTTTAATAATAAAGATAAACAAAAGTACTTTTCGATCCAAGGAAAATTTAATTAATAATCAAGTGTTTTTAATAATTTTTATTGACCAAATTAAAATATATTTATAACTTTTTGAAAATAATTGACATTTTAACTTATTCCTAAAAAAAAAAAAAAAAAAAAGAAATATCAATACATATGTTAAGCCTTTTAAATTTTAAATGCAAGTCATACAGTTTTAATGAGAACCTTGTGCTTGAATACATTTTGAAAGATCTTCAAACCTCGGTTGAATGCTTGTCAAGGAGCACCTTATATCTATTTCAGGATTTAACTTGTTCCGGTAATTGTTTTTGATTACACACAGAGCCGAAAAACCAGCCTCACACATATATGTTGTTGAAAAGGGCAATAATACTTTTAGGGCTTCTTTAACAATTATTGGCTTTTCGGTTTTTAATTTTAACCAGAAAGCACATAAAGATTCAGTGTTTTTGTAGAAATTGTATCGAAGTGCTTGGTCACTTTGTATTTCTATTAATTGTTCTTGAAATTGATTAATATTAACAAATTCCTCATGCAAATCACTTATATCAAAATTAAATGGCATTCGAACCCAATTATATTTGAAAACATCGTCTGCAGGGAAATATCGATCAAAGTCTGCTATTAGTTTTTCTAAATGATTAATAATAATTTTCTGTATTTCAAAATCTGTGATATCAATATTATTGTCTTCAACAAGTAAATTGAGTCGGGAATGAAGCAAGTTTCTTTACTTCAACCTTATTTCTCCATAATTTGAGTTTATTTTTAAAACATGTAATTTTTTCAGTTAATTCAATAATAGTATGATTACGTCCTTGCATAGACGTATTTAGATTATTTATTTCAAATAAAATATCTGACAAATATAAGCAACTTCAGTAATCCACTTCAATTCGGAGAATTTAGATGCTAATGGGTGTTTCTTTTCTCTCAAAAAAATTCGACTTCTGTCCGCAATGATAATACTCTTTGAACAACTTTGCCCTGGGACAGCTATCTAACTTCAGAATAATATAATAAATGTTCGTATTCTGCACCAAATTCGAAACACAGTTCGTGGAAAATTCTACAGTTAAGAGCTCTTGATTTGATAAAATTGACTACCGCAACAATTTCATCCAAAACGATACATAATTCGGGTGATAATTTTTTTGAAGCAAGATTTTGTCTATGTAACAAACAATGAATCGATATAATTTGTGGATTCATTTGTTTTGCTCTTGTGGAAAATCCCTTTTGAGATGCTGTCATGGCAGCTGCACCGTCGGTGCAAATACTGAAACACTGATTCCAATTTAATCCTTCTTCTTTAAAAAACGAATCGACCATAAGAAAAATATCTTCACCTCTAGTTGTTGTTGACATTGGTTTGCAAAATAAAATGTCCTCCTGTATATCTGTTAAACCTGGATACCGCACGTAAACCATGAGTTGAGCATCTTTACTTACATCTGTCGTTTCATCCAGTTGAATACTAAATAAACCAGCAATTTTTATAGCAGAAATAAGTTGATTCTTAATATCAAATGACATATCATTAATTCGTAAACGAATTGTATCATTTGATAATGGTATCTTTTGTAATTTCTTTGAACTCTCATCTCCGCACATGATACGTGCCATGTCAATGGCAGCAGGTTTTATAAGTTTTTCAGCAATATTATGGGGTTTCTTTTGTCTTGCAATATGCCAAGCCACATAAAGAGAAGCAAGTGTAGCTTGTTTGGCAGAATTTATAAAATCATTACTACTTGATGTATCCAAACGTTGTCTTTTTAAATGGGCTTCTTTTCTTTCGAAAAAAGTACGATCTTTTCCCTCAAAGGAAAAATTTTTATGTTTTGCATCAAAATGTCTTTTAAGTATGTTCGGTTTCATCGATTCATAACTTAATATTTCACTGCACAATACGCATTGCGGCTTGTTCACTCCTCGATCATAAATGCAAGTGAAACCTAATTCTAAAAATGCTTCCTTGTATTCACGTTTTGCCATTATTAGGGTGATTACAATTTTACAATACGCACTGCAGCTTGATCACTCCACTATTAATAATAAGACAAAATTTGTTTCTAAAATGCTTGTATTCACGTTTCACTGTTATTCACAACACAATATGCAGAAATGAGTTTTTGACAGAGAGCTTACTGAGTCTGCGCACACGCAAAGCAATGGTGTGCGTATTACCAACACCTCCTAGAAGAGAAAGCCTCAGGACAGGAATTGGACGTCACTTCCGGAAGGGATTCGCGAATGGCCTTCCCGGAAGGCCATTCGCGAAGAGCGGTAAAACCGAAATATTGTATTAGGGTATAACTTGTATTAGGGAATAACTCTTCTAGGAGGTGTTGGTATTACTTATTATTTGAGGGTGTATTACTAACTTTTTTGGTTCGACTCAGCGCGACCCAAGAAATATGCTTCGCGACCCAAAATTGGGTCGCGACCCATAGGTTAAGAACCGCTGCTCTAGTCCACAAAAAGGGCAGATCGGAGAGTCCTTCAAACCCAAACGGTGAAGGTGTTTTTGCAGATAATCATGCCCAGTTTTTAGGTGAAAATTTGCCACTCCCACAGCTCTGTGGAGGTTACACGGAATAGGCTTTGTTAGTAAAGAAGCCCATGCTTTCGCCTTTATGCACATCTTTCTTTGAAAATTATATAGTTTTCATTAAATGTATCTCGAATTTACTTTGAATTATATAAATAAAAAAAATTAAGTAACAAAAATTTAATGCAATTTTTATTTTAATAAATAAACAATGCTCAATTTTTTTTAAAAAATTTCTTTTAATTTTAATATTTCTGGTAACATAGCAATTTTAATACAATAATAAAAATATTTATTTACAGATCAATATGGAAGATGATAGTTCTGTTACAGTATCCAATGAGGAAAACTTTTCAATGAAAGGTATATAAAACCAAAATTATGTTATTGAATAATGAAATCACAAAATTGGTCGCTAAACAATTTAGAAAAACTTTTACTATTAAATAAGATAAAATTATTAGCCACAAATATGATTGAATATGCTTATCAGCTCTGAAAATAAGTCACCGACGCCATTTGTGTGTGTGTGTGAGTGAAAACGAGCTAGTAAATATGCTTACAAGCTCGTTTTCACTCAAATGGCGTCGGCGACTTATTTTCAGAAATTCGAAACAAAGATATGAACATGAAACAAGCCTCAGATCCAACAAAAGAAAAGAAATAGCAACTGTTGAAATGAGTCGGCTTCTATAATACTTTACATTACATAACCCTTTGGTAGATATGTAAATATTTTGCGGTGCGGGAAGTAGAAAGTGCGGAACTGTTTTCGCACTCACTGCACACTACGCAATACCAAAACAACATTGAAACAGACAAAAATAATTGATACCATTCTTAGCATTTTCTTGTTATGTATTCGTCTAATATGAATGACTAACAAATAAACCATAATAGCCATCGTATTTAGATCAATGGCTCTCTCAAATGTAAATCGCAATAAAAAACAAAGAGAAGAAAAAACTAAAACTATATCGATATAGTCACCATTCTACTCTAATCACCAAAACAATAAAAACAATTTTTATCAAATATATATATATATATATATATATATATATATATATATTATTTTATTTCTGACACTGTTTTGCGCATTCCTATTATTTGGCTAAAACTACTGGGCCCTAACAAAAATAGTGAAAATGAGCTCATCAATTTCGGAAAGAAAAGCATTAAAATGAGCCCAAATCAAGATTGTCGATTATGGAGAATTCGCTACAATTTTCAATCATACAGGACATTTGTAAAATAATATTTTGTAAGTAATTAAAGCATATAGGGTTTAGGGTGGTCAGAGTCACATCTCAGTATCTGGTGAATCTAGCGCAATTAGAATGATTAATTTTTGTAACAATTATTGGAAAAAGATCTAAGGGAAGACCACCTGATGATGAGCAGACAGATTGAAGATAGATTTCAAGACGCTAAAAGTGAGGAATTAGTAGAAATCTAAAAAAATAATCAAGTGATTTAACGATTTTACTTTAACATTTTCATATGGTTTTACATTTTCCAAATACAATCAATAGAATAAGAATCAAGCATGTATTTATGTTATTGGATTTTTATTTATATTAAATTACTATCAGTAATGACAAAAAAATATTTATATATAAATATTTATATGTAAAAATAATAAATATAAATATTTTTATATAAATAAATTATATATAAAAAATATTTATATACAAATATTTTTATATGAATATTTATATATAAAAAATTTATATATAGTAATGACAAAAAATATTTATATATAAATATTTTTAAATAAAAATAATAAATATCAAAAAAAAAGTTTTCTTTAAAACCAGATTGTTAATGTAAAATTATAGATCACATAAAATGTTTTTTGACTCCATATTGCTCTGCATTTTCATCAGGTCACTATTAGTAAAGATAAATGGGTTGTGAATGTTTCTCAGATAAAAAAAGTGACAGAACAAAAATGTTAACATGACGGGAAACCATTTTAATGCAAAATTTTCTACTTACATTCAATTATTTGTGAAATTTATAATTAAAGTTTGATTTTGGTTTCAGGAATCCCTGTGAGCCAAGGTGTCACAAAAGCATTTATTAGAGTGGCACTAACACTGGAAGAAGCTTCCCATCTACAGGTAAAATGTTTTGCAAGATAATTTAATGATTGAAACAGACTGCCATACTGAATCATAAAATCAATTCCTAATGTTCCAATATCCTTTTATTTTTTTAACAATAAGAAATTTTGAATTTTTTAAGTTAAACTGATTCATTTATTCTTTTGTTAGATTAACAACCAACAATTTTAATATTTTTGAGTTTCATATAATTTTACATAATTGATTTTCACCAACTAATTCATAAATATAGTAAGAACATTGGGTAATATAATTTGAGTTGAAAGTTTGTATTCAATTCGTTTTTCATACATTAGCAATTCAGTATGTGCCATGATATACGAAATCATAAACTCAGTTTATAGCATGAAGCCGATTATCATTATAACTAGTATTTCATTGTACATGAGCCTTCAAAATGCTACAGTTCATCTTAAAATTTATAATACATGTATTTTAATATTAATAATGTCGGCAGAAATATAAATTATTTAAGCATATTTGAAATATATATTAACAACTTATCTATCTCTTAATCATTATATTTCATAAATTCTTTATTCAATTGATAACAGTTTATAATAAACAAGATTATCTTTAGTTGAAAACATTGAAATTATTTGGATAAATTTTGAAATTAGAATATACTATTCATTCAATATCAAAAATTATTTATTCAAAATAAAAAATTTAAAAGGGATTATCATGAAAAAAATACTAGTAGGATTTTAATATATTTAAAAATGTGCTGTTGATGACTTTGCACATGAGAAAAAATAAGCATTGATAACAGCTCACTTGTTTAAAGTAGGTAAAATCAACATTAAATTAATGTTTACAGGTTAATTTATAGTTGTATCAGAATTTTTAGTTACTTGCAGTAAAATCAATTTAATATAAAATTTGAATTAGTAAACAATTCTCAAAAAAATGATAAAAATACTTTATTCAATTTATTGATTTTAATCTCACTATTAATTTTCTCTCTGTAATTCAGAGAAAATAGATTTTTTTTCCACGGATAATTTGCACTGATTTCATAAAATTATAAATGCTTACTTTTATATATAAACACATACAAAAGTATTGATGGAATTTTCAAAGCCTACTAAATAGTACAGTCATGATAACAAAATAAATAATAAGAATTTTAATAAAATAATCAAATTAGGTAATTTAGCCACATAAATTAATTTTTTTCTAACAACTTTCGTTTTAATAAATAATTCATTTGTGAAAAATATAATCTGAAATTTTATAAACATAAATGAAATCATTAAATTTAAATTATCTAAATTTTTAACATTAAGTACTTAAAAATGACTTAGAAGTACCACAAATATTTAGAAAATTCGAATTTAATGTATTCTTTTCCAAATTGAGTAATATTCCAAACAGTTTATGATACATTATTTACAGTTTTTTATGCCAGTCATTAAAAATAATATTCATTTTTAGCCAGGAGAGATCCTCTTAACATACAGTACTGATATTGGATGGTCACCTTATTTTCCTATTCTAGCTGGTGTTGTCACTGAACTTGGAGGACTCATTTCTCACGGTACATCAATCAAATTTATTTTCAAAATGAAATGCTTTTATAAATAAAAAATCCAATTCAATAAACAATGAAAGACAAATTTAATTTAGCTGTGGACTTTGTTACGCTTTCAAAATTTAAAACAATTGTAAATAAATATTATCAAAATTTAATCTATAAGCTAAATAAACTAATATCAGGAATTTGTTACAAATACTTTAAATTGTATCAACAGTTGAAAATTATTTTTATTAAATAATTACTAACGCTGCAGTAAAATGGTAAACATAATTTGTCTGCTTCTAAATTGTATTGTTTATATTCATACATGCTAATTTTATATATAGTACAATTCCCAATAAAATATTAAAAATTAATACAAAGTTTAACCACTTTTTAGCATGGCTCAGACTTACAGTCAATTTTACAACAATAAAGTACATTTTAATAAACAGAGTGAAAATTTTAAGAATATTTTAGATTTTTTTTTTTTTGTTTTTGGATTATAATTTGGTACCTTAAATGATGGTAATTGGTACATTAAATGATAAAATAATGGCAAACAATGACTTCACATCAATAAATAGTAAGATTTTCAATAAAGGTTAATTGAATAACTTATAATTGCGATACAAACTAAATGATAAAAATTATAATATATGTTAATATTATACAGTAACTTGCTTGTTTTTGAGAATATTTATAAAATATATATTTTTAACCAAGAACTTATATACATAACATACTTATATTTTCTATTAAAATTATTGTTTATTGAAATTGAAAGTACAAATAGAAATAATACTTCATAGAAAAATTCAATATTAAAGGCGAAATTGCATTTCCTTGGCACTTTTTTGATAATTAAAACTGCAATGTTTAATTTTATAACAACCATACAAATTTGATCGTTAATTTAGAAAGTTTTTCTAAATTGCTTCATTTAATTTAAATTTAATGATCTTAATTTTAGGAGCTGTAGTAAGTAGAGAGTATGGATTACCTTGCATTGCTGGTTTGCATGGAGCAACTAGACAATTCCAAACTGGTAATTATTTTATATAAGTTAGGACAAAATTATAGTTTTTCAGAAATATTTTTTCCATTATTTTCACTCCTTAAATTAATATTTTATCCACCATCATTAATTTTTTGCTAACAGATAAATAAAATATTTGTTAAAGGAAACATTTTCCATGATAGACACACACACAGATATTTCTCATTTATAAATATTACCTCAAAGCTTATAATTTATCAAACAAAAAGTTAATCAAACTATTAATGATTTCAAATCTATACCATAATTTATCCCAAAACTAAACATAATATTCGTAGGAACCGAACGAATACTAAAACTTAATACGAAAATCAAAATGCTACAGTAAACAGTCTATAATGTTAATAAATATTTGATTACATTTGTATTTGTTTTTCTTGTTTGATTAATTAGCCAGACAATGTTTCATAAGAGGTTAAGTTAACATTTAATTAAATATATTTGCTAGATTAAAAAGAAATTTTGAACCATACATATTTAATCCTTAATTCTTTAAATAGTTCAGTAAATTTTTCATTTAAATATTAACAGTTTCTTCTCAGAATTATCAATTTTGCTTATAAATAAAATGATTTTTAAATGAAAATAAAAACTTATTACTAAGTTCCTATACTAATTGTTATAAATTAGGAAATTTATTTAAACAATTGTGTCTAAGGCCATTTCTATTAACATTAAATAAAATAATTCAATAATTTAATTCAGAAAAAGATAATTAAATAAAAGAATACTTGAAATTTAATTTTTAAAATAGTTTCAATTTTTTTTAAAGCAATAACTATTTAGGGGAAAAAACATCTAAATCATATAGAATTTATTTCATCAAATGATTTTTCATTAATTTTTATTATCATTTGTAAATAGTTTAGGTTAGAATTAGATTTTATCATACAGATTACATACTTCCAAATAAAATGAAAAAACTTATTCAAATTATTGAAGTCAAGAAAAAAGCATTTTAGCAGTTTTTGCTTTGCTAATTTTTATTTAAAAAATTTCGCAGTTGAAGGATCAGTAAAAAATTAATATCAATAGATTTTTAAGTGAATAAAAGAGTATAAAGATACCATATTTTTCAGTGATAAAAAGGAAACAAGTGTAAATCTGCTTTAACTACATAAAAATATGTGTGAGAATGACAAATGTGGAAACCTAAAAAAAGTTACATGTTAAAGATTTCTAAGATATAAACTTTCTAAATTATGCTTAAATAATCAATAACTGAATGCAAACTAAGAATGTGAACATTCTGCAATAATTAAATTTTTATACTTATCAAATTTGACTGAAAGAAATTGATGTTTTGGTTATTGTATTTTTGGGAATAATTTATATTTTAAATTATTCACAAAAGGTGTTACTTATGATTTTAATTATAATACCTAAAATACTTACTTTAATTGAAAATTTTTCCCATTTTGAATTAATAGCATTACAATAAAAAGGCATTTTATTTTAAAATTAACTTAAAATGTCTATAATTTCATCACATTTTAATACAATTAATGACTTTAAATTATCAAATTAGATTTCATTTTTCAGTATTAGATAATTGCAAGAGTTTGAAAATTTTGAATAATTTATTTTTATTCTAGGTGATTATGTATTATTGGATGGTAATAAAGGTATTCTCCAAAGACTCAAAAAATCAGAAACAACAGAATCATCAGTATGAAGCAGCAATTCCAAAATCAATAAAATTTTGCATGGCATTACATCACAATTAGAGCGAATATGAAGTGTTGGTTTCAGCATCAAATTGAAATATTTATTTTATCTGATATTCTATAAGCTAAATTGACATACATACAAATTAGATAATATATTCTTCATATTTCCTTTTCATATATTTATTTTTCACGATAAAGTAAACTTATAATATAATCGAAATGTCTGTCTACAGACTACTAAATAAATATTTTTCAAACATTTGTAAAAGCTTACAGTAGATTTTCACAATTTAACAAAAAATAGTGCTAGTAAAAATATATTATTGATTTATTTATTGAGTGAGATTTTTAAATATGTGACACATTTTAGCACACTGATTCCTATCTTAAATAGAAAACTGGAAAATGAAATGAGAAAATTTCTCTGTAAAAGGTAATAAAATTTATTATGGTTAGACATAAAACAGTGTAGTAAAGCATTATTTCTTTTTCATTACATTTCTATTAAAAATAACAAATCTCCAAACTGCAAAGCATAAATAAAAACTATAAAGAAAATTTCATGTTAAAGGAAACTATAATTTCTAGAGCAAAATATCAGAATATTTTTGTTGGAAAGCATAATCTTCCTTTAATGACTGAAAAATTAAACTACATTTTAAAACTAATCATTAATTTCATCTAAGGAAAAAAATTTCTTTGTGTACATTTAGAAATTCAATTAACAATGAAAAATTTAAAGTCAACTTTACATTTCTCTAAAGCATAAGTAGATGATCTAGGAGGCCACAAGAATTTGATAATCGTTCTCAACTATGTAAACATCCCATGCACTCAAGGCAATGATACAGCTGATATGTGACATATTGCACCATCTTGTTAAAAGTAAAAACATTGCCCTCCTGTTAAGTTTCAATAAAACTTCTGCAGGATCCCCAAATATAAGTCATAGTTATCTCAAATATGATTCCATAATGTATGTGGTTGAAATGGCACACCAAACATCCTGCAAGGTAACCTAATGGATTTTCTGTTGATAAATACCTTGTTATGAGAATTTATAAATCCAGACAGGGGAAGCATGCCTTGTCATCAACAATGAGCCTTACTGAGTACAAAATACCACTGATAAATATAAGAAAACTTTTTCTGCAGGTCAGGCTCCTTCAGTTCTTGTAAAATACTTAACTGGTAGTTTTAACATCAATTCCCTTAAAGCATATCTGAAACTTCTCTCATTTGTATGAACTTGTTAACTCAATCTGCTGGTTGATTTGCAAAAACTATCTCTTGCATTTGCCTTTTTTATTCAAGTGAGCAAACAAATGGTAATCTATTCCTTGGAGCATTTTGAATAGATCCTATATGGAAACAGTTTTCAATAAATTCTTGTATTCTGTTTTCTGGAGCAGGACATCCTGGAAATTTCTCATGAAACAAATGCTTTGTTTTCAGGAACGATTCAACGTGAATAAACACTTTAATAATGGCAACACAATTATGTATTGAATATGGCATGATCATACACTTAGTTACCTGGCTTCATACAATCAGCCATTTTTCACAATTGGTTTCAACAAGTTGAAACTTGTTCACAGGCTGCTGCAGCAGCTACCATACACGAGAAGGCTACAGGTCACACGTGTCAACCCCAGCTTGAAATGTCACTTTTGGTAGAAAGGTATATTTTTTAAATGTAGGGAAAATATCATATGCAAATGTATACAAATAACTAAAAAAATGGAATACACCAATATCACAATCCATCGGTTTTCAGAGCCGCACTCTGTAGTATGTATGAACCTTTCATATTTTACTATAAAAACAAAGAAACTTTAATGAAAATCATTTCAAATTTAATTTAAAAGAAACAAACATTCATAAATTTAAACATTAATATATTAAAAAAGTTTTAGGAAATATACAAAATGTTGCATTTAGATTAAAGAATATAGTTAAGAATTTAAAATTAAAAAGAAAAAAGAGCTCAAGAATATGCTTACCTACACATTACTACTTTTTATAATATTCATATTTGTTTATGCATAAAAGATATAATTGAAATATATATGCTTGGTAATAGCAATTACACTGCCAAACAAACTATAAAAGGGCAAAATATCTGTCGTACTGTTTTAAAATATTCTATATTATGACCCTTTTTGAAATTTGGATAACTAAAAAAAACTAAGAAAATAAACATTTTAATCAGTGAATTTAAACCCATTTTTCAAACACTATGATTTAATGACATGAACAAAAAAAAAACACTTCAAAAAGCACACAAAAAAGCATAAAAAATGAATAAACAAAAGTTAAATGTAGTTTTGAGGTATTGTCACATTAACTCATGTTATATAATTTTATAAACACATTTTTGTCTCAAATAAACAGAAGATATCTTAAGAAGTCTCAAATATTCTGGGGATAGCAAGAAGTTTCTTCTTTCCCCTAAATACATTAAAATCAATGGTTTCAAAATCAGACCAAATGGGAGATCCAAAACAACAATAACATACTTTATATAATATTATGAAGTTTAAGTAAATATATTTAATTGAAAACATACTATAGAGAAAAATATTGTACAGAATAAAATTTTTATCAAATGTAAACCATTAATTATTGTACAAAATTCATTAAAAATCTTACTTTGAAATATGCAGAGTAATTGGTGGTTATTTATTGAAATTAGATTAGGCAGGAGAAATTCTTGAAAAATTACTTAAAAAAATTACATTTTAACATCCATGGTGCAGTAAATCTGAAATTCAAAGGATTTACAATTTTCTTATAAAAACACTAATCCAAGTTTTTCAACCATAAAATAAATGAATAAAGATTTAGATTAAAAAAAAAAAATAAATGCAAACAAAAAATTGATTGAAAGCAAGTTTGTAAAAAATTTCATTAATGGAACCATGATAAATACCTTTATAATATCATGAGTGTTTGCAAATTAGAGAAATTCATAAAAACTTGCTTCTATTCTGAATACAAATTCTGAAATACAAAAACAAATAATGCATTTCAGTAATTTTAATTAAGAAAGTTGCTTAATCATAGTATATGTAAGATGGTGGATTTGACCACATTTTTATATTAGGTGATATTTGGGAGGGCTACAAAGCTTATGACCTGCAGTTATTGATTTAACAAGATTCAATGGATAATTGCTTTTCAGCCATTTTGCAATTAAGATTTGTCTGATTTTTATGTTATGTTAATGTATTTTCCATTTTGAGACTAGTTTTTTTCTTTGTTTTCATTCATGCTAACTCTTGTCAGCAATCAAAAATTTTTTTTTCATTTTATCATTGGTCAGCAACGAAAATCAGCACTTCATTTTCCCCAAAGGCAACGTTTTTTTAAAGTCATGCCAAATTTATTTTTACTGAAATATCCTTCAATTAAAATTTTATTGAAATCTAACAAATGAAGCAAAAAAATTATGAAGAAATCAAATTTATTTCTCATCAGAACACTTTATACACATGCTTTAATTTTACTATTGAGTTGCATGATTAAAAAAAATTAGGAAAAGCAATGAAAAATCACAAATGGAAATAAAAAAGATACTAATGTAGGGATACTGAGCCATCAAAAGTAAAAAAGAATTCCAAGTTTTTATTCAATAATTATAAATCAATAAATATTGTGGCTTTTATGTTTTAAGTATAAGAGAACCATGTGTTTATTAAGCTCCAAGTTACATATGTTTGGTTCATTCAAAATAACAAGTGTTTGCTTCCAGATTTACAGACAAAAAATAGTTTTATAAGAAAATCCCCAAAATTATTGAATACAGAATGACTGATATAATTTTTAAATTTATATAAGTATGAAATGTTTGTCTTGAAATTTTTTACCAATAACTATTTGGCATTAAATTTTTTCAGGTATTTTTGAACAAAATTATTTCAAAACATATTATTATTGATATTCATTTTTAAACAGAAATTTGTTGTAATATAAGTTTAATATAATTGTTATCTGTCCTCAATTAATTAAATAGATCTGTATAATCTAACTAAATAAATTAAAATTACACCAACTAACTAAATAAATTATATTTACTTATGATTTTTTTCAAAATTGTTAATTAATATAGAATTATTCACTTCTAATAAAAATTTACAGGCACGTTTTTAGATCATTTGAATGACTCAAGTTTAATCAAAATTTCCATGCAATAATAGCATTTTTTATTCCATTGCATTTTGATATTAAAAAACAGATATAAAAGGAAAGGATTGTGATATTAATAAATATATCTGCTTATTGTTACCCTTAGAACAATTTTAAATATGAAATAAAAAGGTGGACTAAAATTATGTTTCCCTTATCTAATGATTTGGTACACATAGATCAAATTTTACACTCTGAATTCCTCAAATCAATATTATATTAAGAAAAAGAATCTTATTCTAAAAGTAAATGAAAATAATGATTGAGGAAAATATTCTTGTTTGTATTACAAGCACTCACACTAAAATAAATAATTTACTTTTTAATACTTTTTATATACAACAAAATATAAATACAAAAATATCTGTATAAGACAAAATGTTTTGATTATATATACTAAAGTATAAATTTCATTTGTGCTTAGTTTTCAGCAGCAAACATAGTTAAAATTTACAATAACATTAGCTACAACTATGACAACTTAGAAAAGTCGTACTTTCACCCTCGTGGTGCTCTAATCCAAAAACAAAAGACGCTCTATATTGACTTAATTCGCACTGCCGAAGGCAAAAGCGAGCTTGGCTTCTGTTTCATAGGAAAACAACAACAACAAGAATATTAACATTGCATCAATATTAATTGAATAATATTTAAATTAGGAAGAATAAATTTCATTCATACATTGAGAAACATAACAACTCAATCCTATTTCTATTTAGAACATTCTAAATATAAAATATTATCTTTAAATAATGTGGGCATATGATATCAAATTGTTTTTTTTACTCATTTATTAAAATAAATTTTACTAGTATCTACCTCTGTTTTTTCCGTTTTAAATTAAAAACACGAGATTACAGTTCCTTTAGTAATTTACGAATTATCCATAAAATTACTATGTAAAAACATTAAATTAATAATGACACTAATTCTAAGTTTTAATTTTAAATAACAATTCCTAAATTTTAAATAAAATTCTTATGTTTAAATTCTTAAAAACAAAACTGAGAATGAACCTTAAAAATAAAAATTGAAACAAAAATCAAATTTGCGTGATTAAAGCTTATAATCACAAAATTTATTTAAAAAACAAAATCGATACAAATTGTTAAATAAATTACATAATCCTCAGTCACTTAAATTTTCAATTTTTTAAACACAATTCAAGGATGTTATTCTCATACATAAACTTTAAAATATTATAAGAGATATTTCTAAACATAGTGGTAGATGATTCACAATTCACTTAAGTCAGTTAGTTTTCTGAAAACTGAAATTGCAAGTATCCACATACCGTTTTAATCTAATATAGTAATTGTTTGTGAACTGCGAGTCTTATCAGTTGCTTCTTTACTAGAATCCTGAACTGACTTTTCTTCAGCACATTCCTCTTCAGAAGTTTTTTTGACTAATTTTTTCTTCATCACTGGCATGTCTTCGTCACTGGACATATCATCATGAGACATTTCATCGTCACTCTTACTAGAATCCTTATTTGATTTTTTACCATAGTCACCATCCACATCAGGTAATCCATCACTTAATTTGTAATATACTGATGAAGAATCAGTACCATGAATATTCAAAAGAACACTTGAACATTCAGTGTCAGTAACGATTTTCCTGAGAAAATTAAAACGAAATTGTTTTTTCGGATCCATAACATAAATATATGTCAGTTCATCTGACGGTTTTTTTCTACCAATCAAATAAGGTTTATTGCGAATTTCATCATAATGCAATTCATGCCAACTACGCGCGTTGTACTTTAAAACTCTCCTTGCCAATATTTTATCACGTTCATCCATGATTTCAATAATATAAAGAAAAAAAATTCACGTAATCAATATCACAAGCGAAAATACTTAAAAAATTATAAAATTAAAACACAGTTTTCAAATTCCGAAGGATATATTTGATTTCCAGCACGCTTTTTATTGCTTATATTTATTTTGGACTTGGTTATTGATTTTTGATTTCCATTTCCAATGAAAACAACTCCTAATATCATTAACGTGTGCTGATGCCAGCATTAATGTTTTAGACACGTTTAAAAGATAAGAAGTTTATTAGACTATAAATTGAATATTAAGCCGTTTGCTTGTATGGATGGAAATTTCTGTAAAGCGTAAAATAGAGGGTGCTACTACCGTGGAGATCTAAAAAACTTCCGGCACGAAACTTCCTGCTTACTATTCCATTATTGTCTTATACCATCGTGCTTGTTTTCTGTAGTTTCCATTGCTTTTGAGAAATATTAATTTAAAATTAATTATCCTATAAATTTTTTGAAATGCAGAAAGCAAATAAAGCTAATAGTTGTTGCGTAGCCTTTGGTTGCAATATGCGAGCTGGAACAAATTTATTTTCGCAATTGAAGATGTTAAAATTTCCAATGGAACCCGATTTACAATCCTTAATTTAATTAAATATATTTTAAATCAATTTTTAAAAATAAGACTTAAATTTTAATTGCAATGAAAACCAAGATTTGTTTAAAATAATAATATAAATAACAAGTAAATAAGCACATCTTAACAATTTTGTTCTACTCATAATTGATACCAATTCATATATTCCAGCATGATCAAGAAAATTTTAATGAAATTTATAAGACAATAAAGGAAAGCATAAATAATACTTTGCTTAATATTTAAAATGATTTATAGTTCAATCGCACGCAAAATATATTTCCTGAAATTTTGGAATAAATGCATAAAATTAAAAATTAATTAGAGAAGAAAATGATTAACAATTGAGATAAATAATAACAAGAGTTTGAATGTGGGTTAAGAGGCATCATTCATCAACAATTGATCCTAATATCGCCAATTAATAAGAGCGATTCCTCGCAAAATATGGTAATTCATCAGGATTATTTAAGTAAAAATTATAATTTTTTTAAAAATTTATGGGATCACCATTGATTGCACTCTTATTAAAAATTATGATTTTAACGGATAAAATAAAAAATTTTCGAAAACAGAAATAATTACCTAAAAATATTTAAATGAAAATTTTTTATTGGATTTTCAATGGGAAGAGAGAAAACCGGAAGTATTTGAGATGGCTTCCGGTCAACTGAGGTTTGTTTTTGTTTACACTGAAAACTCCATTCATATCATTTAAAAAATGTAATTCATACTTAAGAAAAACTTCCAAAAAAATTAGGCACTGATAAACCGTTTACTTTATTTCATCAGCATATCAGTACACTCATCTTTCATCATACAGAAAAATAATTGAGACTGTAAATAAATTTGAGATTCAAGTTATGAATAAAAACTTCATTTCTGTAATGAATAACTTGTAGGAGTGAATTTATAAATACTGAATATCAAACTGTTTAATGAAGAATTCTAAACTATTACTATATAACTTTCTAATTAAAACTTGATTTTGAAAAAAAATGTAGATAAACTTTATCAAAAGTATAAAATTTCAGTGAATGAAAAAAAATATTTTCTTATTCAAATAGAAATTTTTAATTTTTCGAACAAATACATAAGAACTAAGAAAAATCGGAATTTCCAAAGATAATTTGGAATTACTGGTGAAATACTTTATAATTATTAACATTAACTGATATATTAGAACTTTCAATATATCAGAGAAACATTCCAAGTAGCAAAACAGCTTGGCCCTTTATTGGCTAATCGTGACTTTGTCTAGGTCCATTATTGGCTGTCTATATTAGGTCAATCCTGCATAGTCTTCATTTTGAAATTTAGGATCAATGTGGGCTGCCAAGATAGGCCTAAGCTTGTCTGTAAAAATTGGTACAACTTCGACAGCCAAGATAGGACCTATCTTGGGTTATAGCTATAACCTATAGGTTTGTCTACATTATATGTAGCTCATAATGATAACAAAGGATTTTATTCTGAATTCCTAATTTAGAAGGAATCAATTTTAAATTATTGAAATAATTACACACTTTTTCATTTAAACCTGTATTATTGCTTCCTACATGAGTAAAATAATTGTCATGCTTAAAATTTTGGTTAGACTATACTTGAGGCTGCCCTTGAATTATTGCCAAGTTTATCGCCAAGCTGGGCGATATTGTATTTATGGTAACTCTAAGCGTTATTCTGAAATCCATTCACGATTATAATTGGTTTACATTTAACCGTCATTTTTGAATGTTTAACGGTATACGTAATTGAGGTCAATTACTCCTACGGTGGATATCGGCTGGTAAGGTTCATTATGTTTTGTTGAAATTTAGATTCAGCCTTGAAAATGACTTCTGCAAGTAAAATCAATCTTAAGTTTTTGTACGATTTGGGAAACAACGGAAAAAACGCATTGATTGACTGGATGAAGGCTTACTTAGTAATATGTATAAATGTCCTGTTTCAGCGAAAGGCATGTCTCTGGTCAAACGTAAAGATCGATCAGACGGCTTTGAATGGGTTCGTCGTGTGAAAGAATCAAATGCTCACCACATAAAACGATCTATTAGAAAAGGGTCGTGGTTTGAGGAGAGCCATTTGAGTACAATAGAGATTTTAATTTTTTCGTGGATGTGGGTGTATGGAGCTGGTATATGTGGGTGTATGGAGCAGCGAACTAATTAAAACTGAGTTAAATATTAATAATGACAAAACTATAACGGATTGGAAGACTTTTTGTAGGGAAGTCTGTGTGGATATATGTGCGCGAAAGTGTGAAATGATTGGGGGACCTACCGTGATTGTAGAAATTGATGAAAGTAAATTTGGAAAAAGAAAGAAAACACAATAGGGGTAAAAGGGTAGATGGAAATTGAGTGTTCGGTGGTGTTGAAAGAGGGAGTAAAAGGTGCATTTTTGAAGTTGTTCCAGATCGTAGAAAAGAAACTTTACTGAATGTAATTAAACAAAACATCCTGCATGGAACAACAATTATTTCCGATTGCTGGAAATCGTACGACTGCCTTACCGAGAATGACTTCAAACACTTGTCCATCAATCATTCAAAGACATTCAAGGATCCGGAAACCGGGGACCATACAAACAAGATTGAAGGAATGTGGTTTGTCATAAAAAGAGAATTTCGGAAAAAAAAGTCATCGCCAGTCCTGCACCACAGAAGCCATTTTTAACTCCTATTTTGCGGAATTCATGTGGCGATGGAGGTACACAAATTCTTCTCAGGATAAATTTTAGCAATATCTAGGTGCTATTAGACACTTCTGTGTACCTCAAAATGAAGATATTCCAGCAAAATAAAGTGAGTAGATATTTTTCCTTTTTGTGTGCTTACTGTATTATTTTTGAATTCCACGCAAACATCCGCGCGAACAAGATTGGCACCAAACAAAAATCACCAATCTCGCCAAGGGTCTCCCTCCCCTAGTAGCAGAGGCTGTGGTACTACATTAGCCATTTACCGGTTTCATTGGTAACTCACTTGACACCGGATTTTTTCACCGGTGCGTGCCCATTAAATTACATATGATACGGTCACTGTATTTTCTACCGCCTATTCTGAACGACACCGTTGTGAATTGACTAGTCTACCCGTCACATCCGCCCATTTAGTTTCAGTTAATCATTTTACGTTACAGGTCGCTCGCTTTCTACCACACTGAAACGATAATTTGATGTTTCAACAGCCCTTCCAAAATGACTCAGCCAGAACTAAGAGAAGTAAAACATACCACTATCACTATGAGTTGGAAGATGATTTCTTTTTTGTTAAGGTCAAGGAGAGTGTGTTTATCTCATATGTAACTCAAGTACGGCCACTGATAGAGTGGTCGCTGGTCGTCGGCTGCAGCATTTACCATTGAGGTTGAAGGAAAGTAAAATCATGCGCAGACTTATTAATAGGTCTACGCATGCGTGGCAGCCATATTTAAAATCCATTGTTTCCTTTAAATTTCTCTGTATATTTATTTCTTCTGGGTAGTTAGCTATTCTTAATTGTCTTACGATAAATTATATTTTACAGAATTTTTTGGTAAGTACTATCAGTTTTTTAAATAAATAACAAGTATATATCCTTAAAATTAAATATATTTCCTGTAATTAATTATGTCACATTATTATCAAGCTAATCATTGTATTTGTGCAATTAAGTTAAAATAAACATTGCAAACAGTCTATTTTAAATGATACAAAATAACTTTATTGTGAAATTATGCTTTAATTTGTTCATTGTTTTTGATATTTATAAAAACCCATAATATCCATTAATAATCTACAATTATTATAACAATTAAAAAAATTTAATTAAAAAACTTAATTAAAAAATTTTAATGCAAACTTGTATCGTACCGCATGGTAAAACATCCGTAAAGTGTTATGTTGACAATTTTTTTTGTATATTTTTGGTATGTGTTATTTTTAATATGAATTTTTTTGTTTTTGTTTGTAGAATTAATATTTGAAGCTTGAAAATGAACAGGTTAGAATTTTCTTATAAATTAAACTATCAATAGATTTATTCCAGAGGGAATAAATTTCGTAAAATCCAATCTAATGTAAAAAGACATCTTAATGATTTAAAAATACTGGAACCAAAAATTAAAATTGAATATGGTAATGCTTCTAAACAAACAAATTCTAAGGCCACTGAGAGAAGCTTAGATAATGACCCAAATCAACAACTTAGTACCCATGTTAATGATACAAAAACACTTAACTCTTTAAATAAGGAATCTGGTATCTTTAATAGTGCAGTTTCTACAGCAGATTTGAAAGAGAAATTAAAACAATTCTCTTTGAAACACAATTTAACTCATGTTGCAATAAATGCTATATTAAAAGTACTTAAACCATATCACACAGAATTGCCATTAGATGCTAGAACATTGCTCAGTACTCCTACTTTTGTTCCTGTATCAAAAATGCAAGAAGGTGAATACATCCATTTCAACTTAAAAAATACTATTACACAAAAACTTGAGTATGGATTGAAAACTAAAGATTATTTACATATTGATGATTATTATCACATTGATTATTTACATATTGATGGGTTGCCTTTGTATAGTAGTTCATCATATCAGTTTTGGCCAATATTAGGTAGTATTAGAGGGACCACAGATAAGATTTTTCTTATTGATATTTACTTTGGTGAAAAGAAACCTAATGTCAATGAATTTCTTAAAGAATTAATTAAAGATTTAAAAATTTGTTATTCTGGTCTAGAAATTTCTGGTATAAAAGTTTCATTTTTTGTTAATGCAGTAATTGGTGATACACCCGCAAGAGCTTTTTTTACCTGTACTAAATTGTTTACTGTTTATTATGGTTGTGATAAATGTTCACAAAAAGATAAATGGTATCGAAGAATGACTTATCCAGAAATTAATGTTCTTTTGAGAAACGATGAGGATTCTAATTCTGATGGCCATTTTACTGGAGAATCCCATTTTAAAGAATTAAATATTGGTTTGATAAGCAAATTTCCTTTGGATTACATGCATCTTGTCTTTTAGGGGTTGTACGAAAATTAGTATCTTTTTGGTGTAAAAGTGCTCATTCTTGCAGACTAAGAAATGCTGATATAACTATAATCTCTGATCAGCTGTTGAAATGTGTAAAATTTACTCCTATTGAATTTCAATGAAATCCCAGGTCTTTGAAACATATTGATCGGTGGAAAGCTACCGAGTGGAGACAATTTCTTTTCTATACAGGACCAGTGGTATTGAAAAATGTATTATCTGAGAAATATTATCATCATTTTCTCTTGTTGCATTTTTCAATACAAATTCTAATCAGTGAAAAATATTGTACAGAATATTTTGAATATGCTGGTTCTTTGCTTAGAGTCTTTGTTGACCAATGTACAGTTTTGTATGGTAAAGAATTTGTTATTTATAATATCCATGCATTATCTCATCTTATTGAAGATGTAAAAAGGTATGGTCACCTAGATAATTTTAGTGCATTTCAGTTTGAAAATTATTTAGGGAAATTGAAACAGCTTATTAGATCATAGACAAAACCTTTTCAGCAAGTGTATAAAAGATACAAAGAATTAAATGACAAACAATTAACAGATATTTCTGAAAAGTTGGAAGTTGTACAGTCAATACCTCTGAAGCCATCATCGTTAATGATAAGACTTGGTATAGCTGGGCAGCGCTATTTAAAATTAAGAGGGCCTTTTTTCACACTTAAAGGTTCAGATGGCAATGATTGTGTCATGATGAATGATGGTTGCATTGTTAAAATTTATGATATAATCTTAAGTGAAAATAATTCATTCATGTTACTTGGTAGATCACTTAAAGCCTTAAAAGAATTTTATAAAATTCCATCTGAATCTAGTAATATTAAAATATTTATGGTGTCTGAATCTTTTGAATATAAACTATGGTCTTCCATCAATGTAATGTGTAAAGGTGTGCTTCTGCCATATAAAGAAAATTTTGTTTTCTTTCCCATTATTCATACATTAAACAATTGTTCCTTAGCATATTAGCTTTCAGCAAAAAGTGACGTTTTATTTTACATTTCAATAAAACTTTAAAATTTTTTAATTATGTTTTGAATATACAAGAATAATAATCATTTACATTACATTACAAACAAACATTTACATTACAAAATATATTTGATCAAATATATTTTCACCAAAATATTTATTTTACATTCTATTTTGAATATAAACACAATTGATGAATTTCTTATTCCGTTAAGAAAATTTAGCAAAATTTACAAATTATATAATGAAAATGAGATTATGTTGAAATTAACATTCAAAAAGAAAAAGAAGTGAAGTAAAAACAAGTAAATATTTACTGTTTACTAATTATGGAATTTCAGTTTGAGTCAACTCCTTTAGGCAGGCAGCAAACCTGTGCACCACGTTGCTTGTGGATGGTGTTTCATTGGTGTCTGTTTTGTGGATCCCTGGTGTCTGGTATACCAGCCAAACACGAAACAACACGTCATCAATAACGTCACTCCAAATATTAACCAATAAAAATTTATTTACTATTTAACTTTTATTATTATTGTATATCATGCCCAAAACGCGAAGAAATATTGAATGTAATACTTTGATTTAAATATCAGCAGCAAATATTATTCCTGATGTATGTTTGGAAGAGAAAAAAAGGGAGAACAAAATTTAAATAATATAAAACTTATTTAAATTGCTCATGCAACTTATTTAAAATAAAGTTAACAATATTTCTTTGAAATGAATTTTTATAAACTATAAAAAAACTAAATTGAAAAATCATTTTATAAAAATTTTTTTGCTACAAGTACTTATGCATTTGCATTATATTAAAAATCCTAATTTAAAAAATAATTGCATTTTATTTCAGAGTCTGTTTCATAATATTTAAATAAAAAATACAAATAAATTTATTTATCATATTAAAGTTCATGTATTTAATGCATTCATAAAAGTAATTATAAATAAAAAAATATTATTTAAATTAGAGGTTCTGCTGTGTTTTAATTGTAGTTTAAATTAAAAACGTTTTATTCAGTTAATTTTTATTAAAAAGTAAAAGTACTCAAAATATTTTTCTAATTTTGAAAAACAATTTTATTGAGAAAGATTTAAATAAAATAAAAATATAGTTTTATAAAATCTTGTGAAATTTTACCAGATAATTGCTTTTTGAAATTGTTATTAATTATTTAACTGAGATCTTTATATAGTTGATTTTTTAAAATTTTTATTAAAATAACTATCATCATGTAGGTTTCACAAGCACCTGTTATCTTTTGAAAAATATTAATCGAATTAATAAGTATGTATTATAAAACAAAAATAATTAATTCTAAAACATATTGACCAATTAAATTTAACTTGCTTTTAAAATATTCAATGATAAATTCTTCAATGCTTACAGAAAATTTGAATTCCATGTTCTTATATAAACAGCGCGAATCAAGTAAATATACACTTGTCGCTCGGTTGTGGTTGAAAAAAATTAAACATGCTGAATACTTCGTTTGGTGGAAAGCTCCGCCTCAATTTGGTCATACGTGACGTCATTTCGTGGATGGTTGGTGGATGGCTTGTGGACAGCTGGTAGTCATCCACCGTGTCCGAGTGACGGTGACCAGGATTGCACCAAGATTTTCTTTAATAACGTACTTCAATGATATTAAATTTACTAGCAAGAACTATTTAAATTTTAGATTTAAGTATAGAAAATAAATTAAAAAAAATTAATTACTCTATCTTACATTACACTTATGTATTTTGAGCATAATTAATAAAATTTTAATATTCTGTAATGAAATGTCATACTGAAAATGAAAATACTATTTCGTCAATGATATTTAGAATTTATTATATCACAGTTAAACATAAGTTACATAAATTTTTATCAAATATGATTTAAAAATAATTTGTTGAAACAAAATTTTTAACGACAGATGATATCACGAAGAATTCTAAAATATTTTAATTAAGACAGATTATTCCTTTTGATATTATTTATGTTAATAAATATATTTCAGAAGTTAAAATAAAGTCGAATAATCTCGATTTTTCAAAAATATGATAACGATTTTTCAAAAATAATTAACTTCTTTATATTAAAATGCAAGCACTAATTTATTTTCCAAAAACACACAGTGATTCAGAAAGGAAAAAATGTATTGAATTTAATGCAACTGAAAGATTAAACATTTCGACTTTAAAATATATGAATATTAAATGAATAAAACAATACCGGCTTAACTGAGTATTACAGTCTCAGCTCGCCAAGCGTAAAAAAAACACCAAACCTGGTAAAATTTGGTCACTTTTTGCTCGCCAAAAAATTAGCAAAACGATTAATCGCCAAATGTGTCACTAAATACAGCTCCGGAATGTTTCGCCGGATGTCATCATTTGACATCCCCATATCCGGAAAATGCTTGCACATAATTTGAATTTTTCACCATTTTCAATTTGCTTGTCACTGTCTTAATATTTTTTATTTCGCTGTAGACATAGTGCCGGTATTTTAATACTTTCGATTCATTTTGTATTTTCGCTGTGGATATATTGCCGGAATTTCTATACTGTCTTTTATATTCATTGTGTATTCCACTATGGATATCATGCCAAAAATTAAACTCTGATTTTTATATTCATTTTGGATTTTGCTGTGCATGTAGAGTGCCGGACGAAAAATGAAAGTAAGAATTTTATTTTCATTATTTTCGGCAGGTATAGAATTCTTAAAATTGTATGTTAAGTATTTAAATTTCCAGTTATAAGCGAAATTATAGATTCGTTCTATTTTTGAAATTATTCTAGATTTGTATACTTTTTTATAGTAATGATCTGTAACATTCAATCTTAAATCACTGACGTTCATTATTTTATTTATTTTCAACTAGATGTTATTGAATAATTATTTTTGCTACTTTATTTCTTTTAATTTTAATTCTGAAATATTTTTAAATGAATAATTAATTTTAAATAAATAATAATAATAAATAATATTTTTAAATAATATAAAGGTAAATTATCTCATATTTACACCACTTGAGAAATTCCAAGAAACAGTTAAACGTTGAGGCAGAATAAATTCAGTGATTTTTAGAGCAGTTAATTGCACACTCGCAATGAAACTGAAGAGTTTTAAAAAACTGCAAACTCAACTCGTATAAAAATGCCGCGGCTGTTGCAGTTTCCAACCACTGGATAAAATTCAAATTTTTATGAAAATATTGAGGGTGACTTAAAAGGACTAATTCGAATGAAGGTTGACAGCACCACAATTACAAAGAAAACCTTTCGTCTGACCCATCATTGGAAGAGATTCGTATTTATATATTTGACTGTGTGGAAGCATGAATTATTATTACAAGGGGAACCATTATAAAAAAAATATACAAGTTTTCCTCGGCTGCATTCTAATCGACTCGATTAACGAAGAAAACTGTTTAATTGAAAATTTGCAGTCAAAAAGTTGTATATTTCCCCTAATGACACTCTTTCTTGACGAACTTGAAGAGCTGAATGAGTTTGGTTCCCACGCAAGCTTTATCAATGTTTTGTCTTCGCCTCTAGTTCTACTGTTTTTTTTATTTATTTAATTAGTTTTCTTGTACGTAAGTTTCCAAATCTTTATATGACGTAATCTATACTGGATGCGTTCAGCTGTTTTGATCGTCAGAATGATGAAGCCAGAAACGTTTGACAAGACGGCAATTTTTGGCTGATATTTCTTATTTTAAGAATGGCAACAGGTTGCGGGATTTGAAAGTATAACGAAGTCAACGACCAATATAATAGACCAACAACTCCCCTATTGGCTGCTTCCAAAAAATGACACGCCATCTTGGAAGACTTTCCTGAACATTTTTGACACCAGGCGGCGTAAAAAGCATTTCAAGTTCTCAAGTGATTGAATTTACTAACATTGAGTTGTGTAGCATTTTACTCTTGATACTTATTGTTTTTATAGTTTCTAAATACTTTTATTATAATAAAATGCCAAAATCATGCTTTTGTCCTGGCTATAAAAGCGGCTACAAATCGGATATTAATCTAAAAAAAGAATTGGGAAAAACTACCAAGCCTTTTTAGTGCACCAAAGGTATACAACGTGCAAAATATATTTCATCTACTTTTATTTTCAATGAATAATTTTTATCTTGATAAGTTAGTTTATGTTGTAAAATGAATAAAATGTATGCATTTGTATTATTTTTTGCGATCTGGGATGCAATCGGCGATTGAATTTTGTTATCAAAATATAATAAATTATCTAGTTTTGTTCTTTTTTGTAATCAAATAATTGCTGGTTAATTAAAATGCAACCATTTCAGGTTGTTGATTGTGTTTTTCTTTTTTATTTCTAGATATTGTATATTGTGAAAAAATTTAAAAATCCTTGTAAGTAATTCATCAAATATTTATATATCAATCTAACTTTACCCCCCATATTTCTCTATTGCCTTGTTTATTTTAAATTGCCTTCTTTATTTATTGAATTAAATTGTATTTATTGAATATAATTGTATGTAAATATAATTTAGTATCAATACAAAAGCTAAAATCAAGTAAATCACTTAAGTGACTGATTCACTGATTTAAATAAAACAGGAAAATATAATTATAACTTGGTATTAATAAAGCTGATATACTCATAAGTAAACATATAATTATAACTTTGTTGTTAATTTATTCTGCATATTATAATGTATTATTGATTTAGGATCCAAACTTGCTTGAAAAATGGAGAAGGGCAATTCCTCGGGCTAATAAGCAATTGACTTCTTCAGATGTAGTGTGTTCTTTGCACTTTAAATAAAAAGACTTAAATAGCTATTATACACAAAAGTTATCAGATGGAACTGTAAGTTATTTGTGTTGTATAAATTTTTTGAAATGTTTAAAGACATTTTTTAATGTTTTGTATTATTTTTTAATTTATCAAAAAAATTTTTCCTTAGTATTTTTTAAAATCTTCTGAATATGAATGCAGTTTTTTTTTTCACTTCATTGTAATTTTCAAGTACTAAACAATTTATTACCATTTCATTAAAAGTTATAAATAATAAATTACTAAAACATTTTGCTTTCTATAAATTGCAAATTGCTCTTTTCATTTAGACAAGTTTTTCACTTATACAGCTTGTAAAATTAACATTTATAATATTTGTATTTGGAAATAATTAAATATGTTTATTAATAAATATGTAATTATTTTCCATGTATTCATAATAATAAATAAATTTTTACAACTTTACAGGGATGTTAGATGAAACATATGCATAAAAAAATATTGAATATTTTATTTTATAATTTGATAACTATTGTAATTTGAAGTATTTATATTTTTGTGTTTATAAGTGCTAAAAATTTAAAACAATTTCAAATATTTGCATGATTTATTTAGGGAAATGTTTATTATAATTTTTATTCCTACCATATTTATAACATTTTTAATTTGATCTTGAGTAACAAACTTAACATATACCTGTATTCTTTTTGTATTTGCATTGAATTTGATCTTGCTAATTTTACTTTAAATTAAATTCACTAAATTTTCAAATTATTTCTTTTTTATGCTATTTCTCAGTTTTATGTATTTTTTTGATATTTAATAAAGTTATTATTTTCTTTTAGCAAAACCCACCTCATTGTCAAGCAGAAGTTAAATACACCATACAAAGTTAGTGAAATTTTCATGACACAAATATTCATACTTGACTGACATTGTTGGATGCATTGAACCTTTATCCCATTTAACTAAATACTCTATTTTTCATGAGTTACTATTATTTTTAAAAAAGTGACTCTGTGAAGTAGGATATTTGGTTTGTAATTCATATTAAATGAAACAAAAAGATTTAGTTTAATTTGCACTTTTTGTTATTGCTTTCTTTTTAAAGAAATGTAAATTTATTGATTTTTATTATATTATTCAGGAAAAATAATGAAAAATAAGAAAGACTATTGCAGTTGATGATTTGTAACTAAATTTAAGTAGTTCCTACCTATAATTTTAAAAAATGTTACATTTAAATAATTATTTAATTACATAACATAGTTATTGGTTATAATGAATTTGAGAAATATTTAATTTTTAATTGTGTAAAAAAATGAATTACAGTAAAATGTGCAACATCATAGCAAAATATATTAAAAGCTTTAACGAGGAATAAAAGAATTTATAAAATTAGAATAACAAAAAAATTAATATTAAAATTATTTTCTATAAAAATCACTAGAATAATTAAATTGAAATGTAAAACTTAAATTTGATTCAAGATATTAATTTTAATATAATAACTATATTTATATTTAAAAATAATTGAATAGAATTTGATTTCCTATTAAAATATATTGAATTTTAATTAATTATTCTAAAATTATTTGAAATTCAATTTATAAAATTACAATTAATGGTAAAATGCATTAAAATAATGTATCTATCAAATTCTCTTGCAGCTTTATAAACTATCTATTAAATGGTTAAAATCAGAGAAAATAAATATAAATAATGAAGGAAAAACATCAATAATTAAATATAACTATTCAAATATTGATAATATAAATAGATACAATGAATTTTTTGAAATAAATGTTACTCTATCCACAAAAACGAAAGTAAAACTGGTTCTATTCTGCATAACACCTAACAATAAAATGTCAGATTTTGTATTTCCATTATCATTTGTTTTACTCTAATCAATGACAGATTAATATTCAATATATTTATCATGTAAATTCAACTATTTCACATTATTTTCAGTTTTATTTAATTAATTTTTAAAGATTTTTATTCCCATAGACATCAATGCATTTCTCACTCGATAGTGGTATCGTGCATCAGTCACGCCGCCTAGCGGCAATTTAAATTTTGGCGTGCCGTTATTTTCGGCAAGATGTACGTCTTATAAATATTGGTCTGTGAACGAAGTCTATCAGTCTCTTCATTTATTCATATTCAATAAGAATGCATTTTCAAAGTGAATTTAAGAAAATAATGTGAGAAGAATCACTTGTTAAGGACCCATTTTTTTGGCGATAAAACCGGCTCCTGACAACTCGTTTTTTTTTTTGGAGTGGGAGGGGAAAGAATGTAGCAAACCTACAAGAAGGGTTGCTCTGAAAAGGGGGCTTGCTCACAGAAGGAGCGGGGAAATACAAAGCAAAAAAAAAGCACAGTATTCAATGATAAATAAAAAATGTATAAGTCGATAATAATAAAAATAGAATTTTTAGTCACATTTATTACTTAATAATAACCAGCATATATAAAATTAAACTTCAAATAACATATTATTAACAAATTATATTAATTTTTGTTTTAACAAATTAATTGTTAATTAACAAATTATATTAAGTTTTATTTTTAACTAACAAATTTTTATTTTTATAAATTACAAATTTTTATAAATAACAAAAAATAATAGAGAGCTTTATTAAAATAAATTATTAGAGATGCCTAATACTTTAAAATCAAACTAAAATTAAGATAAAGTATAAATAATCAACTAAGCATACAATTTTACAGCCTTAACTAATTTTAAAAAAATAAAAAAACATTACAATTATTCGCTATTTTTATTTACTACATATTCCTATAAATTAAAATACAGATGATATAATATTTGCTAAAATATATTAACGGAATTCGTAATGATTTCTTCAACTTATAAGAAAAATAAAACCTAAATCAAGATTAAATTTAGAAAGAAATACATTTGAAATATTTCACACGGGTAATCTACATATTCTAATCTATGTTATTTAAGCAGACTTTTTATTCTTTAAAATAAATAAAGAAAAAAAAACTCATCTTCACATTTCATCTTTAGATTTTACTAGTAAAATAATTAATAAAATTAAGAAACTAATGAAAGTAATTTTGTCTTAGCTAATAAACACGTGCCACTACGTTGGAATAAAAGTAGTGCAATGCCGCCAATCTCGTCATTCCCGGGTTATAGCACGGGTTGTGGGTATACTTCATGATGTCAGTAATTTTTTTAATCATCAGATATTGAAGTAAAAGAAAGAACTATTAGGAAATAACGGAAATGTGTTCGTATCGAATCCAAAATTTATTTTTGTAAAATATGTTCTGAATTTATTAGGTTATCAAATCATAGATTATTAAAAGATACCAACTCGGTTAACCATACCTCTTCCTCCTAGTTCAACGTTATAAAGCTGTCAGCTTAAATAGGTTGCTGGAAAAATATCACTAGTTTCATTTGCACAAGCCTGTCTAACAGATATTCTAATCTTAATGAAAAATGAAAGTTGCAAATCAAAAATCCTTGAACTATTTTCTAACACAAATTTATAAATCCGAATTTTCTGCTCATATCAAGACATATCTCTTAGTTGTACACCAACTTCAAACGACTTTACTTAAATAATGTTAGTCGATTGACTACATAAATCCTCTCCAAATACCTTCTTCAATGAGAGCTACAAGCATCCTAGTATAAAGCTCCAAAAGTGTCCGCCATAACCTACCTACCTTTCATATGCAATTTTTCTAAGAGAATTTATTATTTTTGATATTAACCTATATAAGTGTATGCAACTGTATCTGTGCATATATATTACACGTAAGATAATATTCCTTCATGATTTTCTTAATTTACACTTTGTTTTACTGACCAAAATATGCTTAAAAACGCATCATTTAATGGAAATTCAGTCATTTTTTTATCAAAATTTTAATATCTTAATATCAACATATTTAATAAATTTTTCATTGTTAAATAACTGACTGAGAAAATTAATGCATACAAAATCAGGAAATGTGATTGTTAATTTTTTTTATCTGAATACCTGTAACTTAATAATACCTGAAAACGTTCAACTATCATTTTTTATACATGAGATGTAATTAGATTGCGACCAACAGCTTAAAGTCCGAATTTCTAGTAATAATTTTAATCAATGAAGAACTTGAAAAAAATAATATTCAGTGTATTAGTTTTGGAAATGCTAAAAATATTATATTTACAGAATTTTGCCCAGATTATTCCTGATTATATTAAAAATAACGAATAAGAAGGTTATTTTAAAGAAATTAGAACTTAAACTCCAATAAAGCTTTTTACCTTTATGACAGGGGTGGCCAAAACGTCGACCGCGAAGACATTTTAAGTAGTCCGCGTGACCATCCCGATAATGACCTCGGATATTAACAATTTAATTTATTACTTACGACATAAAATTAATGAATTATTTAAAATAAAAATTTACTACACTTTACTCTTTAAAACCTAATTCAAACTATGCAAAGTAATGCAATGAATTTGTCTTTTTACAGTGAAGAATTAAATAGAAACAACTTGACAAAGTGGGATGCTTGGATTATATCCAGTATCCAGCGTGATGACAGCGACTCGGCGAATTGACTAGTCTACCCGTCACATCCGCCCGTTTAGTTTCAGTTAATCATTTTACGTTACAGGTCGCTCGCTTTCTACCACACTGAAACGATAATTTGATGTTTCAACAGCCCTTGCAAAATGACTCAGCCAGAGCTAAGAGAAGTAAAACATACCACTATCACTATGAGTTGGAAGATGATTTCTTTTTTGTTAAGGTCAAGGAGAGTGTGTTTATCTGATATGTAACTCAAGTGCGGCACTACCAAAAAAAAAAAGAAAACGTCGAAACACATTTTAAAACCATGCACTTAAAATATGCGGCAGACTTTCAAATCGGCAATGAAATTCGAAAAGCTTAAACGCAGGAATTAAAGTTGGAATTTACATTTAAAGCAATCTATTTACGAGATCAGGCACCAAAGCTAAAGCAGTAACATTGGCGTCGTTTAAAATTACAGAAGTGTTGATAAAGCGAAAAAAAAATCATTCGAAGATGGACAATTGATAAAAGAAGCTTTCTGTAAAGTGGGAGGAATGCTTTTCCACGATTTTAAAAACAAATCTGAAATATCATCAATAAATAATAGTTCTTCGTCGTTTAACATTGTGATGTACCGCAATATGAAGCTATGAATAATAATTTGTAGAATTGTTTAACTAGACGATTTAAAAGCTTGTTAGTTCCTATCATTTCAATTTGATGAATCCACGGATATTAGTGACATTGGACAGTTATACATTTTTGTGAGAATGGTTTTCAAATATATGACTTCAAAAGAAGAGTTATTAACTATAATTCCATTGAAAGGACAAACGAGAGGCCAAGATATCTACAATTCATTTAAAAACTTTATTGACAAGACCGGATTTCCAAATTGGTCTCTATTACAACACATGGAGTTCCAGTAATGGTCGGGAATCGAATTGGTTTTATTGCCTTGTACAATAATGATGAGGAAATTCCCAGTTTTACCACCTATCATTGCATTATCCATCAACAGGTATTGTGTTCAAAAATACTAAAGTGTAATGATATAATGCAAATTGCTTTTAAAATCGTCAATTGAGTTCGTTCAAGAAGTCTTCAGAGACAACAATTTCGTTCGCTTTTGGAAGAAACTGAATCAGAGTACAGAGATCTATTATTGCATACAGATGTGGGGTGGCTAAGCCGTGGTGTGTTTTTTAAAAAGATTTCGTATTCTGTTACTAGAAATAAAAAGTTTCTACAAATGAAAGGAGAGTACATTACTGAATTGGAAGATGAGAAATGGTACATGAAACTAGCTTTTCTCAGCGATATCACTGCAAAACTTAACGACTTAAACCTAAATCTACAAGGAAAGAATAAATGTTTAATAGACATAATGAGGGCGATTAAAACTTTCAAAAAAAAAAACCGATTAAAAAGTATGTGTCTCAATTAAGAAAACGTGAATTGAGAAACTTCAAAAACATGGAGGAAGAGTGCATCCATAATCCAAATCGAGACTTCGAAGATTTCGCCGAACACTTTGATGATTGGTTTGAAGAATTTGAAAGAAGATTCTCTGACTTAATTAGGTTGGAAAAAATACTTAATTTTATGATATTTCCATTTAAGGAAAATTACAGCATTGATGGAGTATCTGAAAAAATAGGACATTTAATGGATACCACATCAGTCACGGTCGAGGAAGAAATTATTAAATTAAGATGTGTTATATTTCTTAAATCCAGACTAACTAGCGCACGATACTGATTTTTGGCAATTAATTTCTGAGGAAACGTTTCCAAACATTTACAAATTGATTTTGTATTTGAAATCATACTTTGGATCGATGTATCTTTGCGAATCTGCTTTTTCAACCATGAACGTCTTAAAAACCAAACATTGGTCGCGCGTTTAACAGATGAACATTTAATTTTGCGTTTACGCATTGCAATAAGCTCATACCAGCCATAATATGATAAACTTGTCGCTGATATACAGTGCCAAATTTCAACTAAACGAAGTGAATGGGATGGTTATATTTTGATATATGAATACATTGATTATTTTCGTCCGTAAATTTTTATTTTGTAAATATTAAGTTTTTTTAAAAAAAATTAGATAATTTACCATTTTTCTTGTTACCGAAAATAAATACATAAACATGTACGTTACATTAATTTAACTTTGCCATTGTTAGACCGCCTTCGATTTTTTAAATGCGGAGTAGACCACGGATGCCGAAAGTTTGGCCACCCCTGCTTTATAATCTCACATTTCATAGTTTTTCCAACTATGAAAATCTCACAAATTATCGCTACTATTTCAACATCATCTGCTAGTTGTGTGTCAGTAAATTAAAACGAATTCAGTCGCATTTAAGATCAACCATGTGACATATTATCGCCAAAGTGACAAGTATATTTATGTGGAGAACGAGAAACAGTTAAATTAATGGACATTGATAACGTAGTTGATCAATTTGCTTCATCGAAGTGGATTATCAAAATTGAGGAATTATTATGAAAAAACTTTTAATCCGTAGACATATTTAAAACTGGCACATCTATGTCAATATTAATTTGTCCTAAATATTCATGTTCATCATAATTAAGTGAGAAGCAATAAATAATTTAAGCTATCTCAGTCAACAACTTTTCAATTTAAGGTTTTTAAACAGATGTATTTTTTTACACATATAAATACCAAAACGTCCTAATAAGTTAAAATTATTAATTATAATTACACATTGCTATATTTGAAGAGTCAGATTTTCTTTTCTTCAAATATTCTTTAATAGTTCTCATGAATTAAAAAAATTATGAAATATCAATAATTCTATCCCTAAAATATTTCTATAATTATAATTTATGTAAACACACTAGAAGAATTAAAATTTTTTTGTAGTTCATCTTCGTGATATGAGGAAGTGATTCACTTAAGACATATACTTTTATATGAGCACCCAATAATTTTTACATTAAATTTTGATTTTCTATATCAATTTTGAATATAATATATAAAGTTAACTTTATTATTTACTTCTATTACCAAATCCAAAAACTGTAAAGGATATCACACTAAAACAGAAATAACACACAAATCAACACTGCATTTAGACTTTTATTTTAAGTTAATCAGAAATTTAATAGTTTCCTAGCAAATGATTCAAAGTTTTCACTTTTACAAGTAAAGGATACATGCCAATTAATAAAAAATAGAACAGATGAAGGATAAAATTTAAGAATTAAATAAGATTTAAATTAAAAGTGTAAAAATAAATATATATAATATTATATTAATACAATATTAGAAATTGATAAAGGAATCTTATTTCTTTAAATTTGATTAACAAATTTAAGGAAATAAGACTTTTGAAGAATTAAATAAGTTTTATTTGAAAGTAAAGAAACAAATATAATCAATTAAATAACTTTAAAAAAATAAATAAGATTTTAAAAATAAAAAAAAATTAAAATAATAAATAAATTGAATTTTATTATTTTAAAAATCTATTTATTTTTTTATTAGATAATAATTTATAGAAACAGGATTTTTAAAGAATTAAATAAGTTTTAATTGAAATTACAGAAATAACTATAATTAAATAAATAATAATTAAAAAAATAAATAAGATTTTAATACTTTAAAAATATTATTTATTTTTTATTAGATTATTATATTAGAAATCGATAAATGATTTTTAATCATTAATCATAAATAATAATTTAAAAAATAAATAAGACTTTTAAACAATATATATGATGCATCATTTATTTATTTTATTTTATTATTACATTAGAAATCGATAAAGGAATTTTAATTACCGAAATAATAATTAAAAATTTTAATAAGATTTTTAAGCAATCAAATAAGATTTAAATTAAAATTAAACATATAATTATATATATATAAAAAATACTATATTAATACAAAAAATGCACTAATGTGTAATATTATTTATTTATTTTATTAGATTATTATTTGAGAAATCGATAAATGAATTTTAAATAAATAAATAATAATTTAAGAAAATGAATAAGATTTTTAAACAATTAAATAAGATGCATTAATATAATATTATTTATTTATTTTATTTCATTATTATATTAAAAATTAAGGAATTTTTATTAAGTGAATAATAATTTTAAAAAATAAATAAGATTTAGAAGTATTAAGAAAAGCAAATGAATAATTCTTCCAGAATTTAGGCGTAAAACAACACGCGGCGAATACCATAACGATCGCCAGTAGCGATAAAGACCTACATATAATTGCCTGGATAGAGATTACCATGTGAATATGATGTCATAAAATCACATTGCTCCAGTGACGTCACTAAAAACCATATAATTGAATCATTATTGCTGCTTGGAAATGAAGCTATCAAGCTTGTCGAAACTCTGACAACAGATCTAGATATAAAAATGTCCCCTTTATTTTACAAAGAAAGTTTTTTTCAATATTTAAGTGTTTTATCATGCCTTCGCGAACACAGATAGCAGCAGAAAATATTACAACACTTCCTATGTATTAATAATTTGTTTAAATATTAAAAAATATCATTTTCTTTCTTTAAAATTTAAAAGGTTAATTTAAAAGATTTCGAGAAAAGCAAATAATACATTTAAACACATTTTGAAATTTTCATTATAATGTAATATTTAAGTTTTAATTAAATATTACATTATAATGAAAATTTCAAAATGTGTTTAAATGTATTATTTGCTTTTTAGTTTTAATTGATTCAACATTTTAAATCACTTTAAGGTATCACCAATAGATGGCAGCACTACAGATGATATAATCTGTTGTGAACAATGTACTGTGAAAGATCGAATCCAAGTCAGTTGATGTATGTTCGAAATATTAGATTAATAACCTCATTTTTGACTTACACTGGTAAATATTGACAATGATTATGCACAATTTATAAATGCTGAATTTAACTGAAATTTACATTTTTCTCCTCATTTCATGCTTGATGAAATGAGACAAGCGTCCTCTAGTGTTGAAAAGATTGGCTAATAACAGTAAAGTTCATCATTGGAAACTCCAAAAAGTATAGTTTTCAGTGACATTTTAATTTCAGAGTTTGATAAGTGGTTAATTAATATATTAGTTCAAAATGATTTTTTTTTACTCGAAGCTATAAATTTTTGATCAAAGCGAAGGAATGCTTGCTTTACAACAATGGTCGTTGAGTTAAGTTAAGCATTAAAATTTAATTTCAAGTTTAAATAATAAGGAACTTGACACTTTTTTTACTGTAATGAACTTTCTTTCTTTACCATGATCCTTCTCCGACGCATGAAATATATTGCATACTTTCAAATCATTATTTATTATTAAAGGATTTTGATACCCAAGTCAATTTGATCTCTTTTCGAGCTTAAGGCAGAACTGACGATTTGTTTCATTTTGTTTCTAAACAATATCTTTTTTAGGTGCACTATGATTCAATTGACATTACTTACTTAGATTTAAAAATCCCATTAATAATAATGTGTAATATTTTTATATTTAATTCATAAATCTGTAAGTGCTCTTTCTTTATTTCCTATTGGGGTAGGAATTTAAAATGATACATGCAATTTATTACTGATAACATGACATGATAATTTTTTTCCGCTTGACTTTGATGATATAATTTTAATGTCTTTTCATCATTTATTTTTCAAACATCAAAACGTCTTAAATGTGAATTGAAATATTTTGAAAAAATTCATTTGTATTATAAATAACGTTAACATTTTTGAGTTTTTATTTGCATGAAAATTTTATTTTGATTTACAGTACGTTGAATTACGTATATAATACTTGACAAAATGTTTTTCACTTTCAATGTTTTATTTTACTAGATAGACCATTTAATTGTCATTTTTCTCATTCTTGAATGCAAACATATTTTATCTTAAATAATTACAGATATTTCTTTTTTTTAGTTAATTAAAATCATGAAAATTTTAATATTTTTTTATTTAAGCACGTATATCCTGTTATTTAATTACGTGGAATAATTATAAATATAAAAAAAAGGAATCAAAATTTAAAAAAAGGGAAAGAATTCCCTCTTCAATTTAGGGACTTGATCAGAGATATTCCCTCTTTCTCTTTTTTAACACTTACTCATCCATTAAGCATAATTTTTCTCCTATCATTTCTCTTTGAAAATGAATGACACTTTTTCTAAAAGAAGAACCAAAAGCGCAGAACGGAGCAATTTTTTTAAACTTTAAATTTGTGATTGAAGTCAAGTGATTGGATTATAAAGTAGAAAAAGAAAAAAAAAAGTTTCAAAACTGGAAGAGAGAAAGAGGGAAAAGTATTGTTAAAGGTAACTAATTATTAATACTAAATTTGAAATGTCCTTTAAAAATTTTAAAAAGTTAAGCAACTTTTAAGTTTAAAAGTTAATCAAAAGTTCTAAAAAAAATTCTCATTCCTTTTCCAAAAATATTAAAGCTGAATGTATTTCATTTTTAAAACTCTATAAAAATTAATGTATTTAATTATCGGTAATTTGTAATGTTGTCAATCCTTAGTGGACTACAATTAAATTTAAAGACATTGTTAGGATGTATCATTGCTTAATATTATATTGATATAAGAGTATTGATATTAATATTTGTGTGAGTATTATTTACATTATTTAATGAAAAAAGATGTCAATGTGAATCAATGAAGAATTTTCTCTTAATTAAAGATATATTTTTAAAATATTGTAAATGTTTATCTTTTTATACAAAATGCATAGAAAAAATGTAAATACCGAGCATAGACAAAAGCTTTCTCTTATCTAATTTGCGATCGCTTTTACCTTTCGTATTAGTTCATCTATATAAAAAATACTTAAAATAGTGCAGTCTCTTAATATAGATTAATTTTAATTAAAAGTGAATATTGGTTTTATCACAAATACGAAATCTGCTTTTTATGCATTTGTTCGCAGATGCCGTATAATTCTGAATCTTTTTGGCGATAAAGAAATCTTGCCAAGAATGACGTATCGTGACTTGAGCGAGAAAGTAAATACTAGGGCTGCCAAAATAAAATTTTTTGCATAATTCTTAAAGGTTTCCATATTTATGATGCATTAAAAACCCGCTTGCCAAATACATATGAAAATCATGCAAAAAATCATTAACTCAGAATTTGGCATCCTGGATTATATGTCACTTGTGTCTACATTTGTTGGTTTTTCATCTCTATTTAATATCCTTATAAATAGACTTATAAAACGAGATAATTAATTCTTACAGTCCTAAAAATGCATTAAATTTTATGACCTAACCCCACACAAATATGTCAGATTTACTATAATTTTAACATTCTATTTTAAAAATTTCATTCTACATATCATAGTTCAAATATGTAGGAGCAGGCACATATGTAACAATAAAAACAACTATTTTTGTGCTTTTAAAATTAACAAAAAGATGGAATTTTGTATAGTTTTCTTGTAAATTGTTGGAAAAACGATGATGGGTATTTCGTTTTTGCCATTTCCACCGATATCTATATGTATATTTGTTTACCTGAATCACATGGATGTTTTCCAAGTTTTGTTTTAATAACTCTTTTATCAAAAATATTTCCTTTAGCTGCCTTGGAATCCTTCAAAGTTAAATAGCCACTACAGCTTTCGTTATACAGTATTTTTAAATTCACATTACCTCATTACAGCTTTCGTTATACAGTATTTTTAAATACACATTCACATTTTTAAATTCACATTTAAAAATTTATCAAATTACTAGATTTAAAAATTAAATACTAGTTTAAATGATGTAAATTAAATGTTTAGTATGATAGTATTAAAAATTCATAAATATCATTGTATTTGTCTTAAAATATCTCGGATAGTTCGGAAATACTCAAAAATTGAGCATTTTAGGCTTATTGTTCGTTAAAAATGCCATTTGGTGACTTGGTGATCATTTGGCAAGATTCTTGGCGACGTGGCTAGATTCTTGGTGACTTGGCGGAAAATAGATACCACTGTGAAAACTCATCACCTAAGCTCTAAGTTCAATACTAAGCGAGATAGCCTATAATCCTCCAAGAAACTCTTACGGCCGAATTTACCGTCAACCTCGACCGCTAGGTACGAGCGAAATCCCAGGTCAAAGCAGAAACGGTATTCACTATCAACCTTAGGATGAGTAACCGAGGCGAAAATCTGTCTCTACGTTCAAGAACCGTACCTTCCTATAAAGCAAGGTTAAACCTGACTGCGCATGTGCAATTTATATATGCGATAAGTGATCATGCGCACTTCTTTTCAACTCTTGTGTACTTTTTAATGTTTACTATTTGCGAAACAAATTTCAAATGTGTCGTAATTTAACGATAATTACTTTATACACTAATTTATATTATAAACTGTAGAGCTTAGGGAACAAGTTCAGTATCCCCATACACTGATTTCTCGCCAAATCTGGTAACCGTTGTTTATGTTGTAGTGTTGCCGATTTCAGCTTTTGTTTTCATTGTAGTGTTGCCAAATTTAGTTTTTGTTACTATTTTTATTTTTTCGTTGCCAGATTCCGTTTTTCTCGTGTTTTAAATAATTTTTACGTTATATATGTGCTTTTTTTTAGTGGCAATAGCTTTTTTAGTTTCACTTCGAGAACTTTTGAGAACTTTCTTTGCTATTTGTTCTACGTTTTAATTGATAGTCATTTTAATTTCGTTGGCTGTTGCTGCTGCAATTAGTGGTTTTCCCGCAGTTGTATTATGTTGTCGCCAGTGTCCAAACATCGTAAATTTTTCTTTTTTACTATTTCTTTTATATTATTTACTTTTATTTGGTTTATTTATAATATATATTTTTTTATGAAATGATATATTTTATTTTATATATTTAAAACCGTTAAATATTCTTTTTCCTTATTTCGTTTTCTTAATTTATTATCTTTTTAATGTTTTAATTACTTTATTTATTGTTTTAATTTAAAATATCTCATGTTCAAAATGTTGTTGAAAAATATCAACAAATTATTTTAGCAAAAATTAAAGATAATAATGATGGATTATTGCTCAGGATTCCAAATTATTATTTAATTTAGGATTCGCAAATATTAATTAATTTTTTAACGGAAATTGGATTTGGAGAAGGTGTTATTATTTTATTTAAATTCTATTGCTTACATGAATTTTTTATTGTATTCGTGTTTCATTTTTATTTACTTAAAAAGTGTATATATTTAAAAAATATTTTATTCATGTATTTTTTAAAATTTTAAAAAATGTATATATTTGAAAAATAAGTTTTTGCATGCTGTTTTTTAAATTTTATAAAGTGTATATATTTAGAAAAATATTTTTGCATGCTTTTTTTTTTGTAAAATTAGATAATTATTTTTACTGAAATGTGACACTGGTGACAAACGAACAAAATGTCGAAATAAATATACCAATCGGCATGTCAGCTTAACTTCATATCAAGTAAGTCCATTATTTATATTTATTTCCCTTTTTAAATTTTCTGAAATGCTTACTTTTCGATCGAACTTCGGGAAATTTCCCGTGCTTAGAAACGCGCCCCTAGCTTAGCGACAAAAAAATTCGCCGCGGTCGCCAAGTGTATGGGGATATTGAACTTGTTCCGCACTTAGAGTTTCTTGAGAACTAGAACGTTGTAAACGGAACATTAGATCTAAAAAGAAACCTGAAAGAGGATGAAATGGAAATCCACAAGCGATATCTTTTGACGAAAATCTTGGCCAGATCTGGATATAAGAATATCCCTAAGATTTAGAACGAAACTGTTATCTCAAATGGAGATATTCTTCTAGAGGTGTACGGACAAATCTGTCGCCACTTCTCTCTAGCTTTTAATTGGTGATATAGCAGAAGTAAGCCAATCAACAATTTTAAAAATGATCTCCAAAGTAAGCAAAGCTATTGCTTTCTTGCGACCACATTATATTAAAATTTTACTGATAGTATTGTGTTCATTCCATTGTCTTCTATTGTTAAGATAAAAGAAATATTTAATTTGCCAAAACATTCATGATCTTTTTGGATAAATATATTCAAGTCTAAGAAAGATGTAATAGATAAAAGAGTAAATTATAGGAAGAGCATGGTTTTTAATATCTTGTTAAATGATACAGAATTTCATGAAAATATGTGAGTGTTTAATTCTATTTTATACTTTGTTATTTATGCATTATCCTGTCAATCATTTCCGTTAAAAAAAAACTGTCCCCAAATTTTGTAGCTTAATGACTATATACATTAATTTAATCTTCATTTCATAGTTTAATTTTTAATGACTGCAAACTTTAAATTTACGATTAACACTTGGAAGTTTTAATTAAAATTTTTTTTAACTATTTATTGATTGCTATAAATTAACACTTCTTTTCACCCTCAAATGTTGAAAAAGTGATTATAACTGATATTATTTGACAACATATTTTTATCAAATATAATTATGTATCGGGATAATATGTTAGTACAGTAAATTCATATTTAATTCTCTCAGAACTTATTGAAATTAAATAAGCTTTTTTAGCAATGTTTTAAAGATTTAACTATTACGTTTCCTTGCAGATGAGTGAAAAATTCTTTCACATAACCCAGTTTCCCAGTGTGATTGGAAGTATTGATTGTATATGTATACCAATCCTCTCCTGGGAGAATTGATGCAGAAAGGTTTCGTAACAGAAAAGGTATATTTTCAAATTGTGAGCAGCATCAGCAGACTTATTAGCTATACAAAATGCTGTGTTAAAGTGGCTTGTAAGTACCCATAACAATACTGTTCTAAAGAATGGTATGGTATGATGAACAAATTTTAATACCATTTCTTAATCATACAGTTAATTTGAATATTTTCAACTCTTCTATAAATATAGAAATTCTTTTTTAGCAGAATTATATTTTGATTTGTAAATTTATAATATGCCTGTTAATATATTAATTTTAGACTGAGGTTACAGAATGTTACAAAGTAATGCTTTTTATTGACTTCTTTAATATACTAAATACAATTTATAAACTTAGAACTGTGGAAAAATTTTGAAAACATGAGTATTGCAGTAATAGTCAATATTTGGAAAATTTATCTTGTTAAATTGATGATATGGAGATTGGAAATTAGTTGACAACCCTAATTTGTGTTGATAAAAGGTTACATCTGGTCCCCCTTAATATTTTGATGCCAAGATGTGACTAGCAATATGGCCGTTACAAAAAAGCTAAACTAAGATGAATTAAATTTCATCGAGGGGCCCCTAATCAAATCAAGGGGTACCTAATCAAATCAAGGGGTTATTCTACACTGAACCAGTGTAAATTGGTTCTTTCTGAATGATAACAAACATGAAAAATAGGTACTTACATATTATCCTATAGACTTTTTTCCCTCATAAAAGTATGTCAAAGTGTTTTGCAAATTTTAGTATATTTTTTTGAAAATATGAAAGAAATGCCAAACAGCTTACTAATATTTTCATTTTAACAAATAGATAGAAACTTTATTTGCAATTTATATGGTGCTAAATTGCATCATTAAATGACATATATTTTTTACAGGTATGGCCAACAGGATGATACATAGATGTTGAAAAATGTGTAGCAATGTTTTTACATGAGCAGTTGTAACAAAATATAACCAAATAATATTACTACCCATATTTTTTTGATTTTATAACTATTCCAGTGTGTAATAATGGGATCAAATATGGAATCAAATATTACATAATAAAATTCACACTCTAAACACAAATTTAAAACTGCAAATTAGAATTATTAATCTAAGACATTCTAAATTTTACACTGAACTGCAGCACTTTATTGTGTCACATATGATTCACATTAAATTATAATTTATTTTTTCCTTTAATGAAAAATTTGTCGTGAACTACTCGTGAGAGCCAGTTTTCATATCAAAGCAGTATTTTTTTTCTATTCTCTATCTCTCTCACACACACACTCTGAGCGTGAAGACATGCTAGAGTGTGAGCTTGGCAGTGAAGCCGTCGAGTTAGTGAAGACGAACCGTCTTGAACACTAGTTTAGTGCATGGTAGCTTTTTTTTTTGTGAGAGGTATTAGAGACTGCTGAGATTGTGATTGTGTGATTGTGCTTCCTGCTATATCAGCTGTATTAGTAGATCTGTGAGTAACTGATTTCTACAGCTGGAATTTCTTGTATTCAGTTTAATTTGCTAAGAATAAAAGTCTTGTGATCTTTAAGAGATTGTTTTATCAAATCTCAAAGAATATGAACCCAGAAGTGGGGTACAATATTTATCGTTTTACCTTGAATTATTAAATAAATATCCTTAAAAACAGTATTTCTAATAACGTTATTTCGATTGCTTTAGACTTATAAGACTAAGAACTTTTTTTTTACTCAAATAATCTGAGGCTTTGAAATTATCAGTCCAAAATTATATTTTGACATTGCACTGCGGATAGTTTGAAGGCCTAAGGTTGTTGTAAGGCATTTAAATGTTCACTGCATAATTGCCTTCTTTTATAACTTTCCATTGAGAGTAAGCCGTACTCACACGTTGCAAAAGAAGAAACATGGAAAACTCTAATACCCACATGGAGAAAACAGAGGATCAGCAGCCATTGGGCGTGGTTTAACAGTGGCTGGTAATGAATGAATATGGAAACATTTTGTTCTGAAAAGCTTGATGCCGTTCTTATTATTGGAAGGTAGTGAGTTCGAATCCCGGCTTAACCGAAGATCCGTCATGCTCACTAAAGGCATATGAACCATATTAAATAGATCGTAGTCGCATTGTCTTCCAAGTGAAATGATATTTCTGAGGAAGGTCTGATTTTCTGCCTGATCTCTGTTCCTAAATGATGAAAACTTCCACCCGGTTGTTACCACTAAACAGTAGGGTCCAACTAAGGCCTAGGTAATTAATTTCTTTAGGCATCATCCATACTAGAAAGTTACACCTAGACTCCATTAAAGGGTTATCGGACTTTATTAATAAAGTGGGTGACCCGAGCAACTGAAACTAGGAAACATTGGGTTTGGAGTTAATAGTACAAAATGCTGATAAAAGCAGAGGTGCCCAATGACATACAAACCCAACTCGAAGAAGAAGAAGTAGGTACAGGGAAGTAAGTAAAGTGGTGCAATAACAGCAACTCCGAAAAGCAGTCTACTACTCGGTCAAGATTAGTCTTGAAATAATGTTTAGAAATTGATATTGTTGTACATTTTATTGATTAATTAAATTTCATCATTCAAATTTTTATTATTACTGAAAACTTCTTTAATTACTTTCTGTGAAATTACTGAAAACTTCTTTAAGAATTCTTAAAATTCTGTAAAACAATTTTTGTTTAAGTTTTAAGTGGATTTCGAATAAGTATAAGCATCTACATCTATTTAACCGTTCATTGTTAAGCAGTTCCAGCTGTGAATTCGGCCAGAAGGCATTTCATTTTATAATTATATTTATTGATAATTTTGTTAAATTTTAGCTTACACCATTTAGAAATATAAATACAGAACTAAAAATAACAGTTAAAGTAGGAGATATTCACTAACGGCCATGTCCCAATTTCTAGATAATCTTTTGAAATGATTTATCAAGTGCGTAATAAATAATAAAACAGCGTTGAAAGTTAAGGTTAAAGTTGAGTGTTGCAATTAACGAAAGAGATATTAATAAAATTCATTGTGCTAAAAATAGTCACACCAAAAAATATCAAAAATTTCTTAACATTAATGTATAGATTATTGAAGTTAATGAATAATTGTAATAAGTTTTTAGCAGCATTTGCTGAAATTGTCAAGTATTAATTATTTTCCTGGCAAAAACAAATAAGAATTTATTTGTTTGTGGAAAATAATGTAATAAATACAAATTAAAATAAAAAACTATACACACACATATGTGTGTAGCGATATTGCATTAACTACTTTGTATTTATGTAATTTGATTTTCCTACACATTCAATATCAATTTATATATTATTTATCTAGATTAAAACGTAATTGATAGATCTTTGACAATTAACTATTATATGCTTAAATTATTCACTGAATATTTAAGTAAATAATAAAAAAATCAATAAATATGATATTTTACTTTTTTAAGAAGCATAAACTTATTTTTCAAATTATTTAATTCTAATATTAAGGTAACAAAAGGCAGTTAATTATAAGAGTTGCTGATGGAATCTTTTATGATGTATTTTTAAGCAGTTCTCAAAGAAGAAAGTTAATATTTCAGTTATAATTAGAAAAAATCATTATTATTCAGTGAATAAATATAAGGGAACTTATATAATATTATCCTTATATATTATTAATAGCAAATAAAAATCAATAATTAAATTTTATATTTAGTAATAATCAAATGACAATTAATGTTAATTATTGATTAATAATAAAAATTATTATTTGTAAATAATAACTACTTAAAAATTATTATTTGTAAATAATAATTACTTAAAAATTTATATTTGTAAATAATAATTGATTATTATTAATTTATCTTTATATTAATTAACAAATATCTAAATAAAATCTGACTGTTTAAAATACAAAAAAATATACGCGCAAATATGTTATTGATAATTATGAAAATGCTTTAAAGGAAAACAATGTCTGTACTGAAATATATTAGATATATTTTCATTGAGAAACTCTCACATTAATTATGAATCGTGCTTAATGTAATATTTTTAAGTTATAAATGTGTATATAAACGTAATTAAATTATTTTAAAATACTTTAGATTTAATTTGTGAAAATAATACAATTTAACTTTATTCAGATGTAAATTTAAAATTATTAAAATAATTGGTAAAAATTTGAAGAAAACATTGTAAAAAATTAATAATAGTGATTAATATGCAATTTTATAAATAATTACGAAGACTTCATACCTTATAATCTTCAAAATAAGAAATTAATAATAAGTAGGTAAAGAATTATTAAATTAAATAAAATGAGTTTTAATTTTAACAAAACTTGTCAATCTTAACAATTTGAAAAATAAGCCACCCAACTTGTCTAGTAGTCAGCGTGCCTGACTGCGGATAATGAGGTCCTGGGTTCGAATCCCGGTTCGGGCATGGATGTACTTTCTCTCTGTCTATCCTGTCTTTGTCCTTTCCTTGTATGAATGAGGTGTGAATGGTTGCCTACCCTATAAATGGGTACCTAGGGCATGTGTGTAGAGCAAAGTCGTACTTTCACCTTCAAGGTGCTCTGATTAAAACGAAAGACGCTCCCAATTGACTTAAATTCGCATAGCCAAGGCATAGCGTGCTTGTCTTGTCCAAGTTTCATTAGTAACAACAACAACAACAACAGCAAAATAATATACAAAGAAATACAAAAATAATGAAAACCGTTTATTTAAAGAAAAAAAAGATGAATACAAAGTTAAACTGAACTAATATAATCAGACTTTAATGATTCATCTAAATATTTATATATAAATCTTTATTACTGTGCGACTTTCTTAATCATAAATCAAACGCCTATATTATCTATGTCACCAAATGTGGCAGAGTTTATTAATAAACATTTGTCGGATTTTGAAATTCCAATTATCCATATTTTTTAATAAAAGATTTTTTTCAGTATCTTTTTCAAAAGTGGTATGTATATTTCTAATATTTTCCTATCTTCTTTTTGCATTATTCCTGAAGTTTTCAGTTTATTATGGAAATAAAAATAATTACGTTGTAAAATAAAATGCGTTGTTATTGTAGAAAAACATTATGTTTTACTCTCCGGTTACACTGATATACAGTAAGACCCCGCTTAACGCGGGGGATACGTTCCTCAAAGTAGAGCGTAATGCGAAACAGCGCTAAACGAGGCTATCTTTACATGTAAATATTGGGGTTAGGGGAAGATGGCTAGGAAATTGGTTAGGTATTAAATTTAAAAAGTATGTTTTTTTAATAAAATTAAAACCAAACATTTATTTCTTAAAGCCCAAAATAGTACCACATTATTATTTCTTGCAAAAATAAAAACAAAATATAAATAACAAAACGAATATTCTTAAAAAAAAACAAATAAAATTCTAAGTCAGTCATATTTAGTTAGCCTTCCGCATTTTCAGTGTTCTGCCTTTTTGTGACAAAAGCATCTAATGTTGTTTGCCTTTTTCTTTTGTGTTGTTCTCTTAAAAGTTCTTCATAAACGGATTGAGCATCTCTAACACCACGCCTTACTTTTGAGCTCTTGTCAAAATTCGGATCATTTTCAATGAATTGATCCATTATTTCAGTTATGGTAGGCAAACTCCTTTTTACAAACGCCATCGAAAGTTCTTTTTGCTCTTCTTCTGAATCACTGCTGTCAACATTTTTGTTTTCTTCTTGTTTAGTTAACTCCTTGAGCTCATCATTAGAAAGACTTGCCGCTGCTTCTTGAATTATTTCTTCGACATCTTCCACATTTACCCCTTCAAAACCGGTTTGCTTCGTTAATTTCACTATCTCTTCCACTATTTCATCCACATCGACAGAGTGTCCAACGTCATCGCTCTTACTTAAATCCGGCCAAATATTCTTCTATACTCCTTTCAAAGGTCTTTCTGTTACCTCATTCCAAGAAAGGCCTATGTTTTCTACAGCATCCACGATGTTGTAGTTTTTCCAAAATTCTCTTATGGACTGGTTTTCTTCTCCGTCTGTTTTTTCAAACATTTGCTTAAAGGTTCGCCGCAAGTAATAAGCCTTAAAATTTGATATAACGCCTTGGTCCAATGGTTGAATTAAGGCAGTTGTGTTAGGCGGCAAGAAAACCACTTCGACTGGAATGCATGTTGTTAAGTCTGATAAATTTGTTGGGTGGCTTGGAGCATTATCAATTAACAGAAGTGCTTTTTGTTCAAGTTTTTTAATTTCGCAATAACGTTTAACAGACGGGCAGAAATGTTCAGTGAACCAATCCTGGAAAATTTTCGCAGTTATCCATGATTTTTTATTAGGCTCCCAAATTACAGGTAAAGTTGATTTAGATATGCCTTTCATCGCTCTTGGGTTTTTGGAATGGTAAATTAGTAATGGTTTTAATTTAAAATCTCCGCTTGCGTTAACACCTAGTAGAAGGGTTAAGCGATCTTTTGTAATTTTAAATCCTGGTGCCCGTTTCTCTTCACGGGATAGAAATGTTCGTTTCGGCATTCTTTTCCAAAACAAACCTGTTTCATCAACATTAAAAACCAATTCTGGAGGATAGTTTCCTTCTTCAATTATTTTTTTTAATATCGCTGTAAATTCAGCCGCCGCTTTTGTATCACCACTTGCTGCTTCTCCTGTAATCTTTATGTTGTGAAGGTTATTTCGATGTTTAAATTTATTAAACCATCCTCGACTAGCAACGAAAGTTTCACTTGTGTCAATTGTCTCAGCCTGAATGTAATTAAAAATTCTTCTAGCTTTTTCCATTATGATAGATTGGCTTAATGGCATATTGCGGTCAATTTCGTCGTCAATCCATATAGACAGTCGTTTTTCCATTTCCTCTATGATATTATTTCTAGAACGGGTAATTCTAGTTGCAGAGCTTGACGTAGTTGTAGTTGCCGATGACAGTATTTTTTCTTTATTCTTCATGATGGTCCTTATTGTTGAAGTTGGCAAATTCAATGAAGCACTAATTAGAGTTTGACGTTCACCAGAATCTAATCTTCTAATCACTTCCATTTTAGTTTTGAGTGAAATGCTTTTTCTGGTTGCTTTCTTTTCTTTTTCATTATCACCCATAGTAAAAACTAAAGATCAAAATATTTGACACTGTAATATAGTATTAAATATGTAAATTAATACCTACTTACAATAATGTCAACAAATGTTTCCAATAATAAAAATATGTCTGTACAATACCGCACCAAACAAGAAACACAAGTACACTCTTTCGGATATGTATTTGAAACCTATCGCTGCATAATATTTCGGGGAATCCCCGTATGCTGCGAGCGATTTCGTGGAATCCCCGGGTTGAAATAAAAGAGCGCTAAACCGAAACAGCGCTAAACGAAACAGCGTTAAGCGGGGTCTTACTGTATAAGAATTGATCATTGCTGTAGAAATTTTTGTATAAATAATATTGGAGAAATATTTATTACATGGAATCCATTATTCAAATTATTATTAGTTATATCATTGCATGATACTATTGCTGATGATTTTGCTGCTTTGAATTTTTATTGTCTAGTTTTGTCTATCCAAACTTTTAGATAGAGATAATCATTCGCAATTTGGAACTTTGGATACGAATAAAGAGATTAAAATTTTAAATATATCACCTTAATATTTCCTAAATTCCATGCTCATCATGACTTTAAATTTAAAGGCAACAGCTTATTTAATTAATTATTACTTAAACAGTAGCTTTAATAGGGCGTTTTAACTAAAATTCAACAGAAATTATAATGTAAATATGAGATAAAATTAATATTTATATTTGATGTCATTTTCATTCTTGTCTGTTTATTATTTCATCTTTATTAGCATAAGCAAATTTTTGAATTTTATTTCTTTCAGATAAATATATTCATGCAACAATAATATATAAAATTAAGTTTTATGAAAATTTTCCATTCAAATAATATTAATTAAAAAAAGGAATTTAATTAACATTAGAATTTATCAAGCATATTAAATAATCAATTTGGAGTTTAATAATGTCAAGTGTGTTTTTAATAATGAATTCCAACCAAATATTTCAATCTACGTTTCTTTCATTTAATGTGATTTAATTAAAATAATTTATAAGACAATAACGTTGCATGAAAAATTTAATAATTCATATAAATTATTAGCGAAATCTCTTATCAGATTAATTATTTTTTTTATTATATTAAAGTATAATTTAAATTTAACTCTAAAATGATGTTAAAAACAAAATTATATAATAAATGATGTTATATCTCAAATATACTTTAAACGCAGAAATTAATTAGTAAAATGAATTGAAATTTAATCAGATTTATTGTGAATATGTTATTTAATAGTAAGTAGCTATTTGTTGTGTGTATGGGTCTGTACTTTTTATTAGCATTAAATTTATTAGCGAAATGATGAATAATTGACTGTGTTTGATTGTATTTCATACATTTTGCATTTGAATGATATGCAATTTTTAATATATTTTTGAAAATAAAAAATACATTATTGTATTAAATTCGGATTATTAAAATATTATCATTTTATGACAATATATAAATACTTCATTATTTATTGTTTGAACTTATGTGATTTAGAAGTACATACACACATTCAGAATATACTCACAACACGAATGTTGGGAACATCATGAACATTGACAAATGTTTCTTATGACATAAAAACATTTGATAAAAATAATGAATTTATTTGACATTATCATCTGAAAGAAATATTTTTATTAATTTAAGACTTGTTAGGAAACGGTGAATGGAATTGAACGTAATATTTTATGGAATAAAACATGTAATATTCGCAAATTTATGATATAAAAATATGTATTTGATTCTCTGTACCAAATTCGGATTCAGTAATATTTAGAATGTTGCAAGAAATCTTTGAAAAAGAGATGGAAATGTAAATATTTATCAAAAAGTAATTTAAATGATTTAAAAAGTGGGGTTATAACGAAATTAGAAAAATCAGCAACTGATTGTTCATGATGTTTTCGATAATTTATTTCGAATAATGATCAACGTGTCGAGTTTTGTCAAAAGATTTCGGTTTTGCAACCACTATTTGAGATAATTTCGAATCAATTTTTGTTCCATTTCAATATAATAAAATAAATTTGAAAGATTTTATTTAAATTATCAGCAGTTAGCTAGATAAGGTGCTTTAAAACCATCTTCATCATGACATTTATTTTAAACTCTTTACTAGGCTCTTTATGCAGAGAAGTTTCAACAATTAAGTAAATAAAAAAGTAGTGAAAATCCAAAAAATACGAAAATGCCTAAAAATAAATGATATTTTGTCATTATTACGGGGTTATGTACCATGGATTCCAAAGAATTGACCATATTCGTAAGTTATTCGTAATTTTTATATTTGCAAGCTTCGTGTGAAGCAGTTTATAGGAAATGGCCTCTATCTTGGCGATATAGTTCATAAGTTTTGTAACACGATAATGTGCCCTCTCACACAATGCTGTAGCATGTTATTGACATAGCAATAAACAAGGTTTCTTTGTGTTCTAGTAGTAGAGAGCCTAGTCTTTAGAATAGTGGTCCTGGAGTTGAGTCCAATTACTGTAGAACAGTATTCCGTATTTGCCGAAATAGGCGTACCTACCTAAGAAAATTTCTCCAACCATGCAGCATGTGGCCGATGTTCAAACACTTAACAAAGGCATTCATCGATTGTTCTATACATCACAACATTAAAACATTGAAACAAATCGTACAATACTCATATCATATCATAATTTGCTGTTTTTGCTTAAGATACCTCTTTATCGTAATTCATAAATAACCTTTTTCAATCCATAAATATAATAAAATAAATAACTTATGAGTTTAAAATAAATGGCTTTAATCCGTGTAAATAGAATCCAAAAAATGTTGAAAATGGTTATGCAAATAAATTGAAGACAAAAATCTTGTGATTCTTCCGATTTAAAGGCTAAAATTATAGAAAACTTTATAAATTTGATCAATTAATTGATGTTTTTCGTTTTATGATGACATTCTGAAACATGTTTTGGGCTTTTAATGGTGAGCTATATTAATACTTTCTTCGCATTACTTGATGGTTAATTCTAAGCAATTTCGAACAGCAGAAGACAAGTTTTGGGATTATGTTTTGAGCATGCGCAACTGCCGTTCTAAATGCTCAGGGTATGATGATCCATCTTCACATTTCATTATTTTCATACTTAAATCCAATGGCTCCATAAATTTTTTTCCAGAATGTTGGCTTAGTACAAGTATAGTGCAAGAATTTAAAAACTGAACAACAAATTTCACAACTATTACACTCTCCACTTTACAGTGCCCAGAAACTTTGCATTCAATATTATAACAATAACATTTTAGAGTTCACAAAAGAAACTTTATTATGAAGTTTTTAAAATAAGTATTTCACCATAACGGTCGAGGAATTGTGGGTCCATATCACAAATTATGAAAAACAAAATATGGATATTGAATTGCCTTGTCCATCCCGTAAGTTGCAAAATTAATTTCTAAGAGTGTTTTTTTTTTTTTTACAATTGTATTTTGATTAATAAATTAAAATCATTTTTTGAATTCAAACATGAAATGCAAATTAAAATTTCTTAGATAAATATTTTATAATAAAATGCTACATATTTAAATACGAGGACACAGTTTAAATTGTTAAATATATTATGATGTACGTGCCATATTTATTAATTAAATGAACTTCGATGCAATTAATAAACTGTTCACTGTCGTTTTTACATTTTTCAAAAGAATCTGAAGAAAAGTACGAATGATGATAAGTTTTGATATAAATGGAAAAAGACTGAATTCCTTAATTGGCTTCAAGAGTTTATAAATATTTTATTTATTTTTTCTGAAAAAAAAAAAAACTGCAGTTGGAAGAGATCTTTCCTTTATTTTTTATTTTCTTCTTCATTCTCACAAAAGTCTTTGCTTAATTTTTCCAGCTCTCTTAGCATAATACCAGGTTTCTAATTTTGCTGCATTCCTAAATCATGAACTTCTTTTTTCTTTATAAATATTTTATTTATTTACACTTCTTGGACAGAAGTGATAGTTAAATTTTTATGAAATTGCAGGAATAATCGAGATGAATTTGGAGAAAAAAAGTAAACCTCTTTTGATAGAAATGCCATTTTTTGTTTCTTGTTTATGAAATTCATTTTTTTGCAGATATATATTTAAGTGAATTATTTTAAGATAAATACTAAAAAAATGGATTTATTTTCTAAAAGACGCCTAATCAATGCCAAATGTGAACCCTTATTTTCATAGCATATATGAATTTTGTTCAATTAAACATAATTTAACTCTTAAAATTTACTTTTTTTTATAAGATTAATGATCCTATTCAGATGAGGAACTTATTTATTCTATTCTTAAGTAAACTTAAAAATTAACTATCAAGAAAATATTCAGTTTTATTAAGTTTCATTTTCTCACTCAATGGTAAATATAATTTTCATGATTTCTACCAGATGGAGCTGTCAACAGAATTTGTACCAATGGATGCAGTATACCATCTCGCAATTTTTAATGGCACGGATGCCGTATAAAACAGGTTTGACAAATTCTATGTTTGGTGATTTCTTGGCAGATTTTTTATGTATCTGTCAACCCGATTTTTATTACACAGATATGGAAACCTATAAGAATTATGCAAAAAATTCCATTTTCGAAATCCTAGCATTTAGATTATCGCCCACGTCACAATACGTCATCTTTGCAACATCTCCAAAAAATTCAAAATTTGGCATCTTGGATTATACGACATCTGTGCCACGATTATTAGACGAGATTAAACTTTGCCATTCTGCCTGTCTTAGACACGAAGGATAAATGGACTTAAAGAAAGTTTTTGATGTACGTACGATCTCTCAGGACTAAAATTTTTACTCTAGGACAAGAATGACATTATAACCATGGAATTTTCGTACTCAAATTATCATTGCTAAACAGAATGGATCTTCGTATGAATCTGCTACGGAAAACGTCAACTTGCCGTCGATTCATTTATTGCAGCAAAGAAATTCACACCTGTTTAAATCCAAATTTGATTTACATTTTAAGTTTATTTCATAGTTTTTTTAAAATATATAAACATAAAAAAGGCATCTTCACTGAATGCTCTTTGTCAAACTTTTCTCTCTGACTTTATTTTTATAAATACTCCAATCTTCTTGAGCAGAAAATGTTGTGAGAAGTCTTCTAAAAAGAACAAATTATAAAATTGTGTTAAAATATTGAATATCAAATATGAAATAAAAATTGAAGGAATCATAAAGGTAAAAAGATGATACAAGATGAAAAAGAAATTTTGCATCCCTAATCTGCTGTGATCTAGATTAGGAAGATAATATTAATTAATAAAGAATGTAACGTAAATTAAGTTATTCCTGTAATATTTTATTTTATATGTGACATAATAAAATATTACGGAATATAGCCCAGATATCTTCTGTTAAATATTTATATAATTGAAATATATGGAAAAAGTCTCAAAATGCATTTATTATTTTAACTAAGTTCCGCTCTGTTGCATGTCCAGATAATTAACTGAAAGCGTTTTCATAGTTTTAAAGACATAAACGATAAATAAAAGTGGAAAAAATGCTCAAAAAAGATTTTTGTTATTTTTTTCTTGACGTTTCTTTGAGCTAATTCCAGATTTCATAGAAAAGGAAATAAATATTTTCTTCATTCCATTCTTCAATAGGACAAAGGCAATAGTCCAATACCCTAGGGGCATTGGCAATTTTTTTCGCAACTTTGGAACCGATGATGAAATTGCGTAATGATCTCTCCTGTTTTCGAAAGAAGTTACTTATTTCTTTTCATTTTACTTATTTTTTTTTTTACTCTGGAATCTGTCACATTACTTTCTGAGAAAATGCGGAAATAAAAAAAAAAGTTCGACTGCGATGGAATGCTAGGAAGAAAAATGTGCAATAACGTAATTTCGGAAACTTGACAAATCAAGATAACGAAAAGTTCCTGAAACCACAAGAAAAATAAATAAATAGAGACATCTTTTTTATTGTATGTGTTACTGAAATATATATTTCATCCTGGGGGTATGTTTGATGACCAAAAGGGCCCAATGTTTTGGGAAAAGATAAATTGTGTTGAGGAAGTATTTTTTCATGCTGCTTGTTTAACAGTTGGAAAAAATTCGATTATTATGGAAATCAAAATTTTGTAATATCAGTTAAACTATAAGAGGCAACTGTGTAATTGCATGTATCATCTTTATAAAGGTATAATTCATTAATTAATCACCTACAACTAATGAGCAAAGCTCATGGCTTAGGATATAAACATCTTTTTTTTAAGGGGGGGCACGGTGGTTTGGTTGGATAAGGCGTCATTCTAATTATCGGAAGGAAGTGAATTGAAATCCCGGCTGTCCGAAAATCCTTTGTGTTAACTAAAGGCGACTGGAGCATCTTAAAAGTGGGTGAGTGGTTGCAATGTCCTCCAAGTGAAATGATACTTCTGGGGGTGGCAAGTAATGTATTGGAGGTCTTCAGCTTGATCCTTGCTTCAAGATCGTGAAGACTCCATCCGGTTGCTTCAATCTAACTGGTAGAGTCCCACTTAGGGCTAGGTACAAGGAAGCATGCAGGTGCAACAATATCTTTTTTTTTTAAATAAAAGCATTTCATTGTACATCATTGACTTCCATACACCTGAAATGCATAAAATCTGAGCACAAAATGGTATAAAATTGAATTACAAAAGGGTAAAAAACAAAGCATAATATTAATTATATGAAAATTAAAAAAAGCAGAAAAAATCCATACAAATTTATCTTAAAAGAAATTTGGGTGTGTGAACTGCATAAAAATTTCCAGCTCAGCATTAATGACTGTACAGGCTTTTTATTACTGTCTGAAAAGTATTTTAGTAAGCGATATCTGGCAATTCCGATTGAGTAAAGTGCACAAGTGCATACCAAAGTGACACAGACATATGGTTTCCGGACGGAGTTCCGCCACTGCTATGGATCCATGAGATTCAGTGATATTACAAATCAAATTCCCTCATGTCTTATTACTTTTAAATAATTTTTTTTATAATATTTTTATTATTTTTTCTTTAATGTAAAGGGTAACCTACTCTATTTTATTTGCAAAATTTCAGTTTCCATTTCAGCTAGTTTATCGAACTTATATAATTTATAGTTTGCAGTTACTCAGTTCCTCTTTTAACAAGTTTATCGGTACCGATATAAAAAAATTCCTGTATTGACAAAATTCGACACAAATGTTTACAGTGATTTTGCACGGCTGTTAGCATCATTCTCGAATTTAGAAAGCTCAGATATTCCGTCAACTTTACAGTTTAAATGAATTTTGCTTACTCTTTAAATGCTCTTTTTAATCATCTATTATTTTTTTAAATTCTTCCTTACTGATTCATTTCAGAGCGTTGCAAGTCGCGAATTACTAAAGATTTAGGTGCAGATAAATTTAAATTAATGGGTTTAGATGGAAGTATATTGTAAATTAATTTACTTATTCTTTTAACTACAAATATATACGAATTAATTTGTAGTAGTCACCAATAAAATGCAATTTCTATGAATAATTTCTTGAAGAATAGAAGTAATCACATATAGTTAAATAGTAGTTATCACACAAATGATAAAAACTAGGTAATACACACATTTATACACATTTACAGTCACACACACGTGATATAGCACATACACACATTACATTTGCAGTTATACATACATACATACATACATATATACATATATATATGTGTGTGTGTGTACGTGTGTGTGTGTGTGTGTGTGTAATATTTTAAAACAGAGAAATTGATAGGTCATGTATTTAAACCTTCACAGTGTTTTCAGCATTTTACTAATCTCCACTACAATGCAAGAGATGACGCTGATGACACCTATTGCATTGTACATTACCAACGAGAAAAGGAAAAAACAATTCGGGTTAAAATGGAGTCATTTACCTTTAGCTGTACTTAAGACATCTTTATTAGACACCTGCCTAAGTAACCTTCTTAATGATTTAGCTTGGCCATTCTTACTAGTTTGGGCCAACAGTAGCTGGAACAATGCCTCCAAAGACAACACTGAGGACATTTTATGCCGCTATTAGCAGCTGCTGGTATTTGATCGATATATCCTGACGTGTTCATTATGACTACTGTTATTGTTGCCATTTTTAGTATCGTAATGTAACACTGAGTGGTGTTGTAATGAGGAGTACGAAATATATAATGCTGGTAAATTCTTTTTTTTTTTATCCTTAATAATCCACACATTGTTTTCGCAAACTGACTGATTTATAAATGTTGCAATTTCAGATAAGGATAACATAAGAGTATTTTTGCATGTTTACAAAAAAGAATGTTGTCTTAAATAAAATAGAAAGATATTTTACATTTTTAATACATTAATGACGCTACCATAAAATTGAAAATTATTGTAATCAAAGATGTTATCATAAATCATAGCATATCATAAGAAAATGTTGGTGCGTTTCTGATAAAATTATATATTATAAAAATATAATTTTCTGTTTTATGAAATAAATTTCAATGATGTAATAACTGAAACGTAAAAAATTCAATAAATGTTAATATCTGTCACTGTATTATTTTGATAGCTATGTGTTTGTAAACACACATTATACTGTACATTTATTATATACTGTATTTGTATTTACATATTTTACTTATATAATTATTTGAGAATTTATGAAAAACCATATTATTCTTGGAGTAAAATAATTAAAAATTTATAGCGAAGATAATTAAAGTCTCAAAATAATATATTTATCACAAATGACAGAAATGTAAAATTTACATATTTTAACAATATTGCTTACTACTTTCATTCTCAAAAGAAAACGTACTGTAGCGACATATATTTTTCACTCAAATATATAAAAGATGTTGAAACGAGTATTGATTTTTGTTATTCTCGTAATTTTATGTGAATATTAACAGCTGCCTTATAGCGATGATAAAAATAAATATGCAAAGTAGATGGAATTAAAAACTATATATTTATTAGAAAAGTAGTATTTGAGGTTCAAATAATTGACTACGTGATTGTACATTAGATGCTTTCTGTTTATGCAGCAAAAATGTCATAACAGTAAAATAATAGTGTAAAAAATATTTCTATTGTAAATGTGTTAATGGCTTGTATCAATGGAAAACCGCTTCTTAGACAGATGCTTTGGTCTTTATATAAGAAATATATTGGTCGTATACAAGAAATTGTTCTACTAACAAAACGAACTTCGACACTATTCTCTGATATATGTTGCAGCTTGAAGAATGTGATTTGAAGGCAGCAAATCCCTTCAGCAATTCGGATTGACGACGCCGTTTCAGTACGATGTGACGTGGACGAAACGTTATCTGACGTCATGGATATGTTAAACCAATGAGAATCGTAATAAAGTGATCTCAATTGCAATGAAAGAAGCTACTATTTTATAGTTAAAAATAAAATAAATTTGCAGGTTTAAATGAAACACACAATAAACAAAATCTAAAGATCCTGATGGAATGAAATTTAACAAGATAGAATACCATAGAATACAATGGATTAGATACTTAGTGTACAATATTTAGAGTACTTAGTATTTAACTTGGCATAATGCTAAAGGTATGGATTCTATACATTTGTACTCAGTATATTCTACAATTTAATTGGATGTTGCAAATTGGTTGTCTCATCAGTTAGGGAGGAGTGTGATATATTTGACTCACTCGATGACTATTTTATTGAGGATAACAAAATATCGCTTGGTCTAAATTTTGGAAGAGAAGTGAAGAAAAAACACTACAAGTTCGGGTGTTTGCCACGCCATTTAATCTTCATTTGAAACGATGAGAGGCAGTAGCTTCAGAATTGAGAGAAATATTTAATCGGGAATTCATTACAATAACTAAACCTGGCCAATCAATTTGCTGTTTTTCTCGTTCTATTGATTCATGAAAAATTTTTCATTTAGCAGGGGATACGAATATGAACTTAGCAATATTTTTTGACATTGTTTGAGTGTTGGATGAATAATTTGAAATTGTGGAAGCATTTGAACATTTATTCCTTACTTGTATACTATTTGATCCTCTAATATTATAAGAAAGAATGGCTATTTCTAACGGTGTGTGGGGACTGACTGATGAACCCTTCCCCACAAGAATGCCGGAAACTATTATTCGTTTATCGTTATCCCACGGGCACCTGTGAGCCAAGTCACGGAGAAGAGTAGCATTACCGACGTCACTCCACCACAAACCCGTTTACAGAATGGGCCACATTCATTGAACATCTCAGAAGAAAGGACAAAGAAACACAGGGAGAGAAAGGAACATCCATGTCCTAATCGGGATTTGATCCATCGGATAAAGAAGGAGTCAGGAATGCTAACTACTCGTCCATCGGCTGGCTTAACAGGATGAAAGAATCTGTATTTACTTGAATAGTCAGGTGAATAAACCTAATCTGACAAGAAACTCCACAAATCTTCTTGTTGCAAAAGTGACAATTTGAAGCAGTTTTTTATTGTAAGCCTCTACTTTTCTATTGGAATTTTTTTAGAACATCTTTGATTTTGTTTGAAGTCTAGTTTTTCTTGGAACACACTGAGAAAAAACCATATTGATGTTTGTAATTTAAGAACTATATGAGTGGGATGAGGGAAAATAAGCAAATTCAAGAACGTTCATCTCTCAAGATTTGATGCACATTTCATTTGGTTGAGCTGGTAGATAAATGTTCTGGTCTTCAGTTCAATTGTTTATTGATTCAGTTCATAGAACAATCATTGAGGCTTGTTGTGATAAGCTATTCACTTTAGATCATTAGTTCCAATCAAGAAATTGGTTTCCCCACTAAGATTGTTTTAATAATTATAATTAGAAATAAAAATTTATTTTAGTAACTATAATTAGACTAGGAATATGATTTAAAGTGGACTGCACACCTTTACATATAGATAAATGTGAGATGGGATTCGAACCTTTGGACAGTAGAACTGAAATCCAGATTGTTAATCATTCGCCTGTCATCTCTGCTTGGTTCATTTCGAAATAGATCTCTCTTCACAAATTAATTAATTGAAAAATCAATTAAAACCATTTAATAAATTCTGGACTTGTAATTAATTTCCTATTTCAGCTTTTGGCCGTTTTGTTTACAAGCTCTTACTTTATGTGACGTTTGTTTACGACCTAAATAAAACAATGTTTGCAGAAATTTACTTCCAGCTTTAAATATAATAAAAGCAATCTTTACATAAATGATCAGTTGTATTAGTAGACACTTCCAAGAATTCTTGCGGACTTAAGAGGTCCAATCATACGAAAATAATACTATTTTATAACAAAAATTATAATTTGAAGAAATAAATGAGGTTCAGCGAAATAATTGCCGTAGGTATTTTATATATAAAAAATATCGATATTTGAGATTTTCTTATATTATTACTGGCACAATAACTTAAAAATGTTTCACAAATATGTCTTTGTATGCAAATTCCGTATATTTTTCAAAGAAACATTTTTCTTTAAAATATACTCTTTTAATATAAATATCCAATTATTGTTTATATTACGCCTTTGTAAGATGGTCCGTACTGAAATGAAAGTAAAATTATGTATTTTAAAACATGTAAGAAAAATATTACATATGTGATGAGATTCAGGATGTATATATATTTGTCATATCCTGGTGCAAGCATGGCATAAGTGACAATTTCAACATTGCTTGAAGGGGATTCACTTTCCCCGGTCATTCTCAACCTAAATGTTTTCCAAAAAAAAAAAAAAAAAAAAAAACACCCATTGTTTGGGAGATGTCTTACTCTACACTTTCAAAACACGAGCACTTCTTCGTTTTGTGTAAAATATTTTTATAGCCCTTGGAAACAATTTTATAATCTATAGGGAGCTTTTACAAACGCTATCATCACGTTTCTCAATATCCTTTAATTTCCTGACAGGAAAGATGATGCGAGACGGAGGGTTCCCGCAAGAATTTCCTAAAGGATGTTTAGAATTTGAGCCACAAATCATCCTCATTGATCGGTGCTTTTATCAGGTAAAATACTGGTCTTTCAAAAAATGGAGTCCGTTTTTGAAAGAACGGATACCTTGCTATTAAGGTTTGGAATGCATTCTTGGCTATGTTTTTGGAAAGCTAAAGTATTCATAAAGATATCTTCAGAATTCATAAGGCAATCTTTGTTCTTTAATTGAAGTATTTTCAATAATCAGTTTGAAATACTGTATTTTAAGTTAAGATCTATGCATATTCCGATTTGAACTGGAAGTTGCAAATTTTGTATTTGTAAGCAATGAATTTCGGAGTATATTTCTGGAAAAAATATTTGTTTGGTCTTAAAAATAGGTGAATTAAGTATATATATATATATATATATATATATATATATATATATATATATATATATATATATATATATATATATATATACATAAATTATTTTTCTATTCGTAGTAGTACTATGTAATACGCGTTTCTAAAAAGGTTTTGATAATTTAAAATTCATAACATTTTCTTAATTAAATTGTATTATTGTGTTTCAATGAGAAAATGGTCAGAATTAATTCACCTAAAATAAAATCTGTAAGGTACAATATGAGTTTAATAATTTGTACTAAGTTTCTGTGATTTCAGTGAAAATAAAACAACTTACTGGAGAACAACATAATTTGAATTAGAGGAAGTAAAAAATCTAACTTAAAGTGATAAACATATTTTTTAGCTGATTTTTAAATTTTCAGATTAAAATCTTAAACTTTTGCAGCAAAAAATTTATTTCTAAGCAACTAGCAAGTCTACGTTTACAAATGCTTCCAAATATCTATTAAGAATTAAACTATTGATTTAAGGGAAGTAGAATAATACAATTTCGTTATAAAGCAATGAACTACAATTTACTGTTAAGGTTATTTTTTGCGCAAAATTTTATGCAATTCTATATAAATTTTTAGGTTTGATTTTATTATCCATTTTATTTATTTCATTTAAAAACTAAATATGGTATGTATTCTGTGTTTTAGAATTATTTTTTATTAAACTTATAATGAATTTTTCCTGTTTGTTATCAACAATCACACATTTTTTACGAAATTATCTTTACAAAAAATAACGTTTATTAGAAAAATCTCTCAAGTTAAAGTTGATAAAAATAACAAGACATTGATAGAAATTAAAAAAAAATTAGGAATGCTTAATATCGTTAAGGTAATAGATTTAACATAAAAATAAAAATTTAATTATAAATAAGGATTACATCTTTTTAACAATGTTGTTTTCCTTTGAATATTTATCTTAAAAAAAGAAATAGCTTCTTCATTCAAGGTTTTTCTCATTATTAAATATCTGATCTGTGATAGTTAATTCCAAAAAATATTTAAAAAAAATTAAAATCGTTTTTACAATGCATAAAAAACTAAGAAAGAAATATTTCATTTGAATGCAATCGTTTAATTATACACTTTTAACAAATAAAATTGAAACGCTTATAAATAACTCTTTTTATATAAGTGTTTAAATTTTATTAAAACTCAAATATTCTAATTATCTTTAAAACTTTGGATGAATTCGGTTAAATAACTGATTTTAAATGTTCTTTCTATTTGAATATACTTTTGAAGTGTGTGCAACATTTTTTTCAAGTGTTTTCTCAAAATGAACATAATTAAGAACACATCATATTTCACTCATTGAGATGCTTTTCAAAATTTTAAGATGAGTTCATTTTACAAATGTGTTTTATTTAAAAACAAAAGAACTTATTAGCATAAATATTTCTTAAATGTACTCCCTATTAATCCTGAAAACATGTGTAAATTTAATAAAATTATATTAAAAACGCAACTATTTGAAACTGTTAGACAAATTAAAAAATAATAATGACATTAAATTTTTCATAAATTTTTCAAAATATTTAAATTTCAATTACATATGTTCAAGTTATCAATATTATAAATATTTTAATGATAAATTAATTTTTTAACTTTTTAATCTAGCGAATTATTTCAATTAGAATTTTTTTATTGTATAAAATGCTGTAAGCAATGTTGTTTGAAATTATAATTTAGGAATTTTTGAATATGTATTACTAATGAATTTAAGGATATGAATTACTTATGAATTGTTGAATACGAATTACTTATGAATTTTTGAATATGAATTATTTATGAATTTTTGAGTATGAATTATTTACAAATTTTTGAATGTGAATTACTTATGAAGTAATTTGAATTTTTTCGTAGGAATTACTCATTAATTTTTGAATATGAATTACTTATGAATTTTCGAATAAGAATTACTTATGGAGTTTTGAATATGAATTACTTATGAATTTTTGAATATGAATTACTTATGAATTTTATAAGAACATTTTCCATAACATGAATAATATTTATGGAATGTAGGTACTATGTCGTATAGTCGTTTCCAATAGAAAGTGTGCGTACATATGAAACAGCATATTTTATGCATAACTCAATACTGAGTACATAGTGCAATATTCTGCCTAACAAAAGCAAATATTTAGATGATAAATCACCAAATTATCAGCTTTCAATTTTAACTTTATAAGATTGTGGATATAGCTAAAATTCTTTGGCAAAATACTTGCATTTTTCACCATCACATGTTTCCTCATTTCCTTTTTACAATCCACGTATCATCATTAGGCAAATAATCATTCCTCGCGTTATTTCATAATTCACTCGGTTATTTATCAGCGAAGATTTTCCCAGATAAAAAGGATGACAAGTGACAGATGATGTGGGAGTGCCTCTGATGTAAGGATGTGACTACAGACGTTTGATATTTCAATGACAATTCACGATATTCATTTATAAATAGCACATGAAATATCATCTTATGATAAAATAGAAACTTTGTATAAAATGGAAAATCTTGTACGAATAAGTAAAATCATTCACCAAAAAGGACCGTTTATTGCGAAGCGAATCTTTAAAAAAACAGGCTTTTGTGTAATGGGTAAGCATCCAATTCAGCATCATTTCTTTCGGTCCTTATTGCAATCATACAAATTGGAAATAGGTCGATATTTATTAATAGAAAATTTTAATTTTTAATATTTGAAAGTTTCGATGGTTCAGAATTTAATCTACTTGCAGAGTGAAATATGTACTTCGCACATTTAAAAAAGCTCTTATTAGAGGCATAGATACATTTCGCAGGGTTGTCGGTGAATATGTTTTTCGCCAAATAACCAAACAAAAAGCAGTCAGTGAAATGTTAATAAGACATAATTTTAATTTGCATAAATTTACTGCTGACTTCTCTATAGGCAATTCCTAAAAAAAAATCTATAGCAAGCGAAAATTCAAAAGCAACAAAGAAATGGTAAGCAGCAAAAATCAATATTAGAAGTACAGGAGCAACAAATTTTGAGGGCGCTCCGTGGCTGAGTGGTCAAAGCACCACTCCGCTAATCGCTTGAGAGCGTAGGTTCGATTCCCACCGTGGCCCTGGGTGTTTTCTTCGTTATCTTCTGTGGTTGTACATCTGTCATTGTGCTTTTGTCCTATTATCGACGAAGACTTACAAGCGGATCTCAAGAATCAAGAATACAAGTCTGAATATATGTAATGTAATAAATAAATAAAAAAAATTTTTTTTGAAACACGCATCCTCAATCTTGAAAAAAAGTTCAATATAAACTATCGATATGTTGTTCCTGTTCCCTTTTTTTTTAAAAAAATAGTATTTCTTCTTATATATCTCACCAGTGTAGCCAACTTATATCGCCAAATATAGAGACTTTGTTGGCGTTAATTTTACAACTTCCAGAAATAGAAAAATAAAATATTAGATTAATTTGAAATTTTTGAATAAATAATAAACAGATGTTATCGATTAAAATGTATTAGATGTACGTGTGATACAGAAACATGTTTCCAACTTTCAATTCCCATCTAATAAAAACGCATACAGCTGCCAACCGTCTTCTATTTTAAATGTTGAACAAATGGCGAGTTCAACATGTGGAGCATGCCTGGTTTTTTCCATGGCACACAGGAAGAAAAGCGCTGGATTGGATGAAGATTTTAGTGTTAACAAGCTTACATTTATAATGCTTTTTTAGAGTAAGGGGATTTTATTGGATTAGGAATGGAAATCACTAATTCTTGATCAGGAAAACAATGGCATTATTTGGAAGCTACCACATTCCAAATCAACGTACCGGTAATTTAAATGTTTAAATTCCATCTATACGATTTTAGACTACAATCTATTTATATTCTCAAATATTTTATGGATTAAAATTTAAAAAAAATTATCATGTTGTGCAATAATCAGAATATGATTGATAATTATAACAAAACAAATATTTTTTGTCAAATTCCATATTATTCATCCCTGTGATCGTGGTAATTCGTAGTGAAAGCGAACGTTTACTCTAATGAACGGCTAATGATTCTTCGTTACTAAGAAGTGGAAAGTGACAATTTAGGTGTTAAACTCATCACTTGATCATAGCTGAAAATTTTGAATTTATGATGCACAAAGGCATTAAAAAGTTAAGAACAGTTGTTTTCTTTCGCCTTGTTTATAGTTTTTATAGAACTAGCTACCTTTTTTTTATGAAATCGACAGTTTTAGCCACATATTCACTGCCATTGCCATCCGTTTTGTGTACTTGAAACATTGAATACGTATAGTTGATAAAAAAAGCTGCTTTTTAGGAGTATTTGCAATTTTTTGTCATGTAACTATTTGTAGATTCTTCTACCAGCAAAATATATATCTGCTGTTTAAGAGTTTTTCTAAATATATAAATTGTTGTTGTTGTCGCGTGCCAGCCAGGCTGGCAATATGGGGTCCGCTGCTCCACTTTTCCAACTGAACCATATTTGGTGTGGAGTCCGACTTCTTCAGTACACACATGCCATAGGTACCCGTTTATTGGGTAGGCAACCATTCACACCTCATTCATACAAGGAAGGGACAAAGACAGGATAGATAGAGAGAGAAAGTACATCCATGCCCGAACCGGGATTCGAACCCATGACCTCCTTATCCACAGTCAGGCACACTGAATATAAATTGTTAGGTATGCCTTATTAAAATTAATTTATAAATAAGATTTATTAAATGCATCTTGTTAATATAAACCTGCTATTTAAATTATATTTTAGTCTTGCTATTTATATCTAACGACGTAATCTAAATACTTTCCCAAAAATATTCCTATTTTTTGACACTCGATTACACCCAATTTTCTTTTTACGTCTTATTAATGAAAATAGTAATGAATCTTTCATCAGCGTGTCGAGAAATTCACACTTATGTTTTATTTACGCCAGTTTTCAACAACAGAAACGTTGACAAGTGACAAATGATGTCGAATTACCTGCTATGCAAGCTTGTAAGCATAGACATTTTATATTTTAGCAGTAGATCATGGTATTGCTCGCCAACTGCCAAGTGAATTCTTGTCTCGGATGTCAAAAAGATCTCCCTCAAATTGCTCAGGGGCAATGGCTAAAGAAGAACCTGTGTGACGAATGGAATGCTTAAATAAGGATATCCTCTTTTGTGAAATATCGCTGTACGTCTGATTGGTTTGTTTGTCGCTCAACGGTCATTTTTTGCACACGAGGGCCAATTAGACCGAGACCTACGGTTTAAAGTGGATTCCGAACCACTACAAACATTCATGGCCAAGGTGGGATTCGAATCCATGAACTGTTGAACCGAAGGCAAGAGCGCTAACCATTCGGCTGCCAGCTCGGCATCGCTGTACGTCACAAGTCAATATGTGAGTGTGTGTGTCAGTTGGGTACAGTTACAGTCAAGTCATTGATGCTTTGAGCTACTTTCAAGTGACAATGAACAGTTCTTTTATTGAATGTTTTTAGAATGTAATTTGACAAGTTCTTTTCTGTTAATTAACTAAACATTTCTTTCCCATTCCATTAATTAACCAATCAGTATTATTTGATCTTTACAGCAACATTGTTAACCACTAAATGATGCAAACAGTTATATAATTAATGATATGATACACATGAAAGGAGAAATGTCTCTGCAATTTACACATTTATGTAAGTATGTTTCACTACTGAAAAACTTTCAAAGCCCTCGCGATAAATAGATAACTCATTTAAAATATAGCCGAATGAAGTTCAACTAAATAGACTTTCACTTCCAATTCCAAATTGGATAGAATGCTTATGATACACCTAATACTTTTACTTTTCAATTTAAGCATTTAAATTTTTTTTTGAAATTTAAGGAAGATATCGTTTCTTTTCGTCAATAAAAAATGCATAACTCTGCAATCGAATATGTATAAATGGATATGGAAATAATCTTCATCCAAACGAAAGAATGTGGTAGTGTATTGTGAAAAGCTGTATACAAAAAAGAGTATTTGAGGCTTGAAGTTTTATCATTTAACACCCTATAATGCCAAGCCCAATAATAATTTTCTCTCTCTCTCTACTCAGTATAATAGATTACATAACAGCATTATGATATGTTTGCATAATTGCCTTTTTAAACCCACGGAAAATTTAAAAAAAGCAGTTCTTAAACAAAGGTAATTAAATGCTAAATATTCATAAGGGTCAGTTCTTGATAATTTTCTTAGTTTCTTTAACCAAGTGACACAACCTACTATTTATGAAAAATTCTCATGAAAGTAAATTTACGCTGTGAACATTCCAACTGTGGAACCCAAGGGGATCCTTTCCACTATGTCCTAGAGTGCCCAGAGACTGAGAAATACCACCTAAAGAAGAACTCCCAACAGACCAACATAGAGTTCCTGAGATTTTGCTTGAAAGATCGTCACCGCAGATTACTCCTCACAAAGCTAATGATTCATCTCAACAAACGAGGATTAGAACTTTGTCAGGATTTAGGCCACACTTCCACAGACGATATAGAAGATTCCACAGACGAATCAGAAAACTATTCTTAAAGTTAACTTTCTTCCACAATTAATAATGGTGTATAAATTTTTTTATATGAACTTAATGAAATTTATGAACTATGTGTTGCGAATTGTTTGGACTTTTCGAACATTATGAGACCGCTTTAGAACTTTAAAAACTTTTTGAATACTATTCCCTTTTAGTACCTTAGAAACCTTTTAAATAATTTATTTTGAGCCTAAAATGCTATTAAAAGCTAAGGTGCTTATTAAACTTGAATAAGCTGCCTGCCTGTATATAGTTACCAACTTTCGTATCATGCCATTTTTTTCCTTTTCATAATTAAGTGTTTTTACTATTTATAATCTTGCTTTCAATGTATATAATATTTTTATTGCCATAATTACCCTAGAAATTGTTAACTGTCTTTTCATTGATTGAAAATTGTTTCTCCATTGTTTGTTGTATATGTCATGTTATATTTTATTTTTAACTCAGGGAAAATATTTAATGCTATTGCCTGATGTTCAACAGGGCTTAAAGCCCCTTAAAATGTTTTGTAATTTCTTGATACCAATTTGTAAGCACAATTTATGTTAAATGCATGTCATGTTAAATGCCACGATGGTGGCGCCCTCACGGACCTCGTAGAGGTGTGGAGCATACTAGGTGTTGGGGAGACGGCACCCGTTAACCTTAAGGTGCAGTCTAGGGTCTCCCCACACAGTTATGTATGTATGTATGTATGTGAACATTTAAATGCTTTGCCATTCACCTACTATGAGAGACCTGCATGTAAAAAGTAGAAGAACAACTTACACTTCTCCTTGATTATCAGTAGTTCGTATTTGACCGAAAATCTCCCCCAGGGAAAGAGGTATGTGCTGTTCCACCAGTAAAATAAAACGAAACCGAAACTGATTAAAAATTTAGCATTAGGAAAAGAAGTATACAACGAGCATTTAAGCTGCACGAAAAGTGTTATTTAAAAATTCCATGTTCAATTTCAGAAGTGTAAATAGAATTTAGAAGCCATTTATAATTCTCTTAATGACATAAGTTTAATTTAATTCGATTGGTTGTCTGACTTTGAAAGGGTAGAATCAAAGACAAAGGAGACATTGATTAGCCACTAGCATATTAAAGAATATTTTGGTGGAAACAATGTGAATAAGGGTAGTCTTGGTAATTATGGATTCTTCAAAATATATAAATTTCATTCAAAACTCAAGCAATATGAAAGCAGTTGCATCTGAATATATAGGAACACTAAACTCTGCTCGACTTCTTTTGCAAATTAGCACACCTCTACATATAACTAAATGCAAGATGGGATACGAATCATTGGACAGTAGGAAGGAACTGAAGGACAGAGTGTTAATCATTCGCCTGTCATCTCTGCTTGGTTCATTTCGAAATAGATCTCTCTCCACAAATCAATTAATTGAAAAATCAATTAAAACCATTTAATAAATTCTGGACTTGTAATTAATTTCCTATTTCAGCTTTTGGCCGTTTTGTTTACAAGCTCTTACTTTATGTGACGTTTGTTTACGACCTAAATAAAACAATGTTTGCAGAAATTTACTTACAGCTTTAAATATAATAAAAGCACTCTTTACATAAATGATCAGTTGTATTTAAGAGGTCCAATCATACGAAAATAATACTATTTTATAACAAAAATTATAATTCCAAGAAATAAATGAGGTTCGGCGAAATAACTGCCGTAGATATTTTATATATAAAAAATATCGATATTTGAGATTTTCTTATATTATTACTTTCACAATAACTTAAAAATGTTTCACAAATATGTCTTTGTATGCAAATTCCGTATATTTTTCAAAGAAACATTTTTCTTTAAAATATACTCTTTTAATACAATTATTGTTTATATTACGCCTTTGTAAGATGGTCCGTACTGAAATGAAAGTAAAATTATGTATTTTAAAATATGTAAGAATAATATTATATGTGATGAGCTTCAGGATGTATATATATTTGCCATATCCTGGTGCAAGCGTGGCATAAGTGACAATTTCAACATTGCTTGAAGGGGATTCACTTTCCCCGATCATTCTAAACTTAAATATTTTCCAAAAAAAAAAAAAAAAAAAAAAAAAAAAACACCCATTGTTTGGGAGATGTCTTACTCTCCACTTTCAAAACACGAGCACTTCTTCGTTTTGTGTAAAATATTTTTATAGCCCTTGGAAACAATTTTATAATCTATAGGGAGCTTTTACTAACGCTATCATCACGTTTCTCAATATCCTTTAATTTCCTGACAGGAAAGATGATGCGAGACGGAGGGTTCCCGCAAGAATTTCCTAAAGGATGTTTAGAATTTGAGCCACAAATCATCCTCATTGATCGGTGCTTTTATCAGGTAAAATACTGGTCTTTCAAATAACGGAGTCTGTTTTTGAAAGAACGGATACCTTGCTATTAAGGTTTGGAATGCATTCTTGGCTATGTTTTTGGAAAGTTAAAGTATTCATAAAGATATCTTCAGAATTCAGAAGGCAATCGTTGTTCTTTAATTGAAGAATTTTCAATAATCAGTTTGAAATACTGTATTTTAAGTTAAGATCTATGCATATTCCCATTTGAACTGGAAGTTGCAAATTTTGTATTTGTAAGCAATGAATTTCCGAGTATATTTCTGGAAAAAATATTTGTTTGGTCTTAAAAATAGGTGAATTAAGTATATATATATATATATATATATATATATATATATATATATATATATATATATATATATATATATATATATATATATATATATATATATATATATATATATATATAAATTATTTTTCTATACGTAGTAGTACTATGTAATACGCGTTTCTAAAAAGGTTTTGATAATTTAAAATTCATAACATTTTCTTAATTAAATTGTATTATTGTGTTTCAATGAGAAAATGGTCAGAATTAATTCACCTAAAATAAAATCTATAAGGTACAATATGAGTTTAATAATTTGTACTAAGTTTCTGTGATTTCAGTGAAAATAAAACAACTTACTGGAGAACAACATAATTTGAATTAGAGGAAGTAAAAAATCTAACTTAAAGTGATAAACATATTTTTTAGCTGATTTTTAAATTTTTAGATTAAAATCTTAAACTTTTGCAGCAAAAAATTTATTTCTAAGCAACTAGCAAGTCTACGTTAACAAATGCTTCCAAATATCTATTAAGAATTAAATTATTGATTTAAGGGAAGTATAATAATACAATTTCGTTATAAAGCAATGAACTACAATTTACTGTTAAGGTTATTTTTTGCGCAAAATTGTATGCAATTCCATATAAATTTTTAGGTTTGATTTTATTATCCATTTTATTTATTTCATTTAAAAACTAAATATGGTATGTATTCTGTGTTTTAGAATTATTTTTTATTAAACTTTTAATGAATTTTTCCTGTTTGTTATCAACATTCACACATTTTTTACGAAATTATCTTTAAAAAAATCACGTTTATTAGAAAAATCTCTCAAGTTAAAGTTGATAAAAATAACAAGACATTGATAGAAATTAAAAAAAATTAGGAATGCTTAGTATCGCTAAGGTAATAGATTTAACATAAAAATTAAAATTTAATTATAAATAAGGATTACATCTTTTTAACAATGTTGTTTTCATTTGAATATTTATCTTAAAAAAAGAAATAGCTTCTTCATTCAAGGTTTTTCTCATTATTAAATATCTGATCTGTGATAGCTAATTCTAAAATAATATTTAAAAAAATATTAAAATCGTTTTTGCAATGCATAAAAAACTAAGAAAGAAATATTTCATTTGTATATGCAACCGTTTTATTATACACTTTTAACAAATAAAATTTGTAAACGCTTATAAATAACTCTTTTTATATAAGTGTTTAAATTTTATTAAAACTCAAATATTCTAATTATCTTTAAAACTTTGGATGAATTCGGTTAAATAACTGATTTTAAATGTTCTTTCTATCTGAATATACTTTTGAAGTGTGTGCAACATTTTTTTCAAGTGTTTTCTCAAAATGAACATAATTAAGAACATATCATATTTCACTCATTGAGATGCTTTTCAAAACTTTAAGGTGAATTCATTTTACAAATGTGTTTTATTTAAAAACAAAAGAACTTATTAGCATAAATATTTCTTAAATGTACTCCCTATTAATCCTGAAAACATGTGTAAATTTAATAAAATTATATTAAAAACGCAACTATTTGAAACTGTTAGACAAATTAAAAAATAATAATGACATTAAATTTTTCATAAATTTTTCAAAATGATTTAAATTTCAATTACATATGTTCAAGTTATCAATATTATAAATATTTTAATGATAAATTAATTTTTTAACTTTTTAATCTAGCGAATTATTTCAATTAGAATTTTTTTTATTGTATAAAATGCTGTAAGCAATGTTGTTTGAAATTATAATTTAGGAATTTTTGAATATGTATTACTAATGAATTTAAGGATATGAATTACTTATGAATTGTTGAATACGAACTACTTATGAATTTTTGAATATGAATTATTTATGAATTTTTGAGTATGAATTATTTACAAATTTTTGAATGTGAATTACTTATGAAGTAATTTGAATTTTTTCGTAGGAATTACTCATTAATTTTTGAATATGAATTACTTATGAATTTTCGAATATAGAATTACTTATGGAGTTCTGAATATGAATTACTTATGAATTTTATAAGAACATTTTCTTTAACATGAATAATGTTTATGGAATGTAGGTACTATGTCGTATAGTCGTTTCCAATAGAAAGTGTGCGTACATATGAAACAGCATAATTTATGCATAACTCAATACTGAGTACATAGTGCAATATTCTGCCTAATAAAAGCAAATATTTAGATGATAAATCACCAAATTATCAGCTTTTAATTTTAACTTTATAAGATTGTGGATATAGCTATAATTCCTTTGCAAAATACTTGCATTTTTCACCATCACATGTTTCCTTATTTCTTTTTAACAATCCATGTATCATCATTAGGTAAATAATCATTCCTCGCGTTATTTCATAATTCACTCGGTTATTTATCAGCGAAGATTTTCCCAGATAAAAAGGATGACAAGTGACAGATGATGTGGGAGTGCCTCCGATGTAAGGATGTGACTACAGACGTTTGATATTTCAATGACAATTCACGATATTCATTTATAAATAGCAGAGGAAATATCATCTTATGATAAAATAGAAACTCTGTATAAAATGGAAAACCCTGTACGAATAAGTAAAATCATTCACCAAAAAGGACCGTTTATTGCGAAGCGAATCTTTAAAAAAACAGGCTTTTGTGTAAGGGGTAGGCATCCAATTCAGCATCATTTGTTTCGGTCCTTATTGCAATCATACAAATTGGAAATAGGTCGATATTTATAAATAGAAAATTTTAAATTTTAACATTTGAAAGTTTCGATGGTTCAGAATTTAATCTACTTGCAGAGTGAAATATGTACTTTGCACATTTAAAAAAGCTCTTATTAGAGGCATAGATACATTTCGCTGGGTTGTCGGTAAATATGTTTTTCGCCAAATAACCAAACAAAAAGCAGTCAGTGAAATTTTAATACGACATAATTTTAATTTGCATAAATTTACTGCTGACTTCTCTATAGGCAATTCCTAAAAATAATCTATAGCAAACAAAAATTCAAAAGCAACAAAGAAATGGTAAGCAGCAAAAATCAATATTAGAAGTACAGGAGCAACAAATTTTGAGGGCGCTCCGTGGCTGAGTGGTCAAAGCACCACTCCGCTAATCGCTTGAGAGCGTAGGAGTGTGGGTTCGATTCCCACCGTGGCCCTGGGTGTTTTCTTCGTTATCTTCTGTGGTTGTACATCTGTCATTGTGCTTTTGTCCTATTATCGACGAAGACTTACAAGCGGATCTCAAGAATCAAGAATACAAGTCTGAATATATGTAATGTAATAAATAAATAAAAAAATTTTTTTTGAAACACGCATCCTCCTCATTCTTGGAAAAAAGTTCAATATAAAATTATCGATATGTTGTTCTTGTTCCTTTTTTTTGGAAAATAGCATTTCTTTTTATATATCTTACCAGTGTAGCCAATTTATATCGCCAAATAGAGAGACTTTGTTGGCGTTAATTTTACAGCTTCCTGAAATGGAAAAATAAAATATTAGATTAATTTGAAATTTTTTAATAAATAATAAACAAATGAGGTGCTATGGATTAAAATGTATTAGATGTACGTGTGATACAAAAACATGTTTCCAACTTTCAATTCCCATCTAATAAAAACGCTTAAAGCTGCCAACCGTCTTCTATTTTAAATGTTGAACAAACGGCGGGTTCAACATTGGAGCATGTCTGATTTTTTTCCATGTAACACAGGAAGAAAAGCACTGGATTGGATGAAGATTTTAGTGTTAACAAGCCTACATTTATAATGCTTTTTTAGAGCAAGGGGATTTTATTGGATTAGGAATGGAAATCACTAATTCTTGATCAGGAAAACAATGGCATTATTTGGAAGCTACCACATTCCAAATCAACGTACCGGTAATTTAAATGTTTAAATTCCATCTATAAAGATTTTAGACTACAATCTATTTATATTCTCAAATATTTTATGGATTAAAATTAAAAAAAATTATCATTTTGCAATAATTAGAATATTATTGATAATTATAACAAAACAAATATTTTTTGTCATATTCAATATTATTCATCCCTGTGATCGTGGTAATTCGTAGTGAAAGCGAACGTTTACTCTAATGAACGGCTAATAATTCTTCGTTACTAAGAAGTGGAAAGTGACACTTTAGGTGTTAAACTCATCACTTGATCATAGCTGAAAATTTTGAATTTATGATCCACACAGGCCCTAAAAAGTTAAGAACAGTTGTTTGTTTTCGCCTTCTTTATACTTTAATTTATAGAACTAGCTACCTTTTTTCTATGAAATCGACAGTTTTAGCCACATATTCACTGCCATTATCATCTGTTTTGTGTACTTGAAACATTGAATACGTTGATAATAAAGCTGCTTTTTAGGAGTATTTGCAATTTTTTGTCATGTAACTATTTGTAGATTCTTCTACCAGCAAAATATATATCTGCTGTTTAAGAGTTTTTCTAAATATATAAATTGTTGTTGTTGTCGCGTGCCAGCTAGGCTGGCAATATGGGGTGCGCTGCTCCACTTTTCGAACTGAACCATATTTGGTATGGAGTCCGACTTCTTCAGTACACACATGCCATAGGTACCCGTTTATTGGGTAGGCAACCATTCACACCTCATTCATACAAGGAAGGGACAAAGACAGGATAGATAGAGAGAGAAAGTACATCCATGCCCGAACCGGGATTCGAACCCATGACCTCCTTATCCGCAGTCAGGCTCACTGAATATAAATTGTTAGATACGCCTTATTAAAATTAATTTATAAATAAGATTTATTAAATGCATCTTGTTAATATAAACCTGCTATTTGAATTATATTTTAGTCTTGCTATTTATATCTAACGACGTAATCTAAATACTTTCCCAAAAATATTCCTATTTTTTGACCCTCGATGACACCCAATTTTCCATTTACGTCTTATTAATGAAAAAAGTAATTAATCTCTCATCAGCGTGTCGGGAAATTCACACTTACGTTTTATTTACGCCAGTTTTCAACAACAGAAACGTTGACAAGTGACAAATGATGTCGAATTACCTGCTATGCAAGCTTGTAAGCATAGACATTTTATATTTTAGCAGTAGATCATGGTATTGCTCGCCAACTGCCAAGTGAATTCTTGTCTCGGATGTCAAAAAATCATCCCTCAAATTGCTCAGAGGCAATCGCTAAAGAACCTGTGTGACGAATGGAATGCTTAAATAAGGATATCCTCTTTTGTGAAATATCGCTGTACGTCTGGTTGGTTTGTTTGTCGCTCAACGGTCATTTTTTGCACACGAGGGCTAGTTAGACCGGGACCTACGGTTTAAAGTGGATTCCGAACCACTACAAACATCCATGCCCAAGGTGGGATTCGAACCCACGAACTGTTGAACCGAAGGCAAGAGCGCTAACCATTCGGCTGCCAGCTCGGCATCGCTGTACGTCACAAAGTCAATATGTGAGTGTGTGTGTCTGTTGGGTACAGCTACAGTCAAGTCATTGATGTTTTGAGCTTCTTTCAAGTGATAATGAACAGTTCTTTTATTGAATGTTTTTAGAACGTAATTTGACAAGTTATTTTCTGTTAATGAACTAAACATTTCTTTCCCATTCCATTAATTAACCAATCAGTATTATTTGATCTTTACAGCAACATTGTTAACCGCTAAATGATGCAAACAGTTATATAATTAATGATATGATACACATGAAAGGAGAAATGTCTCTGCAATTTACACATTTATGTAAGTATGTTTCACTACTGAAAAACTTTCAAAGCCCTCGCGATAAATAGATAACTCATTTAAAATATAGCCGAATGAAGTTCAACTAAATAGACTTTCACTTCCAATTCCAAATTGGATAGAATGCTTTAACCTAATACTTTTACTTTTCAATTTAAGCATTTAAATTTTTTTTTGAAATTTAAGGAAGATATCGTTTCTTTTCGTCAATAAAAAATGCATAACTCTGCAATCGAATATGTATAAATGGATATGGAAATAATCTTCATCCAAACGAAAGAATGTGGTAGTGTATTGTGAAAAGCTGTATACAAAAAAGAGTATTTGAGGCTTGAAGTTTTATCATTTAACACCCTATAATGCCAAGCCCAATAATAATTTTCTCTCTCTCTACTCAGTATAATAGATTACATAACAGCATTATGATATTGTTACAAATTTATAAATGATGATTGTATTTGTCTTAAAATATCTCAGACAGATCGGAAATTCTCACATTTTGTGCAAAAATTGCGGTATTTAGACTTGTTGTAGTTTAAAAGCGGATTTCCTAATGATTTGGCGACTTGACGACAGTTGGCGAAATTCTTGGCGACTTGCGACGGTTGGTGAGATTTTTGGCGACTTGGTGAGAAATCGATACTTCTGGAAACATCCATCACCTAAGCTCTAGGACCAATATTTTCCGAGATAGCCTAGAAGCTTCCAGAACCTTGGCGAAATTGGTAGATTTCTCCGCCAAGTCAGGTATAAATACCGCAGCCCGACATGGAAGAGTCAGTTTTTGTGAAGACAGTCAGTGAGTGAAAACGATTAGTTGTGACTGCTAGTTGTTCTCTGTCTGAGGTATTTGAGACCTGTGATTGGAATCTGTTTCTTATTATATCTGAAGAATTGTAGCTGTATAGTTGTGATTGTTACAGCGGGAATTTCTTATATCTAGTGAAGTTTTTTTACGAATAAAAGTCTTGTGTTCATTAAGTGGTTGCTTTATTCAACTCTCAATCGACACGAACCCGTGAAGCTCGGTACAACATGTTTGCATAATTGCCTTTTTAAACCCATGGAAAATTTAAAAAAAGCAGTTCTTAAACAAAGGTAATTAAATGCTAAATATTCATAAGGATCGGTTCTTGGTAATTTTCCTAGTTTCTTTAACCAAGTGACACAGCCTACTACTTATGAAAAATTCTCATGAAAGTATATTAATGCTGTGAACATTTAAATGCTTTGCCATTCACCTACTATGAGAGACCTGCATATAGAAAGTAGAAGAACAACTTACACGTTCTCCTTGATTATCTGTATTTGGTATTTGACCGAAAATCTCCCCCAGGGAAAGAGGGATGTGCTGTTCCACCAGTGAAATAAAACGAAACCCAAACTGATTAAAAATTTAGCATTAGCAAAAGAAGTATACAACGAGCATTTAAGTTGCACGAAAAGTGTTATTTAAAAATTCCATGTTCAATTTCAGAAGTGTAAATAGAATTTAGAAGCCATTTATAATTCTCTTTAACGATATAAGTTTAATTTGATTCGATTGATTGTCTGACTTTGAAAAAGTAGAATCAAAGACCAAGGAGACATTGATTAGCAACTAGCATATTAAAGAATATTTTGGTGGAAACAATGTGAACAAGGGTAGTCTTGGTAATTATGGATTCTTCAAAATATATAAATTTCATTCAAAACTCAAGCAATATGAAAGCAGTTGTATCTGAATATATAGGAACACTAAGCTCTGCTCGACTTCTTTTGCAAATTAGCATCAATCTGATGGAATTAAAGAACACTACCCGTTAACAATTTATAAGCTCAATATTGGATTTTGATTACTATTGAGGATGTTTCCTTTTACTCCAGGAAAAATGATATCTGTATTGGAATCGATCAATGATAATAATTTTTGCATGCCGTGTATGAAGAGAGAAAGACCAGCGGTCCAATCACGCATTATTATTAAAGGACATTATAAATGTTAATACTCGGTGTTATACTCTGAAAAGCGATGAGTTTGAAGAGCTTAGATTTTGTCTTCATGCTGAAAATTTTTGTGACTATTTGGTACTTCACTGGCACAGTAGGTGATGCAGCTTTTACTATAAAGTCTCCCAAATATCATTTATCAACTTGAAAGTCAACGTTTTATATTGAACGACTCTTACAGCATTTTTTACTAGAGTGACAGCAGTAACATAGTTCCCATTTTCGAAAAGTAGTGAGTTGGATCCAAGCTTAACTGAATACCCTTAATATTTGTTAAAAGTGGATCGATCATATTAAATAGCTCGCGCTTGCTATAGATTCCATTAGAATGATACCTCTGGGTCTGTAGCAGGCCAAGAGTATTGGGGGTCTTCTGTTTAGTTTATTCTTCTAAATTACGAAGACTTCCAACTGACTACGTCCACCTAAATGGTAGACCCATCTCTGGGCTTGGTACAGGGAAGTCCATTCACATCCAATGTTTATAAGAATGTGTCTTTTAAGTGACTAGAAAATAATCAAATCTCACTCCACTTAAATATACTAGGAAAATATTCGAAATTAGGATGGCTATCAATGCTACTTTTAGGAATACCATTCCTACCCACGAATGGTACACATGCAAACATCCTGGTTCCGTACTAGTGGGTAAACACAAGAGATGCAGCCAAACGGCTTTGACAAGACTGCGAAGTGGACACCTGCTTGCTCAAAGACACGTCTCTGCTACCAAGGTCTACCCTCTCTGTCCCAAATGTCGAGTGGTTCAGGCCTCCCCATCTCATATTTTTCAGTGCATTGGGTGTGAGAGAGGGGACATGGATTTGAGACCGGAGGTGGTGCTTGAAAGACTGACTATTTTTGCATTCATTGGGCTGGTGTGATGGTACTGTCACGTTAGTCGGAAAAACAACAACAACAAATATTCGAAAGATTTATTCTAACACCTTGGAATATCAGAAACTAGTTGGTCGGCTGCTAAGACATGTTTATGGCGGAATCTAATGCAGTAAAACAATAAATTAATGAACTTGTTGTTCAATAGAATATTCTACAATGCTGCAAACAAAGAATAATTACTAAATTTGTTTTTTTACACCAAAAATCAAAATAAAAAATTAATTTCTTTTATACCTTTTCTGGTTCGACAAACTGAGTACCAAACATGCTTGGGAACTTAACACTGGGGGTTTCGCGTTTGACTGACCACTTAATCGGGGAACATGCTTTGCACCTTAGGGACTCTCGGTCAAGAAAACAGAGATGGCCACTGTAGGCCTTGGCCCGCATAGGCTGTCGTGCCACAGAGTTTAGTTTAGCTCTTTCAAATTTTGTCATTATATGTTAATTTAAGCAAGAATTGATTCCAAAGCTGTAAAAATTTTCATTGTAAATTTTGAAAAATTTTAAGGTTATGGAAAAACTTTTATACGGGCTGCATACAAACTGTTATCTAAAGCTTATATAATTTATCGTGATATACACCACTTAATGGAAAACTATAATTACATTAATAGAATTTCTTATAAGAAAATTAATTTCCTTTTAAGAAGAGGACATGCCAATTTTATTTTTTGTAAATATAATTGATTCTAGAGTATTCAAGTGTAAGGTATTTTAATACATTTTTAGGTTGATACTAATGCTACAATATTTATATTAAATTTTAAATAACGAAAGGAGTTTCGGAATATGACATTTGTTATTGTGTACAAATTAGACAATGTAATTGTAACCGTATGCATAGCTTTTGTAGCTATTCAACAATGATTAAATACATATATGGACAGCTTTTAAAAACATAAACATTGCCTAGGAAACGCAGTGGTAGAAAGGAAACGTAGCAGATAAATAAACGGAGAATCATAATGTCTGGTAGAAAGCAACAAAAGATAAAAAATTGAGTTACATGTCCTTCTCTCACAGTTCGAACATTTATAAGCCATCAAGGCAAAATAAGAAAAACTCCTTCTGATGTCGAATTATTTTCTCAGTCTTTCACTCTCATCTTACTCCAGATTTTCTTACTGAGATGAATAGGGAAACGCACTGAAGATGAAATTTTGGAGTATTTTATAGAAGGAAATGAAAATAACTTTTCGATAAGTGGGAGAAGCTTCAACTTTACAAATTTTAGATACCGAGGGAGGAGGAACAAAAAAATGTCACTACTCAAGCAGATTCTTTGAAAACGTCGCCAAGTTTACAACTTCGAAGTTTAGACTTCCGAGCCACTGCCTCTTTCAACGTGTTCGACAAAGCTCTCACCAATCGAACACCTTTGGGATTTGAGTTGGACGCCATTTGCAGACCGGCCTCTTTCAGAAGACGCACTTCTGAAAGAGGCCGGTCTGCAAATGGCAATATGGATGGCGATTCACGAGGCAACACGTCTAGAGTCAATGAAAGTGCGGAAGTCATCCTGAAGAATGGCTCTCCATTCCATGGTTGACAGGGAATGGAGAGCCACTCTTCAGGACGACCTCCGCACTTTCATTGACTGTAGACGTGTTGCCTAGTGAATCACCACCCACGGTGATCCTACAACCTAATAACCCGGCCCTATGCTCCTTCTTGGTGTTGCGTTTTCAATGTTGGGCGGTGTTTATATGCGTCCGGGACAATAAACGCATCGGCTTAGCGAGGCGTATATATACGCTCGCGGCAGGTAAGTGTTTAAATACTGTTTTCTATAGATCCATGTGTGCTCATAAATTTGATGAAATCAATATGTTTTTTATTTTAGATTTATGTTATTACATTTACATATTCGATAACTTATAGAAATCAGCTATTGAAATCCACCCACACAATGGTCACAATATTTTTAAAAATCATGGAATGCTTTTAATCATGGAACAGTTTTATTTAAATCATGGAACAGTTTTATCGATCATTCTTCAAAATATGGACTAAATACTAATCTATGATATACAGTTCCGAAGAACGAAGTCCGTCACCAAAACACCGTGAATTCTTTATCCCTTTACTTGTTAAAATCAATATTAATATCTAATCTCACTGGTTTATTTGATTTGTTTATTACTCAAAGGTCATTTTTTCACAGGAAAGTCATTAGAACAGGACCTATGGTTTAAAGTGAGCTCTGAAACACTACCAATAACCAACACAAAGTGGGGTTCCAATCCATGAACTGTTGAACCAAAGTCAAGAACACTATCCATTCGACTACCAGTTCTCCTTAAATCTCACTGTAATTAATTTACTAGATGAAAGTTTATGTTGATGATTAATTACGTTATAATACTTAAATTGTCTTTGGACATTTGAACAAATGATTTTTACGAGTAATGAATTGTATTTACGCATAACAATCAATAGTAAAGGAAACACGAAAGCTCGCATCTCAACTGATCTGTGTGCTGAAAACAAAACGTCATCCCTTATAATTCATTGTTCCATAGAAAGTAAGACCAATTAACTAAGTTTACACTCCAAAATCCATAATGTTATCTCAATTCATTGTAAATTATCTACTATCATTAAGAATTATCTTAATAACGTTTCTTGGTAGCTTCAATATGAAACATTATATTGCAATAGCAATGAAAAATTATTTTCTAATACTGAAATGATTGATGTAGAATTTCTTCTGTGGTATCACAACACAATGAAATTCTGGAAAATATTCTTAAATTAATTATACAAATGCACACACTTAAATTACGTCAATATGTTCTATAATAATTACCAGCCGAAATATAAAAGTTACGCTGTAAAATTAGTAGTAAAATTTAGAAACCATCACTAATGATTTTTAATTGCAGTTTTCTCTTTTTCAAATGTATATTGTTTGTGAACCTGCAATCGATCATTGTGTTTCTGTTTGCTTTTATCTATTGCTTTAAAACATTTTTCAGATTTTGATTACTCAAAACACAGTGTTTGAAATATGAGGTTTCAAATACATAAAATCATTCTATTTTTTTACTAAGATTCATTGCGTAAATCTTGGTACACTTTTCGTGTAACAGCAGTAGCTTCTCAACCTCCTTCAACTTTGCAAGTCCTTATAAGCAAATGCTATGTAAAAAAATTGTCGAAATTAAAATGCACGTTATATTTTAACACATTTTTAATTACATTTTTTATTCGAATGCTAATTAAATATATATATATGTTCATAACTTTAAGTGTAATATGCATCCTAATTAGAACGTGTTCATATATATATATATATATATATATATATATATATATATATATATATATATATATATATATATATATATATATATATATAAAATTTGAAACTTTGAAAATACTATTTATATGGAGCATTTTGTTTGTTAAATTACATTTATTACATATTACAATATCCTCTTTGGAAATTTTCAGAGTAATTTCATTTATAATCACAACTTAGACAATTCAATTAATAATAATTATTTAAAGTTTCATTGAAATATTATTTATTTATCTTAAATTTGTCATTTAATTTTGGCAACACTTTGCGCTCGAAATTAGAGCATATTTTATAATGTAATTTGGCACACGCAATCTTATATATTCTTCATTAGAAGAAACATTTATGTATATCTGTATTTATATATATATATTTCGCTTGCTTTCTCAATTTTTGTTATAAATCTCACAACTTTATAGTTTTCCTGTTTATATATTTTTAATAAGGCATGGTGTCCCTTTTAGACACTTATCACTATAATTAATACAAGAAAAACAAATGCGTCAGTGTAAACAATCCTTGCTTGATCAAACCTCTTATTTCCATTGTATATGTTTTATTGTTTTCTATTCATATAGTTAAATAATGATTACCGTACAATTTTCTGACTTATGTAGATAGCTGGGTTGGCCAACCTGCGGCTCTTTGAAAGATTTTCTATGGCTCTCGATAAATTTACTCAAGTTCCCTTTCATCTCAATTAATTCTAATTTTCATAATTATATATTCATAATTATATTGGAAATGGTTCATAATTATATTGGAAATGGAAAACTCATCTTGAATTATGTTAATTTCAAATGGATTCAGAAAAAAATCAAGAAACGATTTAAAATATTTCAAGTCTTTTAACCTATTTTGGAATTCCATCAATATTCCTTCTGTCTTTTTTATATACTAATTGAGTTTTTTTTATATACTTGTTGAGAGAAGAATCAAGCTCTACCATTAAAATATAGGTCGAACACTGATTACTAAATTTTGGAAATTTGTATCAGAATCAAAGTATCCTGAAGGGAAAAAGGCTGTTTGTAGAATTGTTTCAATATTTGGAACATTGTACTTGTGTGAATCATTTTATTCCACTTTAAAATTCGTGAAGTCCAAACACCGATCAGTATTAAATAACCAACATGTCAAAGAATTATTGAGAAGGGTTGTCTCCAATTTTTCACAAAATTTTTAACAATTATCAAGATAAATAAAAGAAATGTAGTATGGTGTCTGGAACAACCATGATCTGTGGCCGCAGCGACCTGATTATTCAGGGCGTCATTCAGATTATCAGAAGGTCGAATCTTTGTCTAACTAAAGGTTAATGCGCCACGTCAAATAGCTTGTGGTCGCAATGTCCTCCAAGTGAAATGATATCTCTAAGTTGTCAGGTCCAGTATTAGGGGTCTTCTTCCTCATCCCTGCTTCTGATTGCGAAGATTCCTATTCCATTAACTGGTAGATCGCAGCCCAAGCCTGTACAAAGAAGTATGATGTGGGAATAATAACAATGATCAACCAAAAAATGTCATTGAAATAAGAAAACATTCACTAAAATGACATTATTTTTGTTCTTTAGACTTTTTCAAAATCAATTTTTTCTTCTCATGTAAGTTTTAAATGGACAAACATATTAAAATGGAAAAATTTGAACAATTGAAATTTGCGAAATTGTGTGTGAAGTACATATAATTGAACCCCGGTGGCTTAGTGGCAGCGTTTCACGCTCCCATGACACAGGTCCGAGGTTCGATCCTCGGGCTGGGCAAGGTTGATTCAGCCTTTCATCCCTTCAGTGGGTCGATTAACTGAGTACCAAGCATGCTTCGGAACTAAACACTGGGAGTCTTACATAAGGCTGACCACCTAACTGGGACATATGCTTCGCACCCCAGGGCCCTCGGTCATGAAAGCAGTTATGGCCACTGTAGACCTTAGCCCACACGGGCTGTCGTGCCATGGAGTTTAGTTTAGTACATACAATTAAAATGAACACATTTTATAAATTCTTTTAGGAATCATTTTATGTTATTTAATTCATTTATTAACAACAACAATCTGGTGTGACGTGGATGTGGAGAGGAAGATGCCAGCTCAGGCGTGGCCTGGTCACCTGACCGTGGTTCAAAATTACGAGGCACCTTAATAGAGCAAAGTCGTACTTTCACCTTCGTGGTGCTCTGATCCAAAAAAGACGCTCTCTAATGACTTAAATTTGCATAGCCTACGGCATAGCGAGCTTGGCTTGTTCAAGTGTCATAATCAACAACAGCAATACATAAATGTTTAATTTCAATAGGAAATGCACTGCTTAAGTACATTAGAATGATACTATTATATACTAATTTAATTTTATTTAGGAAGTGAAGTAATAAAACTTTTTTTGTACTGTCAGTGAAGTAATAAAACTTTTTTGTACTGTGAAGTGAAGTAATAAAACTTTTGTACTTACTAGTGAAAAAATAAAACTTTTTTCATGCATTGTTTTATTAAAGTTTTCTGAAAAACAAAATTTACTAATTCCTTTGCAATTAACTAAATTGGAAATTTTATCAGAATATGTACATCGATTCACTGAAAAATACTAAGGCCCTCAATCGATAAACCTGTCACCGCATTTTATGATGCATACAGAGAATGAAAGAGGGGGAGCACAATCTTCGAGCTTATTGATTTTCCATGTTTACAATTTTAACAATCTCGCAAATAATTCTTAATTTGATAGGCAATTTGATTTAATTTGAAAGCGGAAAACAACTTTTAACTAAAAAGACACAAAAATTAATTATGTTGACGTTGGTTATCTACAAAATACAAGTCAGATAAGAGTTATTTATAATTGATTGAAATTATTTGGTTGTAACTTACTGCTCTCCGTTGAAAAATTTCTTGTCATTGTTAATCATTATTGATAGAATTAAGTATTAACTACAGGTCTTTCAATCGACAATATGCCACGGTCTATTTGATTTAACAGCTCCTTCTTCATCAACATCCAAACATTTTTTGACAGAAATACGAAGGGCCAAATTGCCTAAAATTTATCTTATTGACAGGTTTATCGACAGAAATTTCCACTTTTTTTTTAAAGTGACAATTTAAAATTAATTTCTAATGTTTTATATGTTACAAGATATATTTATTTTAATGTATGATAATACGAAAAAAGAAATTTATCCTTTTGCTAGAACAGAAAAAGTTTAGTACATACATTTTGATTTATATATATATGCCTTCAACTTATTGTTCCTACTATTTGAATTTTGATATTTTTCTTAGTTTATATACATTTTTATGCATCATTTTAAGTTTGCCCTTGTAATTTTATATTTTAATGATTAACGGTTTAATTGATTGAAGCATTAAAATTAATGCATTATTTTCGTGTGCAGTGTCTTCTAACATGTTTGTGCACTTTTGAATCTTAAGGAAACGCCTTTATAGTTTTGAAAAGAATACGGATAAATGTTCAATAACGTCTTAGAAGTTGAAAAGCTTTCAGTGTAAGTTTCTGTTATATATATTACTACCTAAGGTACAGACCAGGTGTTCCATTGCGTATTTATTTTTATTTATTTTATTACATTACATATATTCAGACTTGTATGCTTGATTCTTGAGGTCCGCTTGTAAGTCTTCGTCGATAATAGGACAAATAGCACAATGACAGATGTACAGCCACAGAAGAATAACGAAGAAAACACCCAGGGCCATGGTGGGAATCGAACCCACACTCCTACGCTCTCAAGCGATTAGCGGTGATGCTTTAGACCACTCAGCCACGGAGCGCCCTCCATTGCGTATGTCTATGTCTATATATATTACTAGGTTGATGGGATTAAATGATAAGGCCTTTAACAACTAGCGTTATTTTCCAAACTTAAGTTGGTATTAGAATCAGTTCAGGATGCTTTCAGTAGTAATAAAACATGCAAATAATTTAAGAGAGAATAGGTCCACAAATTACTGTTTGGGCCTATATTTGTTTTCAACATTTGTATTATTTACCTTTAGGCATTTAAACTAGATTTTTATCTGGTTTTATGGATGCACCATCCATATATATAAAACCAGAATTTTCTTTATTCTCCTTATATTCTCTTATTACAATTATATTCTCAAGAGCTATTCTTGCGAAATATCCTTCTTTTTCAGAGTATAGGCATAATTGTATGATGTGTTTTTGTATTATAGGCCATTTCAGTAAATTACAATCATCATGTGCTTGTGAGAATTCTCCCCAACTGATCACAAAAAATCGAATAAAAACTCAACAATTTGTATTTTGCACAGAAAATGCCATTTGCATGCTACATATACATTTTTATAGATAAGCAAAAATATCAAAATATGGAAACACTTTTGACTCTGTCTAATGTTTAATCAACATTATTTACTTCTAATACGGTAAAAAAAATAATAAATAAATAAATTTCGCTTTAGTATGGGACAACCATGTACTATCGTTTCCATTCTATTTGTCAGACGACGAGTGAGTAGCTCAGGTGGGGAAGGAAGAAGTTCTTATAAATTTACTAATATTTAAAGATTTATTTACAAAAATATTTACAGATTACTTTAAGGTAGCTCCTTCATAGTGAGCTCCTTCCTACAATCTCTCTTCTCAATTGCTTGTACAACTCTCTCAACATGACATATTAAGCACTGCCATCTAGTGGCCACTCATTTTTAAAATAATATTACAGCTTGATGTTAACACATGGCTTAAGTTTGTTTTAGGGCAATTTAATTTCCTCTTCATAAACTATTTTCAAGACGAACTTTTTATTAATAGCTTGTTGTATTCACGAGTAGCTAAAGAAAAAAATCGTAGGAAACTCTTTAGTAATCCTAGTACGCGGAAGACGTGCAGGCAGAAGGAAGTAAAACATCTATCTACCTCTGTCCCCCCCCGTGGCGTAAGGACGGGCAGCGCTCTTGATGCATAAAGATCCGAGTTTGACCTCAGCCATTGTTGAACAACGGGAAATGATGATACATTTCTTTCTTCTACATGTATACTTGTAGAGTGCGCGTCCTTGGGAGTTTTCCGAATTTCCTAACCTTGAGTCCATATGAATGTGTCCAACTGTCGATGAAAAGTCCTCAACTTACACGGAGAGTTTTAAAATGTCTTGTAACGGCCTTTAGCTGCTTGATTGCTTATTTAGAGTTGTCAAAGCATTTCCCACTGTGCAACTGTGGCTGGGATTGAATCCGGAAACTTTCGCTCCGAGGATTATATTAGCCCTCAACTTCAGCTTAAAAATATTTTTAGAGATTCTCATAATTGAATTTATTACAAATGCCGGGCATATGACTATGATGCAATGGGTTCCCATTATTTGGCATCTCATATAGTGGGTCACCTAATGGGTGCACCATCGTAATCACAATACTGGGTGAATCCTCGTAATTTAAAAGTAGGATTCAAACAAAAGTCACCCGGACCTAGCTCGCCGTTCTCTGAAGTATCTTTTCACTTGCATGACATTGTGGTTAGAGCCCATTTAACGTGCCAATAGCCTTTAACGAAAACAATGTATCATTTGTTGTGTTGGTATAGAAACACTGCTGCCTTCCGGTAGCAAGAACGACCTCTTTCTCAACCTTAATGTTCCAGACTTATCATCTATAGGGTTCCAGCCTACGATTCCGAAGACTAATGCTTAAAACCAGAATTTTGATCATTTGACCATCACCAACGACAGTGTTAATATATTCTAACGAATACCTTTATTTTTACACCCATATGTTGCCTCATATAGATGGAAAATTTATTTTTTGGCTAAATAATTAAAAATATATTGTTTGTTTCGCCGACCGATTGGCTGAGTGGTTAGCGTTCTGGACTCCTGAGGTGTTGGTCCCGGGTTCGAATCCTGGTTCGGGCATGGATGTTTCTGTTCCCTCTGTCCTTTCTTCTGTGCTGTTGTATGAATGTGGCCCGCCCTATAAACGGGTCTGTGGTGGTATGGCGCGGGTAACGCTACTCGCCTCCGTGACTTGGTTCACAGGTGCTCGCTGGGTAACGATAAATGAGTAGCAGTTTCTGGCCTTGTTGTGGCATAGGGTTCAGTCACCCATGTGAGCCCGCCATTGGATTAAAAAATATTGTTTGTTTTAGTTATATCTAAAATAACATTTCCTTTATTGTAAGTTTTTAATGTTTTGTTTGTATTTTATTTAAAATTAAACAACAATAATTTTCATAAGAAAACATTTTGAATGGTAAAAACATTTTTTCTATTTTAGTTATGTTACAGAAATATATATCAATTAAAACAAAAGAAAAATTTTGCGTTCCTGGAATCCAGCATACAGTGAAACTAATGTCCATTAAAAATTATTAAACACTTTAATAAAGACAAATAGGGAGTTTTAGAGGTTTTGTTGAAAAATCAAAAGCGAAAACTAAAAATCTTATTTTCACTGAAAACATTATAGGAATAGTCTCCATTATAGGAATATAATTTATATTTTTCTCACAAACATTACATTTCCCTAAAAATGTTAGAATTTATGTAATATTAATCAAATTAATGAAAGAAAAATGTTTGCAATATGATTAGAGTTGGGGTAAGTGCAAACTGAATTTTAGAATAAATATATTTAGAATGATATAAGAGAAATTATATCATTGAAATTCGAATTCTAATGATCAAAAATCAAATAGAATCATTAAAAACAAAATAAATTTGATGGATTGTTTTGTAATAAACGAGAAAATCAAACATTTTATTTCACATTAATTTTTATTGAAAGATTTTGAAATGCTCAAAATATTTAAAATATAAAATGAAATGGGAAATTCTACTTCATAAGAAATTTCTTTACCAGAATTCTAATTGCCATCCTAAAGAATCGTTATTTTTTTTAAACACATTTTTAGCCTGAACACAACTTCCAAGTCTAAATTAGGAAATTCTTCTTAAAATTACGAAAACATATTTCGTATTTTTACGAGAAATGCTGCTACAGTCTTATTTTTCTTCTGCACATTAAAACCACCTCCTAAGTGTCAAAATGAAAAAGTAAAACATTTGTTGGCAAAATTTTTTTATCTAAAACGCTTGGCAACACATAAATGATAAGCTATTAGAGAAAGGTATCTTTTATAATTGCTGTTTCTTCTATATGAGAAAAAGTTTCATAAAGAATATATTCAATATTTTCAATTCTTACCCCTCTCACTTATCAACGTGTTGATTGTAATATAAATCAAAATTACATTTCCTACGTTGCCAAATTTCTTTGTTTGTTTCATGCGGAGAAATGGGGAAAATTCTTTTGATTCTTTTATTTAGAAGTCCGAAAATGTTGCCACTTTGACTTAGAAATATCGTTTCCTTAATACATTTTTCTTGTTTTTTTATTTTTATTTTTTTAAATTTTTAATGTGTTGAGAGAATGTTCCAGGTGTTCTGTCGTTTATTTTTTTCTCTTTGTCTTAAAATTTCGCTTAAACGTCGTGTAATCTCATTTTATTCGATACTTTAAAAAAATGTCTTCTTCTCTTGAAAATGATATCAGTCGAAGTTCCATTTCATATAGTATTTTATAATCCAGTGTACCACATAAAAAGTTCTTTTATGTTTAAAATGGATTGTATGCTTTTAAAATCTACTTTTCTTGCTTGAAAAAATATTTTTACAGTGATTCGTAATAGATTTAGAATTTACTCTCGCTTTCCCAGCGACGGAATTTCGTTTTGGAGTTGCGATACTTTTGTTCGAATTCAGCACTTAAAAGCGAATAATAAAGAATAAAAAGTGGGTTTTCTGTCACATGGAAGAATATTTGTTTTACAACTCACAGTATTGTTGGTCACTCAATTCTTCAAAATAAAGAAAGACGAGCTGGCAACCGAATGGTTAGCGCTCTTGCCTTCGGTTCAACAGTTCGTAGGATCGAATCCCACATTGGGCATGGATGTTTGTAGTGGTTCGGAATCCACTTTAAACCGTAGGTCCCGGTCTAATTATCCTTCGTGTGCAAAAAATGACCGTTGAGCGGCAAAATAAAGAAAATTTTCTTTTAGAAAATTAAATTACTTGAATACAGTTGTATTGCCTACTTTGTTTTTTGAATCCCTAAAGAATAAAAAAAGCCCAACTTAAAAGATTATGGGTATTTTCCACATTTTTAAGTGCTGATATTGAAATTATATAAAAGCAAAGTTATTTGAGTAAACCGTAAAATTTATGAAAACATTCATTTTTACCAATATAATCTGTTAGGAAATTTAATATGGATAGATTAGTATTTTGTACCAAAAATTAAATGAGTTTTATAAGTTTAATACAAAATGAGCATTTTCCTAATGAAATATCAGGGAAAAGCATTGTTATATATATTTAGAAATTAAATTGCATATATTGCATAAAAATAAGTGGGATATATTTTGCAATTCAAAAATTACGATATTTCTACATGGAATTAAGTAAGTTTAATATATGTTTTTTTTTATAAAAAGTAGTTATTTCTATGTGTCTTTTGCTTTGTATAGTTGACTTTTTATATGAAAAAACGTTTGAACTATTTGCTATATACAAATTGTAAAAATAATTATGAAATTGTTAGAATACAATTAAAGGTAACTACAATATATATTATTTTTTGAAAAAAGAATGATAAGAAGCAAAGAAGCCTAAATTTGGTTCATTGCTCAAATTAACGTTCTCCATCATCAAACATTTTTTCAATCTTTTACAAGCTAATTGAAGTGTGGGTTCGATTCCCACCGTGGCCCTGAGTGTTTTCTTCGTTATTCTTATGTGGTTGTACATCTGCCATTGTGCTATTTGTCCTATTATCGACGAAGACTTACAAGCGGATCTCAAGAATCAAGTATACAAGTCTGAATATATGTAATGTAATAAATAATAATAATTTTAATTAATGAGGGCGCTCCGTGGCTGAGTGGTCAAAGTATCATTCCGCTAATCGCTTGAGAGCGTAGGAGTGTGGGTTCGATTCCCACCGTGGCCCTGGGTTTTTCTTCGTTATTCTTCTGTGGTTGTACATCTGACATTCTCAAGAATCAAGCATACAAGTCTGAATATATGTAATGTAATAAATAAATAAAACAAGCTAATTGAGGAAGAACGGCATATGCTTGCTAACCATAGATATATACCAAGCATCTTTCTTCTCGTTCCACTGTAATAGAAAAATAGGCTTAAAACACAAGTAGACAAATTATCTTATTGGATTTGGCCATCAACCACACTCTTCTGAGTGAAAGGTTTCTGGTTCGAGTGCAGCAATTATTTAAAAATGGCAGATGGATTGTGTCTTTGTTTTCTTTTTCATGACATTTGTCGACGTGGATGATTGGTTGTTTTAATAAATTTTACATTTGTTTCACGTGAATGTGTCGCTGAAAAGTATTTATAGAGGAAAAAATGTCTAGTATTGAAATTAATTATACTGTCTTATAACTTTATAGTTCAATGAACTGTTTGAAAAAAATCCCCTTCTCGCTGTTTGAAAATGACTGTTTCAAATCTGAGTCCTTCCAATCAAAAGAACAAGATTTTGACTATTAAGTCAAATAATCTTTTTCAGGGTTTGAGGAGAGACATGTTTTTATTTAATACATTTCGCGTGCTTTTATAAATGTTTTTGTGTCATACATTCCCTCATGGCCAGTAATATTTACCACATTTTTAAAGCTTGCAAAGAGTATATATAAAAGTATACTTACCATCAGACAAAGAAGAATATAAAATTGCAGAAAAAATAACTCAAAAATAAGCATGCCTCGTAAATCATTGAAAAAAATTTGAAAAGAGACGTTTGGGGTCTCAAGTCCATGTTGTTGGTGATCGAAGACAAAACCACATTTCAAGCTGTTGATGACATCGAAAGATGAGAGCAGTAAAAGATAAGTGGGCAAAGGAAAATTTTGTTATTGAAAGAGGGTTATGAAGCTAGACTTAGTGAAAAAAAGCGATGAAATGAAACTATTCAAATGTGACACATGCTAAATCATAATCATTCTGTTATGGTAAACAAATAAATAATAATTTAGCATAGTAAAATAGTTAGAAACAAAAACCACAACATGCTAAACCATAACATTGTTTACGGGAATTTATCTTCCTGAAATAATTATATTTTCTTTGTTTACGTTTAGTGTGATTAGTGCTTATTATTTTTGATATGACTATTCATTAATATTACTGAATTATTCTAGTTTCATTATAATTATGAACAATTTTAATTCTGTATAACAAGCATACAATAAGAGTTATGTTAGCAATAAATGCATTTATAATTGATTTATTATTATACGCATTATCTTAAAACTCTACTTTACGCTTAGCCTTATTTGAAAATGTAAGCAATGAGAAATTTTTTAGCTGCCATTAAATAATTAAAACTTTCTATAGTAATTGATCAGATTCTTAAAATACTTATTTTTAAATCAATGCATAGTGAAAATGTATTTATGAATATGCAGTTTATTATTAGGATTTGACATTGTGAAATGGGGTGGTCTACAGATACGAATGCAGGGCAATCTTCCTCACAAAATGTTCAACTGTAGGCGAAATAGAATCTGGGACATTATGCTCTGAAGAAAGCTCTCCAAGATGTCTGATTTCTTTATGCACATCTATTGGGGAAGGTTCTTTCTGGGTTTACTCCCTTGCAAAACAAGAATATGGGAAGAATTACAGTTTTGAAAAAATCGAAATTACTATGCCTTTAGAGTGTCACGCATTTGTTTGATTTTCGCGGCACCTGTGATAAGATGCCAAATTCAAGCAGCCATGACTGAAAAAGTATGCCAAAAATAGTTAAAAGAAGGTAATAATAAACTCGGTTTCGGAATCTGTTGGACGAAATGCGTGTTTCACCGTTAATTTAAACATTAAAAAAATATTGATATTTTTAATGTACCTTGAAATGAGGATATTGTTTTTTCCACGAAAATATATATCTCCCAATCGAATATCTATAAATGTATTCGAAATGAAGATATATGTAAAAAGTAAACGAAAATACAGGGTGATCTTTTTTAAAAAGAATGGGGCGCTCCGTGGCTGAGTGGTCTAAAGCATCACCGCTAATCGCTTGAGAGCGTAGGAGTGTGGGTTCGATTCCCACCGTGGCCCTGGGTGTTTTCTTCGTTATTCTTCTGTGGTTGTACATCTGTCATTGTGCTATTTGTCCTATTATCGACGAAGACTTACAAGCGGATCACAAGAATCAAGCATACAAGTCTGAATATATGTAATGTAATAAATAAAGTGAATGTTTGGAGCGTACTGTAGCGCGATCTAATCGTTAAAATGACACCAAACGTGGTATTTTGACTAATCAAAACATAAAAAAAAAATTTCGTAAAAAAAGTTTTTAGTTCCAAAAGTCACCGCAAGGCCATTTTGTGGCGCTGCTAAAGTTTACAATAACGAGAATTGACATAAAACACGGGTATCAAAGAAGAATGCAAATGTTGTGCGATGACAGTGCCAATAACAGGGGCTATAAAAGCAAGTAGTACACAGTTCTGACAAATAATCTCAGCTGTAGTAAACGAGCTCCAGTGGCCATGCCTCACGCGTTACCGGAACATGCGTTTACATTGGCGGAATATCAAATTTGTCTATTCTAAAGGACAACATAACACAGGCAGTGCGGAATATTCCTCGTGATATATATATTACGCACAACTGTGGAGAACGTTGTGCACAGAATGCACGGTGTTATTTCTGAGAACGGTGCTGACATTGAATGTGGTTTAATTCCTCCCTGGCGAAGTTATTGTAGTAAATAAACATTAATAATTTTAATGTACGATTGTATGCGTTAGTATTTTTCTTTTCTCACATTTTATACATTGTAAGACGCCACAAAATAACCTAGCGGTGATTTTTGGAACTAAATCTTTTTTTTTACGGAATCCTTTTCCCCGTGTTTTGATTAGTCTAAATACCAAGTTTTGGGCCATTTCGGCTCTTAGATCACCCTACAGGGCACTCCAAACACTGTCACTTTAAAAAAGACCACCCAGTATGTAGAGAAGTTAAGTCAAAAATTAGAAAAAAATATATATCAAATATATTAAAATTATATTAGATGAGAAAACTGGAAACAAAGTAGAAGAGCAATATTGGTCGTTAGCATCTTTTAAAATTGAAGTGACTAAAGTTTTGGTTAAAGCAAACATTTTGGTGCCAATGAAGACTAAATAAAAAGATTAGAGGCCTTTAATTCCTTTGTTTTTCACAATAAGTTTACAGATTTTGGAAACATCTTTCACGCACATGATTATTTCTTAAATTACTTTTTTTTTTAAAAAAAATTTGAAATACATAAAATGAGACAGAAATAGAGAAAATTGTGAAAAAACCTTTAGCAACAAAGAAAGAATGAGAAATGGCTTCCGAATCGAGAAAGCAAACGATCATTAAATGGTGGGAAAGAGAAAACAGACGATTTTTGGCTAATGTAGTAAAGATGCCATTACGTGTCTAACAAATGCTGTGTTGGATGAAAAAATAAAACATACTGATTTACCAAAAGCCTCATTAAAACTACTTATTTAAAAGAGTCTCGTATCACTACAAATTTTTAGCCAAGCAGAAGCAGGAATAAGTTTAATGCGCATTATATTTCACATAACCCCAGTGGATATTCCTGAAAAATTTAGAAGAAAAAGATTTTATGGAGTACGTGAATCATTAAATAGAATGAAGACTAAATACATTAAATAGATTCCCAAATGAATCAATGGGCATTTTCGAAAATCCTTACGACTCCTACAATTTTTCATGGTTGATCTTCAAAATTAAACTTAAGCCAAAGAGAAGCGTTTGGTAGAATTTCAGTAGGAAGGGATCTTGACAGCTTTAGCTTCTGGTTATAGTCATGGATTAGGAAGGTGAAAAAGTGAAGGTAGTGCTGTTTATATATCTCTATAACCATGTGCTATTAAATTAAAAGTATTTTATCACTTGTGTCACTGTACATTACCTCAGTTATTTGAAAAGGTTTTCATTATAATAAATATTGAAGTGTTAATCAAATAAATAAATGCATAAATTATTATAATAAATATTTTTAACTCGAATATGATAAACAAAACATATTTTAAAATAAAATTTTAAGTATATATTTATAATAAACTAAACAGAATGATATCAAATGGGAATATTGATTGATTTTTAATAAGAATGCATCGTTATAATAAATCAAATTTGAGGTAAAATTTATTGATTAAATGATAAAAAAGTATTGAAAATAAACTAATGTCTAAATAAAAATGAGTTTTTCTAAAATCATATTGAAAACAATTTTAATGATTTATAAACAGGAAAATATTAGAATATAATAAATTGTTATACACACATATTGAAGATATAACCTCGAAAACATTTTTTTGAAGTTGTGTGATTTTTATGACTGTATAAGATGTATGAAGAGTATTATTGTATAGATATCATACTTTCTCAGTAATATAATACACGTGCACACACACATTTAAATCCGAATTCAGGATCTAAATGTTTCGCGTCCCTTGCCTGTAAAAATAATTTAGAATGCATATTTCGTTATTTTAAATGAAATATTTAAATTAATTAAAAATGTCAATTTGTATAGGCAGATTCTTCAAGTATAAAATGAAGTTCATGATTTAAATATGTCAGAGAATAATGTTTAAAATATACTTTTCAATTATAATTATTTGTAAATTAAAAAATAGCATGGAGTGTTCCAAAAAATTTACAAAAATTCATGTAACACTCTCTTATTTAGAGGGAATTTTCAGGTTTCAGATAATTTATAAATATTTAACAAATATTTAGAGTAATGTATACATTATGAAAAGATTCTATTTGGGAGTGGACCCTCTGGAGGTACAATATTAACTGGTAGAGCAAAGTCGTATTTTCACCTTGGAGGTGGTCTGGTTACACGAAAGACGAACCTTTCTGACTATATTTCGCATAGCCATCGGCTAACGAGCTTACTTTGTCCAAGTGTCATAAATAACAACAACTGTTAAAATTTGATTTAAAAAAGTTTTTTTTCAATATAAGTAATCAGTGAAATATCAGAATTAGAGATTGTTGTAATTACAATTGTTAATTATCGTTTTAAGCTTAGTTTAACTATAAATTTTATTGACATTGTAACTCATTTTGTAAATATAAAAAGATATATAAATTTTTATGGTTCCATTTGGGTTAATTTGTGATGATGTTGTTCGTAATTACTGTAAATTCATTATGTAAAATGCTATGAATTGTTATTTCTATATTTTTTAAAACCCTATACTTCAATATTTTATGTGAGAAATATTTACATTTAATGCGAGGAATATATAATTACATTTTGCATTAAAATGTTTTGTGAGCATATATATATTTTGGAATGATAATCAATTTGAAAGAATGATCATTTATTTTCACTTTACATCAGTAGTTAAATTCATTATAAATACGAAGCAATATATATATATAATTTTTCCATTTCAATCAATTATTTTCTCACAAGCAATAGCTTTGCTTTAATAATATAGGGTATTTTGATTTAAATCGCATAAAATAACTTTTTTGTGATAAATGGTTAGGTATTTCTTCAACGCCATATGGAAACAGTATCGATATTCAGTTCAGTTATATAATATGTGGATATTAATTATTCTCACCGATTTGAAATGTTTGTACGATTACTCACGCGGGATCATCATACTCCAATGCGATTCGACAGTCACATTGAAAATACAAATTCTTAACAAATATATAAAAAAAGATTTGCTTGACATTGTTAATATACGATAACTAGTGAAACAATATCTGCTTCAAAATACGCGCCAAAAGCAAAACTTAGTGCAGCTAGAATTTAAGACACAAGCCTACCACTAGGACGGCAAATTCTCATTCTTTACATCTACTTCGTTTACGGGATGAGTTGAAAGTGCGCAGAGGGGAGGCCACAAATCAGCATTAAAAATTACTCAGTTTTCTCTGGTAGTGTAATAAAAAGCTTGAGTAAAAATAAAAATCAAACAATACAATGTGTCAATAATGGGATTTAAACATATATTTTTAAAAGAAAAAGAAGGAACTGGTAAAACACATCGCTATATAGATAAATACTGGGCAGCAATTCTTTTCAAAACTGATTTCTCCTTTCAGGCTCTGCCTGTATAACACATTGGGAATAAAATCTATAGGAAATCCTGTGTATTAAAGAGTAATCTTCAATAATTACCTCTCCAGGCAATTTTAAAACTTTTTAATACCTTTAAAAGTATATTAAGTTTTAAAAATGCGCCTACATATTAAAAGAATTTATCGTTGCCACTATTTTTCCATCACAGTTGGAAGAGGGTGGGACCATTTATGATATTTAATACCATTCATTTATCAGAATATGAAAAATAACATTAAAATAATAAAATTTAAGGGTAAATATATCAAAATATATAAGAAATATAAAATTGGCATCGATTTAAATATCCAAAAAGCAAAATGTACGAAATAGGCTATTTTCAAAAAATAATTTTGTCGCGGCGCTCCATGGCTGAGTGGTCAAAAGCATCACTGCTAATCGCTTGAGAGCGTAGGAGTGTGGGTTCGATTCCTACCATGGCCCTGGGTGTTTTCTTCATTATTCTTCTGTGGTTGTACATCTGTCATTGTGCTATTTGTCCTATTATCGACGAAGACATACAAGCGGATCTCAAGAATAGAGTATAGAAGTCTGAATATATGTAATGTAATAAATAAATAAAATTTTGTCGCTGGAAAATCTAGATGCAGATAGTGGTTTCATTTTTACTCCTGCTGTTCACGTTTTAGACGTTACCATTTGTATCAATATTCGTCTATAGGTCTCTTAGTTGAACTTCTCTTTCCATCCACTATTTAGCTTAGGCGAGCGTTTCTTGCTGGACAATTCTTATGCTGCCTTGTTTTCAGACATTGTACTAGTAGAACTACCTAAAAAATGAGGAATTTCGATCCTCAACTTTTAAATGTTTCTACTTAGTTAGAAAAGTAGCATTCAAAAAAATTCTATCATAAGAAATTCATTAACGACCGTCATTGATTCATTTATTGTGAAGGATTTTAACAGTTACTAATTGAATTTATCCTCCTTACAATTTATATTCAGATTTCACTAAAAATCGTTGCTAAGTACGGGGAATAAAGCAAAATCTATAGTAAAAAACAAAAGAAAAATTTATTTGCACATAAAAAAGAAACTTTAATTGATTTGGAATGCATTTTATTTCAAGACTGCAAAACGCACTTAAAACGCAGACTCGTTAAAATGTTTCCAGAGACTTAAAAATGCTTACACGATTCCGATAGGAAGAAGTCTTGATAAAGTATTCTCATTAAAAGTGAACAACGGTTGAGCATTTCTTGTGTGTGTGTCATTATTTTATAAATCTATAAATTTTGTATTTTATGAAAAGTTTTCCTCATAGCAAATAAATCAACGATGAAATATTTTAAAGTTCCATTTATTTTAAAAACACTCTCATATACATTTCTACTTAAGATATATATATATATATATATATATATATATATATATATATATATATATATATATATATATATATATATATATTTATGGGACGGGGAGTGGCTAAGGGGTAATTTAATTAATTAACAATTCTTATATATCCTAATATTTAATTAACACATATTTACAAATACAAATATATATAAGTTTGGGATGTTTACAATTAATCGTCTTAATGATAATAACAGGAAATAAAGTTTAATATTTTGAGGTGGGGAAAGGAGCAGTCGCATCTTGCTATCACACTAACGTCTCCGTCTTTCTGCCGCTCTCTGGAGGAGTTGTTGCGCTTCTCGAGCCCCTTCCTGAGTGGGCTCTTGAAATAGCGTCGGCTATTAAGTGCTTCACCATATATATATATATATATATATATATATATATATATATATATATATATATATATATATATATATACATATACACATATATATGTATATACATACATACATATATATATATATATATACATACACATATACATATATATACACACACACACACACACACACACACACACACACACACACACACACACACACACACACACACACACACACACACTATATATATATATATATATATATATATATATATATATATATATATATATATATATATATATTGATGAAACATTTGTAAAAATAATTAAAATAGTAAAACGTTAAAATATTAAACCATCATTAAACATTAGAAAATTTCCATTCTATATTTATACACAAAATATTCTGTTTCATGGAAGGTGTTTTCATATTGATGAACGAAAAATGTTAAAAAATATATAGCATCCTATGGTTCTCAATCTTAAGAAAAATATTGCGATATATAATACTGCATATATTTTACAGAAATTGTTTCTGTTATGCTATATTTATAACGGAAATTATTTCAATCATTAATTATAGATTTTATTATTTTTCAAACACTTATTTTGTTTCTCCCACTATAAGCTAATTAATTATAAATTCGTGATATATCCTTCCAACATCCTCCCAAAAACAATGATTTTATTCGTTTTTTAATTCAATATAAAACCATAATATTGAAGATTTTTTATAATTTTGATTTTAGAATATTCTATATATGATTAACATAAATTATTTTATAACTATTATGTAAAGAAATTATTTGTTTTATTAATTTCAAAAATTTTGAAAATTATGGACTGAATATCGTGTGATTTCTCTGCGGACAAATGAAGTTATATTTGTTGTGTGTGTGTGGAAAGCTTACTGTTTCCAGAAGGATATCTAATCGAGGTTTCTCCAAGTTCCTCTTACACGAAAAAATACCCATCTAGATAAAGTATATTGGAAGGCGGATCAATGGGTGATTGTTGTCCAATAACAAGTTTCCCTTCAAGAAATACTTTTCACATGGTGAGGACTTGGCACCCTTCCCATGTCCAATAAATCGACCATTATTCGAAGAAAACTTTGACAGTTTCGGTAGACGTCAGATTTGATATAATCGCACACCAATTCACATCCTTAAAATATGCACCTGCAACTGCTGAAGACAATGAGGCAACGTTGTGATAGAGTAAGTGTCGAGGAAGGAGCACGACGAGGAAACCCTGGTTCCGAAACTCGGAGCTAGTGGAATTGTGAAGCAATGTCAAGACTAGTGTCTTAGTTTCCAAATGTTTGAGATTTGTACATTAAATAAAGAAAACAACAGATGTGAGAAACATTATAAAACTGTGTGAGGTTCTTAGTTCACATTTTCAAGTCAGCAGAAAGATTCTGAAACGACGTAGCTGCTGGTACACTCTCCAAAGATGCATAACCATTCTCTTTTATCACTGATAACACACGTAACGGTGCGTCTACTTTTAAATGGCGCGTTATTTTAACAGAATCAGAAAAAAATCATAAACACGTCAAAACGCGCTCTTGGCGTACTTTTAGAAGAAGTTTTTGGAGGCAATATGTTAAGTGCGTTAAAAGCACGTTTTGACGTGTTTAATTTTTTCTGATCCTCTTAAGATAACGCACCGTTACATGTTTTAAGTTTTAAAAGTGAACGGCTATGTATCGTGGGAAAGTGTACAAGCAGAAACGTCGTTGCAGAATCAACTACTGGCTTAGAAAGATGAACCAAGAGCCTACCACAGAGTTATAATGTTTCTCATACTTAGTTGTCAAATGTATGACATTTGTACATTAAATACAGAAAACAAAGTCATTAGTCTTGACTTAGCTTCACATATACCACTAGTTCCGAGTTTCGGAACCAGTGTCTTTTCGTTGTGCTCCTTGCTTGACACCACTCTATCACAGACAGACAACGAGAAGAAGAGGCCCTGTTCTATTCCTATTGGTTATCAGGTTGTGCCTCTACTTCAGTCCAGAATGTCGAGCACCCTGCACGGAGTGCCAATCTGGGAACTGTAATCTGGGAGCGCGAGCCTTAAGATGCTCTCCAGAATGCACGACACATTGTTTGTTTGCTTTACAAAGGTGGGGCTTTCAAGCCTACAATGATCTACGCAGTAGACCACTGTATCACAGTTCGGAATACAAATTTGAAACATAATAGGATAGGATCAAGAGTCTATTACAGCGGTGCCTCATTGTCTTCAGCAGTTGCAGGTGCATATTTTAAGGATGTGAATTGGTATGCGATTATATCAAATCTGACGTCTAACGAAACTGTCAAAGCTTTCTTAAAATAATGGTCGATTTATCGGGCATGGGAAGGGTGCCAAGTCCTCACCATGTGAAATTGAAAGTATTTCTTGAACCTAAACTTGTTATGGAAAACAACCACCCATTGATCCGCCTCCAAATCTACGTTATCTAGAAGTACATTTTTGGTGTGCAGATTAAAAAAAAACTCAGATAAGCATCGATTAGGCACCCTTCTCGAAATAGTAAGCTTTTCACACACAATTTTGAATTCATTTATCTGCACTGAAATCACACGATATTCTGCCCATAATTTTCAAAATTTGAAGTTAACAAAACATAATTTCTTTTTCTAATAATTATAAAGTAATTCATGTTAATCATATATAGAAAATTTCAAATCAAAATTTTATGGATTTATATTTAATTAACAAATAAAATCATTGTTTGTTGAGGATATTGGAAGGATATCACGAGTTTATAATCAATTAGGTTATGATGGAAGAAACAAAATAAGTACTTGAAATATAATAAAATCTATAATTAATGATAGAAACGTTAAATATAGTGTAACAAACAATTTCTATAAAATATACGCAGTGTTACATATCGCAATATTTTTACAAATAGTAACGTCTAAAACGTGAACAGCTAGAGTAAAAATGAAATTTCTATCTGCATCTAGATTTTTCCAGTGACAAAATTTTTTGAAAATTGGCTATTTCGTACATTTTGATTTTTAGATATTTAAATCAATGCCAATTTTATTTTTCTTATATATTCTGATATGTTTGCCATTAAATGTTATTATTTTAATGTTATTTTTCATATTTTGATAAAGTAATGTTAGTAAATATCATAAATGATCCCACTCTTTCAACTGTGATGGAAAAATAGTGGCAACGATTAACTCTTCTAATATGTAGATACATTTTTAAACCTAAATATACTTTTAACGGTATTAAAATGCTTTGTATTTGCCAGGAGAGGAAATCATTGAAGATTACGCTTTAATACACCGGATTTCCTATAGATTTTATTCCCAATGTTATACAGGCAGAGGTCTGAAATGATAAATCGATTTTGAAACGAATTGCTAATATTAATGTAATTTGTAATGTTTCACCAGTTCCTCTTTTACTTTTAAAAAATATCTATAAACCCATTGACATATTGCATTGTTTGATTTTAAACATTTGTTTTTACCTAATCTGTGATTTTACACTACAAGAGAATGCTGAGTCATGTTTGATGCTGGTTTGCGGTTCCACCTTCCCATTTTCAGCTCATGGCTTTCATTCTTTAGGAAACGAAGTAGATGTAACGATGGAGAACTTGGCTTCATACTGGCAGCCTTGTGTCCTAAATTCCAGCTGTACTTAGCTCTGCTGTTGCTTTTGGCGCGTATTTGTAAGCAAATATTCGTTCTTTCATTATTTTATCAATGTTCCGCAATTTGATTTCAAGAACTAAACGCGTTACTCAGTGATTGAGAGACCTAACTTTGATTTTCGGCGAGTCAGTCATTTAAACACAGGAAAAATAGAAGTTACGGCAGAAATATGTCAAAATGCAAAACAATAAAATAGTTCAAAATAAAGGTGATGCCCTTTTCACCCTGAAAGTGAAGGTATAAAGACAAACCAAAAAGAAAAAGGAACATCTATGCCCAAACCCGGATTCGAACCCGGGACCTACTGCTTCTAAGTAAGAGACGCGAACCTCTCCATCATTTTTCGGCTTAGTTGCAAGATTAGACTACCGGAAAATATTATTCGTATAAATACACATTGAACCATTTAAAAGCTATTAAATATAAGGACCGCAGATTCAAAATTTATTACCGAGTGTCTTTTCTGCATCTTTCAATTACTCTCTCATACCATACTAGGACAAATGGAATCCAATTTGTCTGGATATGATACACAGAAATTGGTTAACTTCCTCTGAAATCAGCTAGTCGCTTGAATTTCAACAATTAAAAAAACTAAGGATACTTCATATTAACGTATTAGTTCGTTTTAATGAAGACGAGAATAGCTAAACGAGTTCAAATACTTTTGCAGTTCTATTTGAAGCTGTTTCTTTAATTCAGTTAAAATTATTAAGGAATCGATATATTTACTATTAAACCTTAAAATAAAACTACAATAAGTAGTGGAATAATTCTTAAAAATGTATTATTAAATACAAGGACAAAAAGTAACAATTTATATATATATATATATATATATATATATATATATATATATATATATATATATATATATATATATATATATAATTTAAATGCTTTAATACTAATTAATAGATAGTAATCAATATTAATAGACGTAATCAAAAGATAGTGATATATAGAATTTTCTAATTGGTTCTTGTGCCTCTATTTGAAACGACTGTTTGACACTTAGAGTTGAAGGATATATATTTTCATTAGTGATATACGATAATTAATTTTAAAGGATATCAAACACCTGTTTTTTTTAACGTTGGTCTATCAGTCGTTTTATGTCCGAGCTGGCAGCCGAATGGTTAGCGCTCTTGCCTTCGGTTCAACAGTTCGTGGGTTCGAATCCCACTTCGGCCATGAATGTTTGCAGTGGTTCGGAATCCACTTTAAACCGTAAGTCTCGGTCTAATTAGCCCTCGTGTGCAAAAAAATGACCGTTGAGCGACAAACAAACCAACCAACCAGTCGTTTTCTGCTCCAGATCACTAACTAGACACAAACCTAGTTTAAATTTGAACTTGAAAGACTATAAGCATTAATGTCTGACTTGACATTCAAATGCAGGAATTCTTAAACCGAAGACCAGAACAATGTTTTATGATTAGGCCGATGATAATTAACAGATAAAAATAAAAGCAATTGGAGCATCGTAAATAGTTAAAATGGATTCCGATGTCCATTCCATTAAGAGTTGTTAACTGTTTTGGTTTAATACGCATGGCTTTAAATGCAAAAGCACATAACAAGTAATAGAAATTTTGAACAAATTTTTATGCAATAACGTGGTTTGGTTTGGTTTGTTTGTCGCTCAACTGTCATTTTTTGCACACGAGGGCTAATTAGACCGGGACTTACGGCTTAAAGTGGATTCCGAACCACTACAAACATCCATGCCCAAGGTGGGATTCGAACCCACGAACTGTTGAATCGAAGGCAAGAGCGCTAACCATTCGGCTGCCAGCTCGGCTATGCAATAACGTGATAGAAATGATCGTATCTTTTCCTCTTCTGTTATTATAGAACTAATAGCGACGCCTTTCCCCATCGTATAACCTTGTTTTCAATTAAGTCGGGTAGGTATAGTTAAATTTCTATCTAAGCTTGCCGAAGATCTTTGGTACTGAGATGTGTGTGCGTGTGGCTTATACACACTCAACAGTTGCATGATATCCTGTGCCTCTCCAATGGAGAATCGTGGTGAAAGTATAAGCTCACATATTGACCCCTTAACACGATAGTAGTTGTAAGCAATCTATATTTAGCAGTTTTTCTGTCTAAAAATAAACAGCCATATATTGTGAACAAAATGTTGTCTAATAATCGAAATTTTTATTACTCATTAAACATTTATTGGTTTTTAGAATACTGGTAGAATAGGTTTCTCCTCTCAAATTTTTAAAATCTGCTTTTCAAGGTGAAAGGAATGTTTGTATGTCTCTCTACAAGTGCTTTGTGCATAAAGATCAACCAGACTGAAAACTAAAATATAAAGTGAATCGACCCATTTCTTGTGATGTCAAAATGACATGTCGAATATGCTCGGCGATATTTTTTTTTTGCTTGTTTGATGTTACCACCACATTAAATTTGCGTCTAAGTTAAAAGCAGCATTTCATTGAAATTAATTTTCTTAAGACAAAAAATACTCGGACATTATTAACTTTCTCTGCTAAAGTACAAAATGGCTACTATACTTGAGCTCATTTGTCATCGATCAGTTGCCAAAAGAAATGTTTCATAACTTCCACAAATAATTCTGACTGGAAGTTTCTCTTGCCCCGACAAAGACATTTATTTTCTTTCGACATACTTTTTATTTATTTGCGAAATTCAGATCACTTCCACAGATTTTAAAAATTATAAAATAGTCAAACGTTTTTTTATTAATAAATGTGATATTTTATAAATCAAAAAGTATTGCCATCAACTTGCTAGATAAAATTATAGTGGGATACTTTAACAAAATTCAATATGTATATATTTAATAAACAATTGACACTTGGTATTGTCATGACAAGAACCTAATGTATAGAAGCGTCATCTAGTAGTTTGATTGAGTTCATTCCTAACTACTGCAGATATCCAAACCTGTGCTAGAAATTCTAACCAACCCACGGCTGTTAAACCGAAAGCAAAAAAAAATTAGTCTGTTAAATCAACAACCGAAAGAAAAATGGCGAATATTTTATCAAATGAATACATTCTACAATTACGAATAAAATAACTAAATAATTGGTTATTGATTATGAGAAAGAATAAAGATGCATGTCGGGTACGCCATTCTATATCCATAACATTATACAGTCAGTCATAAAAGTCTACGTACACACTCTGATTTTTGTATATTTTGCACATAATTCATAATTTTGAAAACTCAATTTTATTTTCACAATTATTTCTCATAATAACTCAGAATAAATAAATAAACTATCAACATATTTTTTAAAACGCAATGAAAATAACAAAAGTTTCAAATTATGTGGTCACGAAAGTCTGCATACAGAGACAGGAAACTCAAATTTTTGGCAATAAGCAAAAATAAAAATACCATTAATACTTGGTAGACCTTCCCTTTGAAGCAATGACTGCACGCATTCGGTTTGGCATCGAATTCACCAGGTTCTTTGTTGTTTCAGGTGAAATTTGGGACCAAGTCTGCTGCATAGCCTTCTTTAGGGTTTCGACGCTGGTAATGGGTTGTTGTCTTATTTTTCTGTCGACTTCCTCCCAAATATGTTCGATAGGGTTAAGGTCTGAAGACTGTGGAGGTGAATGCAACTGTTTGGGCGTCTTGTAGAGCAGCCATCCCTTCACAATCTTTGCTGTATGCTTAGAACCATTGTCTTGTTGGAAGACAAAGTTGCTTCCAAGTCCTAATTTTCTGACTGATTCATATAGGTTGCCTTGCAAAATCTTCAGGTATCCAAAACGATCCATAGTACCCTCGATGAAAACCAGATTGCCTACTCCAGCTGCTGCCTTGGCACCCCAAACGATCACACTGCCTCCACCGTGTCTTATGGTGGGAGTCAAATTCTTGGGATTCATTTCTGTGTTTTTTTCCCTCCAAACTTTTCCGCGGCCATCACTTCCAAAAATGTTAAACTTACTCTCGTCGGTGAACAAAACTGTTTTCCAAAACTCAAAATCCTTGTCAATATGTGCAGAAGCAAAGGCATGTCTTTTCTTTCGGTTTACAGATGATACGAATGGTTTCCTTCTGGGAACTCTGCCATTGTAGCTGGCCGATCGAAGAATTCTACGAACATTTTCTGGGTGAACTCTTCCAATTTCTGTTTCAATTTGATCCGCTAATTTTGGGGCACTAATTTTTGGATTTTTCTTCACTTTTCTTACTATGGTTCTTGCTTCTCGATCATTGAGCTTCCTTGGACTACCACATTGAGATTTGCTGAGCACAATTTCCGCGTTTAACAAAGTTTCTGTAGACTGTTTGCACAGTCCACTGACTTTAGTTATAATTTTGGCAATTTTGGAATAATATTTCTTTTCACATTTCAATTTTACTACCAAATTTCGAAGTTCTAAGGATGTTTCCTTTGCCTGGCTCATTTTAAGGCAATTTGATATTGCAATATCATAGAAAATACTAACAATGAACTAACTACAAAAGTGTCACATCAAACTTTTATAGTTAGTTTTGTAGTTAGTTAACCTTCAACAAATCTTCATATGTAAATTTTCTCTTCTCAACCAAACGTGTGTATGCAGACTTTTGTGACGTGCTAATTTTTACATGTTCAAAAAATTACCCAGTAAGATGATTGTTTGAAACTTTTTTATTTGTGTAAATCACAGTTTTTAGTGAAAAAGGAAATATTTATTCTATTTTGCAAATTAAAATATAACTCAGTTTTGAAATGTGCCTTTTTGTAGGGTTGTACGTAGACTTTTGTGACTGACTGTACGTGTTTACCCATTTTTTCTAAAATATATTTAGTATAAAAAGTAGAGTAATTAACACCTTTCCTGATTCACTCATTGTGATTATCCACAATTTAGAGTTCAAAAATTTAAAATTTGTAAGATTAACAAAATATAGGGCACATAAAAAATGAAATTCAAAATTATCTTTTCAAAGATATCCTTTTGTTCCACATGTTTCTGTACAGGGTGAATCTTGTACAGGAGATGCCTTCTCGTGGGTCAACCTCATCATATGATTGTGATTCAAAATAGCCAAATGCTTAGAAACCTCAAAAAATAGATGCCCAAAAACTTATAGCGTAAATTTAAAATATGTAAGTACAAACAGAAGTTCAATTCCATGGAAAAATTGATTTTACAATTGCGAAACGTTGTATCTAGTGTGCACTGGTAAACTAATTTCGAATTAGACATTACGAGTTAAATAACTATCAAAAATCCATTGGAAGTCAAACTTGAATATAGGTTCTCTTATTGTATGTACTAAAAAAGTACAACTACACATCATTATTATATCATAAGCTGCATTTTGTGCAAAGATCAGCAGTGAATGAATTTTGATACGCGTGTGTATAAAAACATAATACTCAAATTTTTATATTATTCTAAGCTTGCGAATCATTGGTAATGAAAAAAGGTTCTCCTGTAGCCTGAATGAATCAACCTCAACTAGCCTTTCCTTCGTATTGGGTTGCCACTACCTGTAAGCTTCTTAGAAAATGCTCGCCTGCTAGTAGTATAATTAGGGAGGTACTTGTCACTTGATTTTGTATATTGCTAAGAAAACAAAGGAGGGGTAAAAAAGTAAAGAAAATCATCAAGAATTAAATACATATAAAGGAAACAAATCAATGAATGTTAAAGAAATCTGAATTCAATATTTCCATACCAACGGGACAGGGTTTGTCACTCAACGGTCATTTCTTGCACACGAGGGCTAATTAGACCGGGACCTATGGCTTAACGTGGATTCCGAACCCCCCACCCTTACAAGGTGGGATTCGAGTACACCAACTGTTGAACCAACGTGACAGGGGAAAAAGTGAACATTCAAGAAAGTGGTTTTGCTCAGCCGAAAGGTAACCGAACATATCGCAATAACAAATATGATCTATAATTATTTAATTGATTAAAATAATTAAACTAAAACTTTAACATTCAACAACAAAAATTTACAAATTAGATTGTGCAATTTTATCGATCGCCAAGAACGTAAAGTAAAATTAATAAAATTTAGAATTCGAGTTTTAATCATGCATTTTTATTCTTCCTCGAATTTGCAAATCCTAATGCCTTTCAATACGCAAGGTTTTAAAATAATGAAGCAAATAAATGAAAATACAATTTTTTTAAAAAAATTGTTTTTTCATTGTACCTATAGTACCTATTTGTACCAAAAATTGTACCTATAGTCGAAAGATAAATACAATTTTTAAAAAAAATTGAAATATAGGTAATGACATACTTTTTGTACACATCATGAGATAAGATTTCGTAAAATATCGATTTCAAATAGTTTTTGAATCTCGATATCGGAAAAGATTTTATTAAATTTAATGGTATTACTTCTCAAACAAAATTACCAACGTAATAAAGCAAAACAAATATATTTTCATTCGTTTGAAAGTATTTATATTTAGCTCAAAATTCATTTTAATTATATCTAGAAATATAGCCTGCCTAAGTCACAGATTTTAGTGAATCTCACCTAGTATTTTAAACAAAAATATTAAGCTCATAATGAAATGCTGGATTTCGATATGTATCACAAATACTGTCATTAAATTCATATTTTCTACTGCATAAAATCATTTATACTAGAATTGTTTTCAAAGTTAGTGAAGTTTATGTAATATTTTGCAGCAAATTAACTTTAACATTCACGTACGAAACTCACGTGTCATTTTAAAATTTAGCCAATGAATTTGATATAATTAAGTATTTTTACTTGTTAAATTATCGTTTCAATGGACAATAGAAAATAACAGCTAACGACGCTTCAGTTAATTAGTATAATCTGATTAATATTCCAACTATAATAGAAACTTTATTGTTATTTGCTGTAACATTCGGCAATGCTTGTGTAATCCAAAAAAAAAATTTATTTTATATTTTTAACAGAAAAATTGTTTTTAAAGTCAAAATTTCAATAAGTGCCATAATTTAAAAGTAGGTTTAGGGAATTAAAGGTTCATTAAAAAGCGCAAGGAGTTGCTTATTAGGTCATTGCGGTGTTAGGTTAGGTTAGGTTAGGTTAAATTAGGTTACGGCAGAAACTGTTTTGGAGCACTTTATGCTCGTAAGCTTATAGCTCGCACTGAGTAAGATTAAGTTTTTTCTCAGAAAGGGTTTTGTTTATTCAAGTTGTTTATACTCCAACACAGAAAGCCCGCCGAAATCAAAAAGGACGTTTGCTTTTTCATTGCAGTGTTTATGACTGCCTTAAGCACACAGCGCATAAATTTTTTAAATACATCCACTTATTTTGTGATTTATATTTACAAAATGGTGAGGTCAATCCTTGAGCTAGTGTTTTTTTCTTTATTTATGTTATTCTACACCAATGAAGAGATTACTGCAGAAATTACCGATTTCTCTACTGAAGTATTAGCAAAATATGAGTAAATTGAGCTCACTTTTTAAACTAAAGTTTTCGAGATTTATAAAATAATAGTATTAAACCATGTGGCAGTATAATTGCTTTTATATACGCTTTCAGTTTATGATACTGATAGTCAAATAGTATTTTAAGTTTGATACATTGTGATGTTGATAAACTATAATTTTTAACTAATATTTCTCAATTTCAATTAATTTATATCTTCATGTACCTTTATTTTTTTATCTTAGGTAAATACTTGAAATCCATTGAAATATCAGCAATGGAAAAAATACTGAACACACATTTAATAGAAATACTCATGTTCTTATGTTATGTGCGAGAAATAAAGACACAACACCATAGAAAAGTTTACTATAGCTAAAAACTTATAAAAGTACATTTTCTTTTTAGATTTTAACTTTATCATCTAATGACATGTTTTGCTCTAAACATTATTTTGAAAACTGAAAGAAAATATACATTATTCAATTAACTTTTAAATATTAATAATTAACACTCAAGTAAAATATAATTTAGTCTTAAAATAATTTTACAAGTCTCAAAAACTTCTTAAGCATCACAACAATAAAGTAAAAACATTCCTTACCATAAATTAACATAAATTATTTATATATATAAACATTTTAATCAATACCAATATCATTATTAAATTAAATAAGATAATTATTAGGTAAATAGCTCATATCTGTGTGTGTACACAAGGTATATCTTTAAAAGTAAACAGTACTTCAAAATCACCCAACACAAATTACAGAATTAATTTGTCCACCACAATGCAATGTCAACTTATCCATTTATTAAATTATTTTCTTCTCTCGAATCTTCTGTAAATATAGTAGTTAAAGTTTGACAAAGCAACTGAATTTGCTAATTCAATTATTGTTAAGTGTTGCTTTGAAGTAACCTGAAATGATAAACAGTTATATATAATTAACAATAGAATTATTTAAAATCCAGATGTATAAATTATTATATTCAGGATTGGAAACAATATTTTTAAATAGCAAATGCTTATATTTATATAGCAATAAAGAAGTTTTTCTATCGTAGCAATCTGAAGATGCAAAACTTATTATCTTCTACTAAGATGAGCCCTCATAGAATTAAAAAAAATATCACAAATTTTTAATGCTTGTTAAGTGTAAGAAGTAATTTTATTATATTAGACCATCATTTTTTAAAATCATAATTATTTAATAAAACCTTACCTAAATATATTCTACCTAACTGAAACTAAATACCTAATTAAGTACTAACAGTATTCTATAAGATGATGAGTAATGAGTGCGTCTCCTCAATAATCAGCATTACATGATAGTTTTACGTTTGTCGGCGAATGATTACACATATAGTACCCCCCACTCGTCTAAGGCTAAACGTATTTACAGCTTAAGCTTTCTATACTAGTCTTTTCCTATCAGCGTCCAGGCGTATCCATGGATGATAAATCAAGAACACGGCTATGTCAGAGAAAAAATTTGGTGCCTCATTTGGACATAGTATGAAACGAGCAGGTGCTTGCGTCCAGCGGAACTCTGCAACTTCTTTCCTTACCTTCAGATCTTGACTGAAATCAAAGTTTATTTTTCAAAATCACACACAAGTCACAATTTCTTACTAGTGCCATGAATATAATAAAAGTTTTGACAGTTGTGTGGTTGTGGCGGCATAGTATGAAGACGTAATTCAGTACAATATTTTCAGGTGGTTAAACACAGGCAGAGTGATTCGAGTTTTATCAATGAAAAATGAAATCTTATTTCTATAGACGAAAGAGGTACTTCATGATTTTGTTACTAACATAAAATATGAAAATTATAGATACGTGATGCAGCTGATATATTTTAGAAATTAAATGAACTGACGGACCATAAATAAGGAAAGGGAATGTTTATTCAAGATATATGCACATTAAAAAATAATTCGATGCAAAACTTTGCTTACAAAACACCCAGATTGACATGTTTTGGAGATTTCTCTTTGTTATAAAAAAAAAGAAAGCCTCTGCAAATAATTTCAGATTCCAGCAGAACATATTTTAGTTTGAAGGACGGAATTACTTGAATATTTTAATATTTAAAAAAATTCAGCATAAATTTAATTTGCTTTTTATTCGATATTTTTCCTGATATTGATATATCTTAGCTGCTGCAAATTAACCTTACTGACTTGCAACTAGGTTTGTTTTATTTGCTGTTTTATGGTAACATTTTGCACAAGACTAATTATAACAGTAGGAATAGTTTAAATCAAATTCGGAGTTAATAAACTGACAAGTAAAAATTGGGAATTGGGCTTTCGACAGAAATGCAGACCACTAATTATTCGACTGCATTCTCGGCTGACTTAAAATCGGAATAGGGTAGGATTGCAGGGAAAGTTTAACACCGTGACATTAATCACTTTTTACAAACTTTTATACTTGATAAAAATTTTCTATACCATTTTCTCGATATTTACAAGAATTTTTTAAACTGTTCACGCTATATTTTCAGGGGTCGTCAACATACCAAAATAGTATAAATTTTTGTTTTTATGTCTGCCTAACGAGTGAAATTAATTAAACAGGAAATAAGATTCAAAGTGTGAAGAAAGTGCGTAATATTTCGAAAAATTTCAACGCTTTTTTAATTGGTGAGCTTATTATTCACATTGTATTTGCATGTCATAACTTAGGGTTCAAAATATTTTCCATATTTATTGTATGCTCATAGTCAGTGAATCCATAATAATGAAAAAAAATAACCTTAAATGATATAAAAAACAAGTTCAAGTCAATAATGTTCAAGTGTTATTAAAGTCGATGGGGAAAGTACAAGTGGACTTCATACACGTTTAAAAATAAAACATGCTACAAATTTGTTTAAGACGGAAGACTCTAATTAAAATGAAGTTACAAATTTAAATTAGTTTCTTAGTCTAAGCCATCAGGAATTTTAGATTATTTTGAAAAAAAGGTAATTTCAACAAAATTATAAGCAAATGATAGCATTAGATGGTTTACCATTTCGAGTGCTTTGTACAGCTACTAAATAAAAAAAAATCACTATTCGCGAGAGGTTTTAAAAATCTACCAGCATCAATTAACACTATAAGAAGTACAGTTATAAACTACGTGCTCGTATAATTCTTTGAAACAAAAGTTAATACAATTAAAAGTAAATGTTGAAAAAATTAGTGTTACATTTGATGAATCGGCAAGTGTATATATATATATCAGGGGTGCACAACCTTTTCAGAATGAGGGGCCAAAATATGAAAAAAAGATCAAGTCGAGGGCCAAAGCAGCACGTAAATGTTAAAACATGTTATAAACGTAAAAACACTTTTTTGTGGGGCAATACGCATGTGAATTACAATTATTAATTTACTTATTTTACTCATGCAAACATTATACAATGAAGAAATAAAACACAAACATTACAGATATGCTTAAAATACTTTATTTCTAGAAAAAAACTTGAAATTGAATAACAGGAGAAAACTTTTTGGTATTTATACAAAAAACACAATTTAAATTTTGAAAAAAGTTAGTAAAATTTAATGTGATGGCTGTGACTGAATATTTGAAGTTATTGATATTATGTTGGGCTTAAGATTCGTTGCGGCAACAGAAGAAAGGTTCTCATCTGCTATTCTATTTCTTATTTTTGACTTCTTTAAATTCATTAAAGAAAATGTTTGCTCACAAATGTAAGTAAGTTGCACATGCAGCTGCATTTTGAACTCCTATACGAACATTCATACTCTCGGGTAGCCCTGAAGAGAACAAACTGAAAATCCGCGTTATAAAAAATGAACTTAATGAACAGATGTAAAATATTTATTCTGATGTAGAATTGTTTTCCTATCAGATTTTTTCTTTTGTTTATTTGAAAGAGTCTCATTTCTTTTTAAATTAGTCTTATTTTATTAACATTCGCGGGCCAACTTTAAAGGCGACGCGGGCCAATTTTCACCCGCGGGCCATAGGTTGTGCATCCCTGATATATATATAAGAAATAGACACTATTTAAATATAAATACTCATTCAGAAAACATTTTTGGATTATAGGACTTACATATGTCTCGGAAAGATAACTAAATAAATAAATTTCAACAAAAATACAATGTAGAAATCAATTATACCCAAAACCATCCGACGAGAAATCAATTTATTTGAAAATGAGGGATTTAGAAGTATAAGTACTTAGAAAAATTATATCGCGCATTGCTAATAGTATTACCAATTAGCGTAGATGATGAAAGAGCGTTTTCAACAGCTGGTGATTTTGGCATAAAATTACGTTCCAGTCTTAATGACGGCAAAATTTTTGCATTATGATTCTCTCTTAAGATACATTAAAAAAACTACAAATAATAGTATTAGTACCAGACTGAATAGTTATATAACACTTTTTGTGATTCAAATACATACGATATTTTTTTTTGTTCATTTACTTCTTTATTTGCTTTTATAATTTATAAGATACAAATGATTCTTTTGTGATATTTACTTCCTTTAATAAAACTGGGAGATAAAACAAAAATAAACACTTTTTTCCTTTTTCTAAAATTCCGACTACAGGTATTAAAATTAGTATTCAGGTATTAAGATCTAAAAAAATACTGAATATAGGTATTCAATTTTTGTTTCTATATCGCAATCTCTTGCTTAAATAACAGTGGTATACTCTCCATCATGCAATTTCTTTTACATAAAAAACGCTGAGAAAATAAATCATACCAATAAATTTTGAATAATTATATTCTCGATAAACGATATACAGTATAAAAACCAGTTGCTTTCGGCACTCCGAAGTATTTTCATGCACATCGTTCAGATTAAGTTGCTTGGGTTTTGTGGAGTAAAGTCATCGTTCAAATTAAATAAACAAGTACAACTCTTCAGCATCCGTCAAACAATCCTACTGAAAGCATCAACAGTGGCTAGTGTCAAACTTGGGATCCTTGATTATTGCTGTTCTATCCTTAACTACCCATTTAAAAAGTATATTAAAAATAAAATGACAATGCAACACACATAATCGCGTTTCATTTATTTTACATAAGTAAATTTCTTCTCAACAGATGGATTGTTTGAATGCGAGTGTGACGTCAAGCAATCATGTATTTTGTCTGATACCTATTTTGAAAGCTTCTTATATATCCACGTGTTAACTTTCAATTGCAGCCAAATTTGTGTTAAATCGTATACTTTACAAACCCTCCTTACTGTGTAAAAGTTATAATTTATAGTGTCTCCATATGATTGCAAGCATAATTTTATTGTCTTGTATGTACTGTGTTCCGTTTTCTTTTCTCTCCAGCGGGTCCATCAAATCTGGTAAAACCCTTTCAGGTTAGGTACAGGGACCTCTGCTGGCGTTTACTTTACTTCTCCCATAACTCAAATTTTGAAATACAAACTATTCAGCCTCACGAAATCGGAAAGCATTAAGGTTAACCTTTTATCGTTTTGTATGGCATATTAACAATGAATACTCCGAATCACTGAATGTGTAATAAATAAACCTTATGTCCAGGAAGTACATTATTAATAAAAATGCACGTGTTGCAAGAAAATGTAAAAAAAAAAAAAGCCCGAAGTCATCTTTTCGTTGATTTTTTATTGTAAGCAGAGTAGTCGATGCTGGTAAAAACAAGGCCTTCAAGAGCTCCTTTATATATATAATTTCCCCTATAGCACAAACATAGTGATGTGATACATTAAACAAAATTTCTTTCGTCCACTAAAAATTATTGTCACATTCAAACTCGAAAAAAGATTAGGGATGCGCAGCAAGACTTTCCCATAGTTGAACATTGAGAGAAACTTTACCATTGAACGCGGTTACGACCACACTGACGAGCAGGAAAACACACTTCAGGGAAAAAATTTTGCAATGATGCTTCTATTGCTAGGTTCAAGGGTCATCATATGCATATCAGTCATTAATAAAAATACTTTGTATTTGCTGAAAAGCACACTTGTTGTTTGAGAGGCGAGATATTAGATTTGTTTAGGTTTCCTCGTCACTCAATCATCACTTTTGCAGAAGAGAATAGACTGAGACCTACAGTTTAACGTGGACTTCGAACTACTGTAAACATCCACATCATAGGTGGGACTCGAACTCACGAACTGTTGAAATGAAGGCTAGACCCTAACCGTTCAGCTGTCAACTCGACCTTCTGGAGTAAGAGGGGGATGAAGGGATTTCATTCGCAATGGTTACACGAAATTAAGCTCTACTGCTGGCTACTTTCTTTGAAATGGAATAATGTTAATTTTAAGGATATGGAAAAGTCATCCCTTGGTCTGGGTGCTCTTAGATATTTTTTATCGGGGAGGGCTTAATGTTTAATAATAATTTTTTTTTCAATAGAAAGCCCTCTAAGCTTGCAGACATTTACAACAATAATTCTTCTTTTTCGTTTTTATTGCTTTGTCTGTAACTACTTTTTTAATGTATAATTTTCATTCCATCGGAAAATTTAGGTATGCATCTCTGGCTTATTCGGGGATGAATAAATATTGTTACGATTGGCTCGGTAATTTTATGATTTTACATCCTATTTTATTTTCCATGCAGACGACACAATTATACTGAAACTATTCAAGAATGGAATATACCAGAGACTGCGATACCTTGCAAAGTTTTCTTACCTTGTCTCTGACATACTTCATATTTATACTTCATTCTATTCCCCTAATATCGAATTAATGGTCACATGGTGCTTCAGCTGTTAACTCGATAATAGTATCTCGTAAAGTAATGCGCATTTGTCAATATCTTTTGCCTTCAATTTTGTAATGCAACGCATTTCAAGTTTCGTTATGCTGTAAGCTAGAAAAAAAAATTCACACTAAAAAAGATGTAGGAAACCCATGTTAGGAAAGTTTAGAGCAACAAGTCTTTAGTTATAAAAATTAATACCCATTTTCAGAAACAGCGTTTAATACAAATTCGAAATCGAATTCTGAAGGAGTGACCTATAATCCATTGTTTTAGTTATTTTGTGGAAGTTACATGTATTCAGCTTACGTAGTTATTTTACTGCCTCTGATAGAGACACAAACCACGGTATAAACTCCATTTCGTCCATGAAATTTAAATTTAACCCTTTGATGATTATGAACGAGCTGAGCTCGCAATCGAATCGTGCTTCATAATGCGCGCAAACGAGTTCCGCTCGGCAGCGTGTTTTCGACCGAAAAGGTTAGAAACGAGTTCTGCTCGCGTAGTTCAATTTTCCCCCAATGCGCGCTGACGAGCTGAGCTCGTTCGCCAATATTATTTTGCATTGATAATGTTACAAACGAATCCTGCTCGCAAATTTAGTTAGTTTTACTGTCTACAGATGGCAGTACGGGTTCCATGAATTTCTTTTCATAATGATTGAAGTTGTTTATATTTTTACCTTGTTGTTTATATAGCCATTTTATCGTGGTATTTTGAGTGTTTGTAAAGAAAAATGGCTCAAAAGCGAAAGTTAAATGATATTGATTATGATGATGATTATGATTGTGATAAAAAAAGCTTATCTAGTTTTGAATCTGATGAGGACATTGTTCATAATATATCAACATTAGTTGTATTTATTTAGACTTTTCAATTTAATATTTGCATAAACTTGTATTTATATTTAACGATTATTATTTATAAAATTGGTTATTATCATTTATAATTTACTATTTACAAATTATCATTTATTAATTATTTTAAAGTACTTAAAAAACTGGTATTTATGTATTAAAAGTACTTTAAGAATTTTATAAAACGCGCGAAGTGAGTTATCCGCCCCATTGCGACAGAAGGGTGACATTTTCGGAAGAACGGCGGAGGAAAACAGCTGCGAATTTCGACTGCTGTTTAGTCGCAGTACAGCGCGAATTAAGTAAGCGAAATAAGTAAGCGAAAACTGCTACTTTCCCTAACCGCTAAAGGGTTAAGACGTGAACTTCATAAGATATGCAGAAAAAGTGTAAAAGCGCAGAATGAAGAGAATTCTTGCCCTCAGCGTATAACTTTACAAGCAATCTGCTACTTTGTATGTTCTCAAAGGAATGAAGAAGACGAAGTTTTTAACTAAAAAGAATCGGTCACAAAATCACCGATGAGTGAAAGACTACAGAACTATTGCGGCGTTTGTTTATTATTCAATGGTTAATTTTTGCATAAGATGGTTAAATAGATCAGGACCTACAATTTAGAATAGATTCTGAACACTTATAGACATGTAATCGCATGACGGGAATTGAATCCAAGAACTGTTGAATTGAACGCTATGCAACTAACCAATCATCCGGTTGGAAACTCCACAGATAAACTTCAAAGAATAGCTATGATGACTGAATTATTTTTAACTACCTTGGAAATTAACATTTTTATTGCTTTCACTTTAGCAAACATTCAAATCCTTAAATTTAATTTTGCATATTAATTTGTGATATTTTCCATTATTAATTTAACATTATTTATGTACATAAACATTTAACGTTTGTTTTCATGTGAGGAATTAAATATGTAAAGATTCTTTGTTACTTCTCTTCATAATTTTATGCATGCTTTACTCTTTAATTTCACCAGTAAATAATATTCAATATTTTATTGTGTTTTTAAAATTTTTTTATCAATATCACAAATTTTATATAACCTATAAAATTCTATCAAATTTAGGTCTTAACCAACAGTAGCAGTCAAGTCTATTGATATCTCAGTAGGTTACAATTCAATCTCAGTGTGATATGCATTTGTTTTCTTAAAAGAAGAACAATATATGTCTTGCATCAAAATAATTTCAAATAAAAATTTAAATGAGAAACATACTGCGAAAGTTTGCTTTATAAATAGCAGATATCACTGCACTAACAAGTTTTCATGAATGTGACGAAAATGCAATGCTTAGCATTTTTTTGTCACACAAATTTCACGTGTATGCCTTCGTTCTTACTGAGTATAGCAATGTAATTGTCCCTCGTGTACATTGCGGGGAATCTTGTCAAAAGAAATGTGGTCTTTGATGATTTAAAAAGAATTTGATATTTTTGAAAAAATGCTTTTCTCTATTAATCTTTCTAATTTCTTTTGCAGAATTTTTAATAAACATAATATTTTTGAAAAGATGTTTTTTTCCCATTTAATCTTTCCAGTGTCTTTTACAAAATTTGCACAGCCAATAAGAGCAAGTATTGAATTTATAAACAAAATTAGTCTTCGAAATTAAGATCATTAAAAACATAAAATTTTTACACTGATACTCGAATTAAGGAAAGAATGGGAAATTTTATACAATAATATCCAAATTATAACAAATTATGATATACATCACTCATTATTCAGATTATTAAACTAGAAGGAAAATGTGTTTTAAGACTAATTTTTCAATGATTACAATTGCTCAAAAATGTGGTTACCCAACCAAATTAAAAACACTAAATCATATTTGTTGTTTTTAAACATCTATTACTTATTTAATTTTTTGTATATTTTCTGTCAATACCAGACGAAATGATGATGATGTACTGAAAATCTAAAAGTTATGTTATTATTTATATAATAATGCACACGTTCAATTTGACAGCGAATGTTATTCTAATATGTACCATAAATATTTATCTTACTTTCCACTAGAAAAAAATCTCCCATAGATAAAATCCCTTTAACTACTTAATAGAGGAAATAACTTTCATTATAAAATTATTGGTTCATACTTATTTATTGAATTGATGAATAAAAAATAATATGAAGTCCCTTTGTGTTCTTTAAAGCCACTTCATTTACTTTCATCAAAAAAGATCTCATGTTACATTGGATGAAAAATTCTCTCCAGTTATTCATTTGTCTGGAATGAGAATTCTACATTTCATGTTAAACTTCCTACAACACCATAAACTTTTTCAACATTGTATCGCTTTTTAAAATAATAAAAAAATTAACATTTTAAAAATCTTAAATATTTATAAGCCAACTTTTGTTAAAATAACTCCATCTACTAAGAACAAATATTGCTACACAAACTGTTTCATACTATGTTTACAAAAGTAGATTGAATTTAATGTGGATTATAATTACAGAAAATAACATTTATTTAGGATTCGTTTTGTTAAATATAATAAATCATTTTCACTTACTCCTTAAAGGATTTTATCTTTTAACAACCAAACAAACCAATTTAGTAGATAAATCATAATGAACTTGCTTAAAGGAAGCAAAATTTGAATATGGCATGTAGATAGCCCAGGAGTACAAGCCTAGACACAATAAAATAAAAGAAAAAATATTATATATATATTAAAATAAAAATGAAAACAGCACTACATATGCATTCAACAATTTTAAGTTGAAATTTAGATACTGTTTTAAGTTTAACATTTTTTTTTTTGAAAACAAGTATTTAAAATAAAAACACAATATTGTTGTAAAAATCAGACATGAAAGATAATTTTTTCTTTTAAAATAATTTTATATGATAAATTTCTTAATGGGTCTCTACATGTCTTACAATAGTTTTGTGTGATTTGAAAAACTTTGCATTTATGACGGAGCTTTAATGAATACTTATAAGTCATCGATGTATTTTTTCCGTATCAATTCAAAGTATACAAAAATAAGTATCAAGATGCTGAGATTTATTGGATAATGATAAAGATTCCAAGCAGCTAATGTTCTAAACACAAACATTATCAGTATTTAACATTTTTAAATATTTATTTTGTTTTTTACTTCTTGGTTTTTATTGAATTATTTTATAGGAATGAATGATACACTCGGAAAATGAAAGCATTAAATAACAAAAAAATTATGTTTAAATTACATAATAATGCAATTTTATTACATAATTCCTTATTAGGAATACTATTTTTTCCGATTGTTCTTTTTTGATTGAAGACACAGTAAATTTGTATTTTCGTACATAAAAACTGAGAACTTATAAAAAATATGTGAGTTCTAGTATTACAAGGCATTTTTATATTCAATTTTAACATAAGCAATTACCTATAAGTTAAAAAGTCCCATGCTTACTATAACTTTTTTAAATGAAATTTGTTCGTATTCTTAGAATGTTTACATAAGAAAATATTTCTAAAATCGTAAGTAATTTATGCAAATTAAATCATAAGATTTCTTAGTAACTTGGTGTAGCAATGAATGTGCTATGTGTAAACAATTTTAATTGATAAGGTGTTAAAATTTAGCATCGTAATGCCATACGTAATAGAACACAGAAACCAATTCTTGTGAAAATAATTTAATAATAAAAACATGCAGAAGTTAATATGCAAGCTAAAGATTTTATTTATAGTTCAAATCTGTTACAAAATAACATCAGCATCTCTATGCAAAGTTGAAACTGTCAGTGATACAGTTCCTATTTGAAGGCGAGATCTTCATTCCCAAAATACGTACTTTAAATTGAGACATTTACATTTAATTATGTAGTACACGTTCTATTTTTTCTTACGTAGATTACAGAGTAAATCACACTAGTCAGTCACACCAGTCAGAACATTTAATCAAATTTTCTGGACGTGAGTTTTTTTATATTTTTATAATAGTAAAAAGGATTAATTCTAGAGGTTAGAGAATATCACTTAGGTGAGAAAGAGATAACAAGGTACACAGCGACAGAAAGCCAAAGACTAGAAAATGGCACATAAAGATGAAAAATAGCATCTTTCACTTAAATGAAAGAAATAATATCAACTATATAGCAAGTTTTGTTAACTTTTCAAACTAATTCTAGAAAGGTGGAACTGAATTTTCTATTAGAATGATGTACTACAAAATGGTATCCTGAATTTACTTACAATGATTCCCTATATCCTAACTTTAAAAAAAGATCAGACGATGAACCTTAAATCACAAAGATTTTTTAGCCATCGAGTACATCCCTGTCATAAGAAACATCCTAAAATCACATCCCTGTCCCAAGGAATAGAGAAATGATTACTTGGTGTATCAGTGTGCCACTAAAAACATGCAAATCAGCTTTGTTTTAAGAAGGTGCAACATACATTTGAATTAATTATCGTTCACTTGCAACACGAGATGCTCCTGTTATACACGAATACCTTTAAAAGACCAGACTTATCAAAAATTAACGAAGTTTGAACTGAGTACGAGAAAATTCATTGCCTGACATTGCAGAAATTAACCACAGTGCATGACATATTGGCAGAAGTGTTCAAGAAGGAATGTACTACTACAATAAATGTTACAAGTGGCACTACAGAGAGCGAAGTTCGATGTGACTTGAGTCTGTAGCAGACTTTCGAGCTGCAATAGGCGCAAACAGCTTTTAAACATCAGTTACTTTACAAACAGTTCCGAGGCAGACACCTTGCAGCGTGGCTGCCACCGTCCATTAAGAACTACGATTCTGACGCTGGATGTGTCAAGCAACAGCTGATTGGAGTGTGAATTGTGGCACTAGCATAATCCCTGTATGTACCTATTCTAGAGTTTTATCAGTAAGGTGGAAGTAGTCGAGTGAGAGTCTTCGAAATTTAGAAGCAGGGACTAAGCAGAAGACCCCAACATTTGACCTGCTAACTCCAGAGGTATTATTTCACCTGGAGGTCATTACAATTACGACCGATTTAACGTGCCCCCTGCAATCCTTGATAAACATGAATGACCTTCGGCTTAGTCGGAATTTGAACTCACTATCTTCCCATAACGAGAACAAAGATCTAAATAATCAAGCTACTGAGTCCTCATGTAGGACGGAGAGGAAATCTGTTGCTACATGAAAGGTGTTTTTGTATTGATACAAATGATGGTCGTGGCTTGGTTTGATGGAAAATAGCTTAGCCTTGCACAAGCCAGCCTGTCTAGCTTAAACTCACTAGATACATATTTGGAGTAATGGTGGGAGGAACAATTTCCTATCACATCAGGTACATCCATGTTCTCTCCCAAGTCCTGCTTGCTGCCTCATCGTGTGGCGAGAGGGTGTTCCTGGACGGAATGGGCGAAGTACGTCGGGAGTTTTACTCCTGGTAGGGCCACCCTAGGCGTGAAGGCCATTCCATTATGTCCAGCTAAAGTAAGCAAGCAATAGAGGCTAAGTCAGTCTTCTCCCTTTGGTGCCTCAAGTCCTCAGACCAATTGAAACTGCTCCTTTCCCACTACCATGGAACCAATACAGAAATACTGCATCGCCCGTCGCTCAGGTTATCAATGGAGCGCGGACGAGGTTTAGGCAAAGGGCCTCGTTTGACAAGTAATTTACGGTCTCCTCCTTATGATAGAGCTTCCCTTAAAATTCTACAGTGCAACGTGAATCTCCTCAATAAAGAAAATGGAAACCAATGCATTTTGGAGAACCCCTCCAGTTCACTCTTGGTACTTTGGAGTGCGACCACGTTGGACTCACAGTCTAAATATTTCTAGGAAGCATCAGACGGCTCTATTTCGCTTTTTGAGTGGTCACATTAGTTCCCTCACCTTCCAGCAGGGTCGGAAACTCTTTACTGAGTGTCACTGGTGTAAGGCCACACAGGCTTCCCCCAACCATATTCTCTAGTGCCTAAATTTTACTGCTCGTGAGATTTTGAAGGACCCTTTACTATTTTTAGACTTTTTGGTTTCATGGAGTTGGTGTAGCTGAGCTACACCAACTGGGATTAGTAACAACAACAACACATCCGTGTTTATACCACACAATTTGACTACGAATAAATAAATTAATATAACGATTCAAACTGTTATGCGCCCATTCAGGATCAGCATTTTAGAGTGTTTTATAACAGGATGAAGTTAGATTTTATATCACTGATGTAATCCAACACGCGTTAGAGTGGTAACATTGACTCGGCTTGATGGATCACCAATCGAGGACTTGCAAAATATCATTGGACGATAACCAGAGCGTCATTTAGAATTAACTGGCCTTGTACTGTTTCTACAACTGCACCACCCACAGAACTGTAACCAACCGCCAGTACGAGATTTATGTCTGTACGTTCATATACTTGTATTCAACATTCTGGTGTGGATTCACCATTTATAGATATACGAGAATTTTACAAGTGTGTTGAATCGTATTCCGACTATCTTAGAAATGAGATTGTAAGCATTTAAATGCATTACCTAGACAATATTGGCGCAATTTTATTTCTCTGCTTTCATTTGTTCTTTGTATTGAGATTTTATTACTCAATACTAAGAATTAAAGAAATACTTTTACTTAAAAGCAAATTTTTATTCATAAATGAAATCGCTTTTTAAAATACACTAAATTAGTATGAAAAGACAATCTCGTGTAATGTTGTATTTATTTAGCATTCTTTTCTCTATTACTATCATTTTTAATTCCAGTTGCTAATTTGAATGAAGCTGAATTTGTGGTAATAAAAAAGGAATTGTAATTTTATTGATAATTTAATCTTTTTTTCAATTATGGTGAGAAAACCAAATTATCTTTCTCAAGTTAGTATTTAATACTCTACAGATATCTGTAAATATATAAATAAGAATCCAATTTTTAATTAAAAATTACTGATTTAAATTTCTTTAATTAATTTCATTTTTGGCGTCACAACATAATCCACATTTTAAGAAAACAAAACATAACAGGAATGCTTCTATTTCTAATTTCTTATTGCATTTTCTAAATTTTTATTAAAATTTATATCAAAAACCTCAGTGACTCTAAATTGAATATATTTAAAATAAATTTTTCTAATAAATATTTATACAATTTAATGACCAATTTTTGACGAAATTCCTATATAAAGTATTAAAATCATAAAAAACCTAGTTAACCCACTCCACTTTTCTCTCTGCTATGGAGAAATCTGAAAGTTGTTCTTTTAATTTCTTTGTCACTATTAGACGTAAATTATTATCACTCAAACCAAGTAGGAAAAGTGAATTATCTATTGTATACGAACTGCCACCGAAGTAAGCAACTTAATAATTGCAGTTATTGTTATTTTTTTTAAGAAAGAATTCAATATTAAAATGGAAATTGTTATGAATTATTCAAATAAGGAAAATATTAAATTATTAATTTATTGGTGAAAAGATGGGCTCTATAAAACGATGGCGTACTTATTAGGAATAATGAACAACTCATTACAATGAAAATATTCCATCCAATAATTTGATCTGACGGAAAAAAGTGAGATAATGGTAAATTCAATTGAAATTTCAAAAAGAATAAAAACTATAGTTTAAGAAGCAGAAATAAAAGTAGGCATTTAATTCTAAGAAAAAGACTCATTTGTAAATTTGCCATATCGGTGTCGGCAGAAGTGCGACAAAATCATTTCGGATAAAAGAAAAAGCACCATGAAATAATTTTATTAGAGGCTCAATTTCAAAAATTATTTCTTAAGAAAGTGTATTAAAATTGTAAAAATAAAAAGGCATTTAAAAGGATAACGGTAAAATTCCAAGATCACGTTCTCTCATATGTATTATTTTTCGAAGAAGCGGAAAAGATAAGATTTGGGATTGCAAAAAACGTATTAAAGGTAGTTATGAGATAAACTATGGACAACTATGTGACTGTTACTGTAAAAAAGAATGAATTTCATCGTGGATTGCTCATCGTGGTCATTATGTATGTGTTCCAGATAATGAAATCGATCAGATATATTTAAAACAAATAAATTAGGTTTCGTGAACACAAGTATCGAAACAAGAATACATAACGTATGCAAAAATTACTTACATGAAGACTTAAATATTTAGAAAATGTACGAGAAAGGCACTGTGGTACGTTAAATAATTCTTGTGGCTGTAATGTCTTCCAAATGAAATCTTACCTCCAGAGGTGGTGCATCAAGTAATGGATCGTCTACCTCTAGTCCCTACTTTTAAATTACGAAGATTCTCAATCAGCAATTTCTACCTAACTGGTACATCCAAACTCAGATTTAGGTACAGAGAAGTATGCTGGTGCAACAATAATATAACGCAGTGCGAGGAAGATAATATAACGCCAATGAAAGAAAATTTTTACAAGATATTTTCAACTTAACTTAATTTGAATTTAAAGCAATCGTCCTAAGATACGTGAAATATTTGTTATTCAGGATTTAAAAAAAATTGAGACTTTAGATTTTGATGAACAAGGATATCAAAATTCAGAAACTTTGAACACATGCAAAAGGTTGAAGAAAAAAGACCTATTCATTTGGTTGCATCGGATGGCAACACAAGAAGTTCTTGCATTTACTTTTGACTTTGAAAAAACTTGCCTTTTCTAAAATGGATTACATCGGTAATTTACCATACGCGAAAACTATACTTACAGTTTTGGATGCCCTGATTTTAATAAAAATATAAGTCACATGTTGCTTTGGCCGGAAACTGAATGAATCTCGAATGAGATCTCGAAAAATTTCTTCATATTTAGGAGTATATAAATATTTGTACTAAAAATTGTAAAAATTAATATTAACAAATCGAAATTTATACATAGACTGGATAAAAAAGATATATAAAAACTGTTTTAATTTTACTGAAATTGCTTCAAAGTACAAAAATACAAGTTGAACTAAATGAAATCCATATGTGGACATAGAGGCTTACTACGTGATTCACATTTGCTATCATCGAAACTCAATCAAACAAAGAATTTATCCCAATCATGTACAATATCGAAATCCTCAGAAAGAAAGTAATGTTTCATATTGTTCAAATAACATATCAGAGAACTTTTTCACTAGCATCCAATGCGTTTTCAGACTATTGGTATCATTGTAACTGTTACTTTTCTAAAGTTAATTTCTTAGTAAAGTTTGAAATTGGAAAACCTCATCTCATACGATTCAAATGTGGCTCGAACGAAGATACATAATTCTCTTAGAATAAGAAAATAGTAATTAGGTCACTGAGACTGAAAAAGGTAAACCAGCTTATCAGTTTTAATGGCAACCCATGATCCCCAACATAAATCAAACTTAAATCATGAAATACAACAGATACCAAAAGACACGAGAATTCAATTCAGATTGCCCTGAGTTCCTACATGCCTACGTAGGAACTCAGGGCAATAAGCTTGCGGATCAAAGAGCAAAAAAGGCAGTAAAGGATACCAATGCCCAAATAATTATCTTGCCATACTAAAATCTGCTCTACAGTGAAAACTAAAGCAACAGACTTTAACATTAAGGCAAGAGAAATAGCACACTGTGGAACAGGACTAATTCCTCAGATAAATAATCCCTACAGTTTCAAGCGATACCATCTAAACAAATCTATACATCAATTACATGATAACGAACACTATAGTCTTTTCCCTATTTATTTCAATCTAATTAAAATATCCGAGTCAAACTTGTGCGTGTGTGTGTGGTATCGAGGATGCATTTGACCACTATCTGCTGAGCTGCCCCCTCACGAATCACCAATATTTAAAGAAACTTTCTAACATGCCTTCCATCGCTTTTCTAAAATTTTGCTTTTCAAGCTCTTTTCGGAAGAAAATAATTACATGCATTGAAATGCTTACTGCTCACGGATCAGATGTCTGTCTGCAGAAAAGACAGCTTTTGCGGCAGATTTAGAAACATCAAGCTCATTGGATTCGTACTCCACATAAGAAACTCATTCACTGATAAATAATAAACAATTTCAATATATTATGCTTTACAATCATATAGATAATTTATATTTTCCCATCTTCTTACTTCTGGTTCTATATCAGTGTTACATACCATTAACAAAATAGAACTCCACTTGTTCCTAATCGTCTGTATATATAAGTATTGTAATCAAGTATTGCATTCTTAAAATTTTCTATTGTGTATTAATGAAACATAGTTTTGTAGTCTTTTTGATAGGTGTCTTGTTGTACAAAAAAAGACTATTTTAATTTTCAGATATGTATTCAAAGGGTGAGTGTATAAGCATCCTACTTTGTCGATAGTTTTTTTAAATAAATATGAGTGACAGAGGGAAACCACAACCCAATAACTAATAAATACACTGTTAAATGAGGGTAATCTTTCTCACTGTTAAATGCTTAAATGTCTTATACTTTCTACATGTACCTAGATGAAAGATGCATATACAGTAGTACAAATTATAATGCGCATTTTTAAATTTTAATTAAAAAGGAAATTTTAAAAAATAATATGTATTATTTTATCATATTTCTCAACTTAATAATTTGCTAAGTAAATTGATTTGACAATAGATGTATCCATGTAAGGAATTACTTGTGGAGTGAATATTTTATTAACAATGAATTTTAGTAACCATTTTTTCTATAAACAATGAAGTTTTTAATATAAAACTTCATCCAGAATTACTCTTAAATATTCTATTTAAATGAAAAAAGAAATCCATTCAAAATAAATTTTTTTCGTTGTAAATAAATTAAACTAATAAAGTTAATATTTAATCAGAAGTTAATATAAAATTTATAAGCAAATTAAATATTTTCTATAAAAAGTTTATAGATGCGTGATTTATTAGAGAAGAAAAGTTTTAAGAATGATCTCTCTTAGATAGAGATTATAGCAGATTGATGATATGCCAATTTAAATTATTAAATCATAAAAAATTAAATACAAAAACGAAAAACAGGTTGAAATCTCACTTACAACATTTTATTTGCACAACAGCTTCAGGAAGGTTCTGCGGTACCCAGAAATCTCACCCAAAGAGACATGGAAGGAAAATAATTAAAAACATGAATGTTACTGTCTCTAAAATTATGAACATGTTATTACATTACTCAAAAAAACATATAATTAAGCAAGTACTAAATAAGTATACGTTCTATAAATTAGTATGAATTAATTTTAATTTTTAAATTTTTTTCACATAAATAACACTAATAACAACCAAATACATATCTCGAAAAAAATTATTTCAATAAATGAAACTGGAATAAATTATTAAGTAATTTGTTTATTTAATGACATTTTTTGAAAACTGCCAACTGAATTAAAAGTAACTGAAACAGCTAGCGTATTCTTATTAAGGAAAATCCCCATCCCTTAAAAGAATCTGCTTACACAATAAAATCAACATTGTCTTGATTATGTATATATATATATACGAATACATTTGAAAAAATAAATAAAACTTAAAACAGATTAATAAGTGGGAAAATGTAGCATATAAAGCTTTCCAACAAGTAAATTATGCAGGTGTAAAGTCTATACTATTCATAAAAAGATGAAAGTTGATCTGTTAATGGAAAAGCAGCAGTGCATTCAATGTTTTCATATGAGAAATATTACTTCATAGCTCATGAATTATATTAATTATTTAGAAGAAAACCAAAATTAATTTATATTTTGCTGATATGGTACCAGTTACACATTAAGAAAATATGAAGCATAAAGTCGTCATAATTTTAAAGCAGTGTGAAAATTTTTTGACAACTTGAAAAAAAACTAAATTAAATTTAATTTAATTAAGGGAATTTAAAATTATAAACAATATCGTTTTGGAGGACATTGTCATTTAAATATAATATCTATGAATAATATGAGTATTTTAAGACTTTTAGAGCTTTTTATTGTCTTAATTCTAAAATTGGTAGCAGACTGACAGTGAGGTGATTAGCATCCCCAACTTCGAAGCAATAGGTCCGTGGTTCGAATCCTGTTTGGGCACTGAGGGTCTTTTCTCTCTCTGTGTGTTTTTCTATCCTTTCACCTTCCAGAAAAGGATAGCATACCTACTGGGTACCCCACCGGAAAAAAAATTGTCATTATCTTTTCACCTCTTATAGCGCTGAATCTGGTTAAAATCTAAAAATCCTCCGTGCATTAGAAAAAAATCTAGAAATGATACGCTTAATGAACTTGTCAATTTCATTTCAATTATTTAACATTAAAGAATTGATTTCAAGCCTTAAAAATATAATCGGAAAAATACTTACATTTTCTAAATTTTAAGTATGTATTTTAGAAAGCTTATAAAAATATTTACACAAACAAACTTAATTTGTGAAATTAAACAAATACAATATTGTCACATCTCATTGTGACCTCTGGCCTTCTTTGTAAAATCTAACAGTATCCAGTAAAACTATAAAAAAATTAAAGTTAAATCAATTTCTCTTCAATTGTAATCTCAAAATAATTAAGGACAATTTAAATATATTGTTTCTAATATTTGAGAGGTTTATTCTTTATTAATACTTGGAAATTAATATTTCAAAGAATTTTGAAAAAATTCCAAGTAAAATATTTTGAGGGAGCTAAAAAATGTCCATTTGTTAAAAATATTCAGTTATTGAAATCATTAAGAAAATATTAATTCCAAAAAATAAACATTTTACTAAACAATGAGTAATGGTCAAACGGTCAATTAAAAAATTCATCTGATAAATTGGAAATAACTCAGAAAAATGGTAGCCTTTTGTACTTTTTTTTTTATTGAAAATTATTTTTGTTATAAATTAGAATGAAGTTAAACATTTCACTGAAGTTCTATTTTTTATAATAAATTAATGTACTCTCAAATTTTCACTTATGATGTTTAAGTACAAAGTTGCACAGAAGAATAAATTCGTAAAAATTTAATATTGATAGGTCTACTTAAAATTACAATTGATTTGAAACTAAATGTAAAAATCGTTAATATGAGCTATACAAGATAAGGAAAGAATTTATTTCTAATTAATTAGAAGAAAAAAACATCTACCTGATCTTCCAAATCAAGGTTATTGATAACAATAAAGTAGGCTCACTCTTCTACTCAAAAAAAAAAAAAAAAAATCCATTAGTAATGAAATGTTTAACGTTTTTGTTCTCCTTTTTCTATATATAAGGTAAAACTTGTCAAATTTAATGCTGATTTATAAAGCTTAATTTAATGTAAATTGGTGAGGTAAATGCTGCAAAGCATTTAACAAGCTTCATGAGGTTGCTCATAAATAAAAAAACAAATATAAATGTACGACTGAAACTCGCATAAGTAAAAATAAAATAATATTAAATAAAATGCGTAATATTATGAAACTGCACAATTTTCATATTTAAAACTACGGAATGTAACACTTGAGTATTATATTTAATGACCGGAAGGACAGAGTTATTATAAAGCCAGAATAATTTTTAAGTTATCATATGACCAGAAACAGTCAACCGTTCGTAAAATGATGCAAACAATTATTTCTAATATTGCCTCTTTAAATTCAGGAGTATAAAAAAATTATCCCGAAATTTATTTACCATTCCAAAACAGTTACTGCCACCCAACATATATATTATATACTTGATTTTCATTGTATTTCCATGAATAAAAACCTAATTTTGTCCATTTGATAATTTATAGCCTGGGGTTGGAATGATATTGGCTGCACAGAATGGAATGAATAGAAATTTAAAAATGAAATAAAATTTGGTAAGAAAAAATTATAAAACTTAAGCGGAATCTTTACTTGGTTCTTTCGTTTCAAAACGATGAAACAAAGATATGTGTTTTTCAAACTAAAAAAAAAAAAAAAAAAAAAAAAAAGATATTCTTCTATGATAAGATAAATTACACTCGTATAACACGGCATGAAAGCATTCAAGGATTGATTTATCAGCTTTTACCGAGAAAAAAAATTATATACAAATAATACACTCCCGCATATAACACTTGATTATTTTTCAAGAACATTATAATATGGCGGTAACAAAGGAATTATCTCCAGGAATATAGCTCCGTATGTGAATCATTAATGTTGTATCACAATGTTATTAGAATTTACGAAAAAATATTCTTGATATCTTAGAAAAAATAAAATGGTTCAGTGAAACTTTTTATCCTCTAAGATATTTTGTTAATGAGAAAATAAACGAACATTTCTTCTCTCTCTCTCTGGGTCAAAAATTAAAACGATATGTTTATAAGATAAATTGCCGTTTCATTACGCAGTTAGAGAGAACCCACAGATTGCAATAAACGTTTCAGCAAGAAAGAAAACTATATTCAAACAATGCATTTTTACACACATAATATCATCAGAATTATTTTCGCAAGAAAAACTACTCTAAAAGTATAACAAAAAAGATATATATACAGGATGAAGTTTCCAAAAAATAAACACAGATTCAAATTATATCGCGAAAGTTCATGTGTTAATGAAAATATAAAGTAATTAATTCTTCTCATCAACCTTGATAAAAAATATTCTTTCACATTAAAAATAAAAACATGTTGTTATGAAGCCTTGACCTGATCATTTTGTAGTTCAACCGTCATCGATTTAATCCTTCTATATAATGGCATCGTTCAAAATGCATTCAGAGCTACCGCAAATTACTTATGGGCATTTCTTTACTTCAATCTTAATATTTTTACATATTGAATTAAAGCATCGTTCCTAAAAAACTTTTAGACAAATAAATAAATCATCGCTTAGAAGTATTCTCTGAATACATTGAATATATAGAAATCGTACCTGATTATTCAAACTTACATATAAGAATATTCTTTTTCTTTAATAATATCTATTACTTTTAAATAAGAGTGATCAAGAAACATTCCGTATAAATTCCTATGGGTTCTACAATTAAATTGACAGGAAGCAGTAATGGATACAATACACATTTATTAAACATTTGATTACTTCAATTTTAAGAATATTCTTACGTATTATATAACATCTTCCCTAAAGAGCTCCCAGGAGATTCTGATCATTGCTAGAAGTATTCTCCGAACACGGGAAATATAGAAATATTTCCTTAATATTAAAACGTAGATAAGAATATTCTTTTCGTTAGTAATAGCTATTACTTTTAAATAAATATAATAAAGAAGCAACAAGCAGAATACATTCTCATGAGTTTTACAAGTCATCTGCAAGGAGGCAATTAGATACAATATTTATTTATAAATTTTATTATATGAGCTTTAAGAATATCCTTAAATATTATAATGCAACATCTTTCCTAAATAGCTCCCAAGCGAATCTTTTAATCATCGCAGGAAGTACTCTCTAAATACAGGAAATATAGAAATATTTCCTCATTATTTAAGACTTACATAAGAATATTCTTTTTGTTAAAAAATAATTTTATTACATTATATATTTAATATCAGAGATACAACAAGCAAAGTAAATTCCCATGGGTATTACAAGTCAACTGCCAGAAAGCAGATATGAATTCAATATAGTTATTTATAATAGATTTGCTTCTTTTAATTTTAAGAATATTCTTACATATTTCAATACAAGATCTTTCCTAAAGAGCTCCCATGCGAATCTTTTAATCATCGCAGGAAGTACTCTCTAAATACAGGAAATATAGAAATATTTCCTCATTATTTAAGACTTACATAAGAATATTCTTTTTGTTAAAAAATAATTTTATTACATTATATATTTAATATCAGAGATACAACAAGCATAGTAAATTCCCATGGGTATTACAAGTCAACTGCCAGAAAGCAGTTATGAATTCAATATAGTTATTTATAATAGATTTGCTTCTTTTAATTTTAAGAATATTCTTACATATTTCAATACAAGATCTTTCCTAAAGAGCTCCCATGCGAATCTTTTAATCATCGCAGGAAGTACTCTCTAAATACAGGAAATATAGAAATATTTCCTCATTATTTAAGAATTACCTAAGAATATTCTTTTTGTTAAAAAATATTTATATTACATTATATATTTAATATCAGAGATACAACAAGCATAGTAAATTCCCATGGGTATTACAAGTCAACTGCCAGAAAGCAGATATGAATTCAATATAGTTATTTATAATAGATTTGCTTCTTTTAATTTTAAGAATATTCTTATATATTTCAATAGCAACATCTTTCCTAAAGAGCTCCCATGCGAATCTTTTAATCATCGCAGGAAGTACTCTCTAAATACAGGAAATATAGAAATATTTCCTCATTATTTAAAACTTACATAAGAATATTCTTTTTGTTAAAAAATATTTATATTGCATTATATATTTAATATCAGAGATACAACAAGCATAGTAAATTCCCATGGGTATTACAAGTCAACTGCCAGAAAGCAGATATGAATTCAATATAGTTATTTATAATAGATTTGCTTCTTTTAATTTTAAGAATATTCTTATATATTTCAAAGCAACATCTTTCCTAAAGAGCTCCCATGCGAATCTTTTAATCATCGCAGGAAGTACTCTCTAAATACAGGAAATATAGAAATATTTCCTCATTATTTAAAACTTACATAAGAATATTCTTTTTGTTAAAAAATATTTATATTGCATTATATATTTAATATCAGAGATACAACAAGTATAGTAAATTCCCATGGGTATTACAAGTCAACTGCCAGAAAGCAGATATGAATTCAATATAGTTATTTATAATAGATTTGCTTCTTTTAATTTTAAGAATATTCTTATATATTTCAATAGCAACATCTTTCCTAAAGAGCTCCCATGCGAATCTTTTAATCATCGCAGGAAGTACTCTCTAAATACAGGAAATATAGAAATATTTCCTCATTATTTAAAACTTACATAAGAATATTCTTTTTGTTAAAAAATATTTATATTGCATTATATATTTAATATCAGAGATACAACAAGTATAGTAAATTCCCATGGGTATTACAAGTCAACTGCCAGAAAGCAGATATGAATTCAATATAGTTATTTATAATAGATTTGCTTCTTTTAATTTTAAGAATATTCTTATATATTTCAATAGCAACATCTTTCCTAAAGAGCTCCCATGCGAATCTTTTAATCATCGCAGGAAGTACTCTCTAAATACAGGAAATATAGAAATATTTCCTCATTATTTAAAACTTACATAAGAATATTCTTTTTGTTAAAAAATATTTATATTGCATTATATATTTAATATCAGAGATACAACAAGCATAGTAAATTCCCATGGGTATTACAAGTCAACTGCCAGAAAGCAGATATGAATTCAATATAGTTATTTATAATAGATTTGCTTCTTTTAATTTTAAGAATATTCTTATATATTTCAATAGCAACATCTTTCCTAAAGAGCTCCCATGCGAATCTTTTAATCATCGCAGGAAGTACTCTCTAAATACAGGAAATATAGAAATATTTCCTCATTATTTAAAACTTACATAAGAATATTCTTTTTGTTAAAAAATATTTATATTGCATTATATATTTAATATCAGAGATACAACAAGCATAGTAAATTCCCATGGGTATTACAAGTCAACTGCCAGAAAGCAGATATGAATTCAATATAGTTATTTATAATAGATTTGCTTCTTTTAATTTTAAGAATATTCTTATATATTTCAAAGCAACATCTTTCCTAAAGAGCTCCCATGCGAATCTTTTAATCATCGCAGGAAGTACTCTCTAAATACAGGAAATATAGAAATATTTCCTCATTATTTAAAACTTACATAAGAATATTCTTTTTGTTAAAAAATATTTATATTGCATTATATATTTAATATCAGAGATACAACAAGCATAGTAAATTCCCATGGGTATTACAAGTCAACTGCCAGAAAGCAGATATGAATTCAATATAGTTATTTATAATAGATTTGCTTCTTTTAATTTTAAGAATATTCTTATATATTTCAATAGCAACATCTTTCCTAAAGAGCTCCCATGCGAATCTTTTAATCATCGCAGGAAGTACTCTCTAAATACAGGAAATATAGAAATATTTCCTCATTATTTAAAACTTACATAAGAATATTCTTTTTGTTAAAAAATATTTATATTGCATTATATATTTAATATCAGAGATACAACAAGTATAGTAAATTCCCATGGGTATTACAAGTCAACTGCCAGAAAGCAGATATGAATTCAATATAGTTATTTATAATAGATTTGCTTCTTTTAATTTTAAGAATATTCTTACATATTTCAATAGCAACATCTTTCCTAAAGAGCTCCCATGCGAATCTTTTAATCATCGCAGGAAGTACTCTCTAAATACAGGAAATATAGAAATATTTCCTCATTATTTAAAACTTACATAAGAATATTCTTTTTGTTAAAAAATATTTATATTGCATTATATATTTAATATCAGAGATACAACAAGTATAGTAAATTCCCATGGGTATTACAAGTCAACTGCCAGAAAGCAGATATGAATTCAATATAGTTATTTATAATAGATTTGCTTCTTTTAATTTTAAGAATATTCTTATATATTTCAAAGCAACATCTTTCCTAAAGAGCTCCCATGCGAATCTTTTAATCATCGCAGGAAGTACTCTCTAAATACAGGAAATATAGAAATATTTCCTCATTATTTAAAACTTACATAAGAATATTCTTTTTGTTAAAAAATATTTATATTGCATTATATATTTAATATCAGAGATACAACAAGTATAGTAAATTCCCATGGGTATTACAAGTCAACTGCCAGAAAGCAGATATGAATTCAATATAGTTATTTATAATAGATTTGCTTCTTTTAATTTTAAGAATATTCTTATATATTTCAAAGCAACATCTTTCCTAAAGAGCTCCCATGCGAATCTTTTAATCATCGCAGGAAGTACTCTCTAAATACAGGAAATATAGAAATATTTCCTCATTATTTAAAACTTACATAAGAATATTCTTTTTGTTAAAAAATATTTATATTGCATTATATATTTAATATCAGAGATACAACAAGTATAGTAAATTCCCATGGGTATTACAAGTCAACTGCCAGAAAGCAGATATGAATTCAATATAGTTATTTATAATAGATTTGCTTCTTTTAATTTTAAGAATATTCTTATATATTTCAATAGCAACATCTTTCCTAAAGAGCTCCCATGCGAATCTTTTAATCATCGCAGGAAGTACTCTCTAAATACAGGAAATATAGAAATATTTCCTCATTATTTAAAACTTACATAAGAATATTCTTTTTGTTAAAAAATATTTATATTGCATTATATATTTAATATCAGAGATACAACAAGTATAGTAAATTCCCATGGGTATTACAAGTCAACTGCCAGAAAGCAGATATGAATTCAATATAGTTATTTATAATAGATTTGCTTCTTTTAATTTTAAGAATATTCTTATATATTTCAATAGCAACATCTTTCCTAAAGAGCTCCCATGCGAATCTTTTAATCATCGCAGGAAGTACTCTCTAAATACAGGAAATATAGAAATATTTCCTCATTATTTAAAACTTACATAAGAATATTCTTTTTGTTAAAAAATATTTATATTGCATTATATATTTAATATCAGAGATACAACAAGCATAGTAAATTCCCATGGGTATTACAAGTCAACTGCCAGAAAGCAGTTATGAATTCAATATAGTTATTTATAATAGATTTGCTTCTTTTAATTTTAAGAATATTCTTATATATTTCAATGCAACATCTTTCCTAAAGAGCTCCCATGCGAATCTTTTAATCATCGCAGGAAGTACTCTCTAAATACAGGAAATATAGAAATATTTCCTCATTATTTAAAACTTACATAAGAATATTCTTTTTGTTAAAAAATATTTATATTGCATTATATATTTAATATCAGAGATACAACAAGTATAGTAAATTCCCATGGGTATTACAAGTCAACTGCCAGAAAGCAGATATGAATTCAATATATTTATTTATAATAGATTTCCTTCTTTTAATTTTAAGAATATTCTTATATATTTCAATGCAACATCTTTCCTAAAGAGCTCCCATGCGAATCTTTTAATCATCGCAGGAAGTACTCTCTAAATACAGGAAATATAGAAATATTTCCTCATTATTTAAAACTTACATAAGAATATTCGTTTTGTTAAAAAATATTTATATTGCATTATATATTTAATATCAGAGATACAACAAGTATAGTAAATTCCCATGGGTATTTACAAGTCAACTGCCAGAAAGCAGTTATGAATTCAAATATAGTTATTTATAATAGATTTGCTTCTTTTAATTTTAAGGAATATTCTTACATATTATCAATATCAATATCTTTCCTAAAGAGCTCCCATGCGAATCTTTTAATCATCGCAGGAAGTACTCTCTAAATACAGGAAATATAGAAATATTTCCTCATTGATTTAAAACTTACATAAGAATATTCCTTTTGTTAATAAAATATGTTACTATTGCAATATATATTTAATATCAGAGATACAACAAGCATAGTAAATTCCCATGGGTATTACAAGTCAACTACAAAGAGGCAGTTATGGATACTATACACACAATGATTCATAATACATTTGATTGCTTTGTTTTAAAAATATTGTTACAAATTATATGGGAACAGTTTTTTTAAAGATGTTTCTTAGCAGTGAGGAAGAAATTTGAATAAAAATTTTTTTTTTTTTAAATATTTACGAATGTATCAGATCATTCCCGTTAGCATTTGTGTTAGTTTTATTTTTGTCTTATTTCTACAAGTATATGTGCAACTCGATGCTATAGTCTCTGAAGTACTATCTATTCCGTGTTTGTAGATTAACGTGGCACTCAACATCAACACCCAAGGTGAGATTTGTTCCTTTTGAACTGTTGAACCGAAGTTAAGATTTCTACTGTTTGTACTGTCACTGTTCTTTCTTTTGCGAGATATAATTTCCAGAACGAATTTTGTATTGTGTTTTTGTGCAAAAACTTATTAAGGAAATTAATGTTAGTGATTTTTTAGTATTGCTTAAGAAATATTTTGTATTATGAAATCAGGTATTATACATAGTTTGGTTAAATACAGATATGATTGTTTGGAAGTTCGACTTAGTTAGGAAGGTTGTTAGGTTTTAATCAACGAATTATGTACTGGCATTAGAGTTGTTTTCCTATTGGTTTTATAATGGAAAACAAAACACACGTTTAATATAGTTAATAAAAAAACTATTTTTCAAAAGTAGGATCTTTCTTTTTTAAATAGAAATTTTAACTTTTTTAATAAAGAATAAACGGGATTTATGCTTTTGTATATTTTTCCTAGTCTCAGCAATTATGCAGATATGACAACTTTAATAGCATGATAAAGAACTTGCAAGCCCTAATTCTTGCTAAGAGAATTTCTATTGTAAAATGTTCGAAGGTTTAAAGAAACCAAATAACCATATAGACAATTCCACAGGGAGTTCAGACCAGGGTTAGTTATGTTTTAAATATATTTCAAAAGTTTAAACAAAATTTCAGAATAAAACACCCCGAGACATACACTGATATGATTTTCATTGTATTTCGTGCAGTTGTTTTCAATTTAAATTCTAATAAAACTTCGGCGGTCAAAGAGAGAAAATAAAAATTTTATTTATGTAGATACCTATATTTATTTATACAGATGCGCATTATGTTTTTCTGTTACTAACTTTCATATCTTTAACATTGTTAAGGTTAAATTTAGTAAAATTGATTATGTTCTAATAGGAAACTGCTTTTTGGAACGAAAGGTCCCGATTTCAATCCCAGCGAAAGAAAGTAATATAACATGATTTTTGTTTTTAATGCACTTCTGTTGGAATGGTTACTCTAGTGATTTTAGGGTTTCAACACTTTCGACATGGGAAAAGGCCCTATATTTATGAAATATTCTCTAGGAAGACACTATACGATGTGAATATTAAAATCTCTTTTAAGAGGCCTTGATTATTAGGCATTCTACAATGTGATTTCAAAGGTTAAAATTTAGCAATTTAGAAATATGCGTAGTTTAAAATGTTTCTTATAAATAATTTATATAAAATGTTTCTTATAAATATTTTTATTAAATAGTGATTTTTGACAAGCTAAAATTTTAATCGAATTTTAATGCATTTTTCAGTAAAGATGCATAAAGCTAATTTAAATTTTCTATTGAAAACATTCACAAGCAATTCTTAATTTTCTAAAATATAACATAAAGTATGTTTTGCTTAATATTTCATTTTCATTCATATTTTTATTTTTTTAAATGCTTAATAGTAAGTTTCATAAAAAACCATTAAATGAAAGCAATGAAGTAGAGATATATTAAACCTTGAATTTAAGTAATCACAATTAAATTCAATTTAGAGTGAACATGAATGTATGAATAAAAACAAGCCTTCCATTTTGTAATGGAAGATGTATTTAGCCCAGCTGCAAATTTTCATAGAACCTTAAAATAATTTTGAAGATGCATAGTTACATTATTTATGATTCTTGAATTTTATTAAAGTATACCTTTTCATAAACTAATTTGCAATAATAACAAATTATTGTAATATGAATAACAAGCCTAGTACAGGAGCTGTAAATGCTGTAATAAACTAAAAACAAAATTTTAAATACTTGTGCAATTAAATTGACATTTTTAAGCTCAGATTGGGGGAAGAAGGCTTGAATACATAATTATTTTTTACATAAACAAAATAGGATAAAAGCAAGCTTTCTTACTGCTGTTGTACTTTTTGATAAATAAAACAATAGATTTCTTCATGCATCTTAGATTTTTACGGAAATTAAACTCAATAAATAAAACGTAATTTAAAGAGGCTCATATCCTTTCTATAAAACGTTCGAGAATTTCTTCTAGGCTAACAGTTTGACATCTAAAATTACCCGAGGTTACCAAAATCAATAATTCTCTACCTTTTGTAATTTAGATAAATCCCATTCTTAAGGAAAATGTTGTAAAAATTTTAGTTACAATCTCTTGTAAGAAAAATAAAACGTAAGACAGAAAGAGAATGATATTGTAAAATAGTAATTCTTTTAAAGAAATTATATTTTACAATAAACGAAATATTTTATAAGAATGTATGAGAATCTAATAACAGTTTATTAGTATTTTGAAAATTCGAATTAACTCTCAAAGTTTCAGCAAAGCTTAGAAAAACTTCATTAAAAAAACATCAAGACTTTATACAATAAAATACTTATAAAAACTAAGTTTTCAAATATACTCCATCGTCTCAAAAGTGCTGGTATTAATTTAAGTAAAAGTGGATTACTTAACTTTGCAGATAAAACAATTAGTGCAAAAAATCAAGTAACTTACCTAGTTAATTCATCGAAATGCAAATACATTAACAGTGGTTCATATTCTGTAAAAAAACATACAATCATTAAATCCATTGTTTTTGAAATATTATTTAAATGCACTTTTCTCGTTTATTTAAATTATATTGACCATAAATTAATACAAAATAAATTTAAATATTTTTAAAATTCTGATTGATAATTAGAATTTTGACATTTGGAAAATTACATAGATTTTTAAATTATTTGACTTTTTATTTTAGTTATGTATATATTATTGTTGTCTTGAAAAACTAGACTGTAAATATTGAAAATAAGTTTTAGATAAATGCACATATTCATAAACAAAAATACAGCATTTGTAATCTTAAGAATAAATGCGCAACAGTGAAGGGATGAATACGTGAACTTGGAAGAGATTTTATAAGAGGATAAAAATACAAGTAAACAAAAAATGTATTTCATTTAATTCTAATAAACAATATTCATATTCCCAACTTTAAAAAAATTAAAGTAATATTGACAAAGCTTTTTATCCGAGCTTTTTGTTCCATTTGCATATTGTTTTTTCATGGACAAGATAACATAAATAAAACTAAGGAAAAATTTATGTTAGAAAATTGGAAGCACAAATATTTAAAAATTCCTTATTGAATTAAATTACTTAATTTTATTTCTGGACTATTAATTTTACTGCTGAAAATTCGGAATTTGAAAAGCAAGTTTGCATTTCATATATTTAAAAAAAATTCTCCGATATTCTAAAAATATCAAAGTTTTAAAGTAAAAATTAAGTTTTCATAATTGTATTACATGATAAATTGTTTCCAGATGATGTATTCAACTGAAATTATTACATTGTCGGCATATTCTTACGAAAATAAAAGTAGAAATATGGAAAATTTGCGTCTCTAAAAATAGTATAGTTTTCTCAAATGGAAAATAAAATGAATATTCAAGTTTCCGATTTAGGTCAGGTGACCTCTAATGCTATTTTTATTATTCAAATAAGTAATTTTTGTTATTAAAAGTACTATACGCATTGAATCTAATCAATAGGTTACCATTAATGCGATTAACAGGAAATTGCATGCGACTCGCAGGACAAGCCAACGGAACCACGCGCCAACTTTTGAGGGCATTAGCTTCCAGGAGAACAGGGCTTCCCAACGTGTGGTCCGCGAACCACTTAGGGGTCCGCCAGTTTTTCTAGAGGTTTGGTTTGGTTTGTCGCTCAACGGTCATTTTTTGCACACGAGGGCTAATTAGACCGGGACTTACGGCTTAAAGTGGATTCCGAACCACTACAAACATCCATGCCCAAGGTGGGATTCGAACCCACGAACTGTGGAACCGAAGGCAAGAGCGCTAACCATTCGGCTGCCAGCTTGGCAGTTTTTCTAGAGGGTCCGTGGTCACCTTTCAACAGCGGCTGCGGTTCCTTAGTTTGACCCTCAGGTAGTTTAGTGCCGGTCGATATGTGGCCTCCCTGTTCAAATTTCTGTAAACTCAGGGAGTCTCGTGAATTCAGGGAGTCGCGCCAGCTTATGGCTCTCGATTCCTAGAAACCTTTTACACATGACCTTCAGAAATGGCGCGAGCTCAGCCGACCTATCAGTGCTCACCGCCTCATATGCTGTCCTCGCTTTGTGTGCGGCGGACGGTCACCCGCTTTATCTCGAGACATCATTCAATGTTGAACTTCCTTCATGAGTGCACCATTTGCTTTTTGCAGCTTATTACTTCCACCATGGATCGGTGGCTGAAGTCGGGATCATTGGAGAAGCTAGCAGTTTCTCCATCGCCTTCACTGTAAGGAAAGCCACCGTTTGAAATTAATGATGGAGGATGGCTAAATGATTGGTTTGTTTGTCGCTCAACGGTCATTTCTTGCACACGAGGGCTAATTAGACCGGGACTTACGGTTTAAAGTGGATTCCGAACCACTACAAACATCCATGCCCAAGGTGGGATTCGAACCCACGAACTGTTGAACCGAAGGCATGAGCGCTAACCATTCGGCTGCTAGCTCGGCGGATGGCTAAATGAAGAACAGTCACATGAAGGGCCACAACCGGATTTAAAATGTGAAAACTCTGCAAGTTCTCGATTAGTTGCAGTGCCCTGCGGAAGTGGAATAACTAAAAAGAGTAAGAAAAACGAAAGTTATTTAAGAGGCTTTATCGAGACAGAGCTGGGCAAAGTTCAGTGTGTAATTTGAGCACATGTCCTTCCGAACAATTCGATGGTTCCAATTAAATTGCGTCGTCATTTTGAGGGTACTCACCCGGACCTCTCATTATTGGAAAGTAGGGAGTTCAAATCCCAGCTTAAGCCGACGTGTTCGCTAAAGGCATGTTAAAACTGTGTGTTGTCGCAATGTCCTCCAAGTGAAATATTACATCTGGGGGTGGTAGGATAATTATTGGGGTTCCTCAACTAAGTCGTTGCTTCAAATTCACGCAAGACTCTACCCGGCTGCTTTTATCTAACTGGTAAAGAGTTTCTTTAAATGTCGAAAATAATTGACACACAATGTAAGATATTTTTGATAAACTGAAATAAAGATACGCAAAATTATGTCTGCACAATCAGTCAAAATAGGCAAAATTAGGTCTGCACAATCAGTCAAAATAGGCAAAATTAGGTCTGCACACTCAGTCAAAATAGGCAAAATTAGGTCTGCACAATCAGTCAAAATAGGCAAAATTAGGTCTGCACAATCAGTCAAAATAGGCAAAATTAGGTCTGCACAATCAGTCAAAATAGGCAAAATGTCTGCACAATCAGTCAAAATAGGCAAAATTAGGTCTGCACAATCAGTCAAAATAGGCAAAATTAGGTTTGCACTATCAGTCAAAATAGGCAAACTTATGTCTGCACAATCAGTCAAAATAGGCAAAATTATGTCTGCACAATCAGTCAAAATAGGCAAAATTAGGTCTGCACAATCAGTCAAAATAGGCAAAATTAGGTCTGTATAGTGGATTTTCCATCAACTTGATGTTTTATATGATCAAAACATCCTTGAATCAATTGTGTTGTTGCAATAGTATGCTTCCCAGTACCTAGTCCTGAGTTGGGCTTTCTTCTCTACTCTTGAGCGTTTTTATGTGGAAACCAATACGAATTATTTTTAAGGTCTAATTTTCATGTAAGCTTGTTAATGCTTATCGTACCAATTCTCATATAAATGCCTCAGTCCCATTATCATTCCACGCACAGCATCGTTGTTTCCTGGCACAAAAACAAATTTTGAATGACCTTCACGGATTTTTTCTTGAAGCGACTGTCGACCAGAAGTGAATTCTTTTAATTGATTTTTTATAATGCTGCAGAATAAGTAACGTTGTAAGTTTTAACGTTGTATAAATTAATTTTATCGGAACTCAAGTAATGATAATCAGCGTTGAAAATTATAAAAAAATTAATTACACGAAAACGCTCTGCAATCAATTTCATTAATTGCTAGAAATGAATTTTTCAATTTAGTGTAAACAAAAAATTATACAGAAAAGGCAAAACTCTTTCTAATGGAATTATATTTATTAGCATCAAACTATCAAAGATCAGATTTAAAAACTTTAACGTTCGCCCAGCAACACTTACAGTTGGCAATTACAGAAATATAAACAGCAACACCTGTTAACCTAAGTTGGTAATTTTAAAACCAATTTTTATTGTTTTATTAAAATCAAATACTTTAAAAGTTAAAAATAAGTTGATAAATATAACTTTGAGACTTAAAAACAGAGAGGGAAATGATACAAATGATGTATGCACACAGTAATAATACTTACTCATAACAATTTGAATACAAAAAAATAACATTTTTCGTTATTTTTATTTCTTTCTAATTTTTAGTTATTTTTTGGCGATGTATGAAATCAAAATTATGATAAATCTTCATAAATGTATATTTTAAACTTAAATAATTTTTAAAATACTTAGGGAATTATATAATATATAAATAAAAAGGCTCTATAAATGCAAAATATCTAAAAATGGAAAATCATTTTGCTCTTTTTGTGACAAAAAATTTAAGCTCAAATTAATTTCTAGAACATTTTAAAAAGTAATCAAATAAGCGAATGAAGTGTTGAAGTAAAACAGGAATTTTAATTCATTTGAGTAAAATGAATTATAGAGACGGTTTTCTGGTGAGAAATGTGTGCTTTCATTCATTTTCTTAGAAGCATACAAATCAGCCATTTTAAAAACTAGTTTACTACTGGTATTACGATTCCATATTTCAAAAATTAATTCCATAAAACTGTTTAAAAACATAAATAAGGAAATAACTGAATGCAAATAATATTCATATTTAATAACACCATTACAGAGTAAAATTTGCTTGATAATAAAAAACCAATGTCTAAAATGAAAATCCTCTTTATTGTAACGGGTCTGAACTTTCCAAGTATTGTGATCATTCAATTATTCGAATATAAATACAAGTGGTTATCAAAATAATGGAAATACCTGTAAGTCATTTCTGAATATGCTTCGGAAGTACAATATAAATTGCCAGATTTTTATAAATAGAAATACATTTCTGGTAATGCGATTTATTGCATCTCTGTATAAGTCTTGGAACTTCAAGAGTATAAAATATCTCTTATTTTCAAAGACTAAAAGAACGTCTCCTTGGAGCAAGTTATCCAAACATCCGAACTTTTAGGCATTTGTAGAGGAAGGTGTCTAATCTCAAGATAGCATACCCAGAACATGGTAAGACAATCTCTGGTTGTGTTTCACTTACGATAACAATATTATTACTTGAGTTCTCCAGGATTTGGTAATAAAATGACATTATTTGGAATGAAAGGTTCCAGATTTTATCCTCATAATTATTCAACAATGGAAGAGATAAATTACTTTTTCTGCATGTAAAACTGTCTGGGTAAATGCAAAGGAGTTTTCCGGGTTTCATTCTTAGCGAATATTGCTTACAATCCATAAAAATCTTTATGAAAATCAGAAGAGTGGAGTATCAAATGTTTAATAATAACATTCAGGTTTGAACGTTTCATTTTTTACGATGTTAAAATACTGTAAATTACCTGGACACAGAGGCCTATTATAACAAGCTTTGCATTATAACTGAATTTAATGCAATATCAACATCATATTTCTGTAATATAGAATTATTCATAGTAAAATAATCTGTGAAATACGAGCAGATAAGATAAAAATCGTTCTGTATCTTGAATATGATAAGCTTCAAATAACAAATTTATTATAAATGCAAAATTTTATCAAACTTCATACTATTTCAAGCTCTTATTTATTTACTCCATGGCTACTGTCTTTATTAAATATGAGAATTTCGCAAAAAGACGCATAAAATACTAAGTCATTCAACATATTTGAATATTAGCTGTAAACACTTTTTTAGAAAAAATAGCTAGGTAGCACCAAATGGTTCGACTTCGATTAAAAACAAGGGTTAGAATCCCATCTTGGGCATGGCTTTTTTTTTAATCTTGCACAAAATTTCCGCTTATAAGACTATTTTGTAACTGTTAAAACTTGATCATTCCATTCATGTATTAATAAATTAGAGCAATTCAAATTAAAATTGTAATATATTCATAAATTTTTCATTAATATTTAAAACATAATCTAATAGAGTACAATTACGTTTGTTTTTGCCAATAAGTGTTTTTAAAATTTTTGTTTACATTCGATTCAATTGGCACAGTTTTATAATCTCCAATGTAAAATACAATACTTTAAATATTAATAAACAGCAGCATCAATGTATTTCAAGCTTATACACAAAATAAATAAATAAAACTCGATTCTGCGATATTAAAATGTTTTGGTCAGAATGGACGGAAATAAGGGATGCACATCGAGGTCCTTACACATGAACGTCGATACAAATGAAACATTCAACTGTCACTATAAAAGGTATAAATCATGATAATACATAATATTTCATCATGAGAAAAATTAAAGGAAATGCCAATGGTTATTTTCAATGAATGTAAGAGCACTATAGCTAAATCTTTCACCTTACTGAAAATATGTGGAAAAAAAATATTCCAGAATTAATTTACTATTAACTATTCCGAGGGGAGATCTAAATATTTGCATAATGTATTTTATTAAAACAATGTTATCCAACAGATATAAATGCAAAATATAAAAAAATGCAGTTTAATATTTAAAATGACTTAGAAAAATAAATGATTTTAAAGTTTTCAGCAAAAACTAAATTTGATATTAAACAGATCAAATACGTTTCATAATTTAAGAAAATATTTATATACTGCTAAATCAATAACTCTAAAATAGCTTTTATTTTAAACTTAAAACTCGATAAAGTTCTAAATCATAATTGTGTATTGCGCTTAAAATAATGATGTAGTAGAATGTAATGTAGAAAAGCACAATTCTCCTATTAAATACAATTCAAAATTCCAATATGAAAATTAATTTTACTGCTGTATCCTGAGGATGTTTGCCGCTAAATAGCAACTTTTTTCACAGGAGGATTAATTTAACCAAAACCTACTTTTAAAGTGAATTCTGAAGAACCGAATCCATGAGTTTTTGTATCGAAGACCAGAATTGGAAATCTATTGTGTTAGATAATGTTTTCTACCAACAGCTCACAGATGAGAAATTTAAAGAAATAATAGTTTATTTTATTGAAGAGAACACAAGTGGGGTGAATTAAGGGGTATAAATAACTATATAATAAGTTCAAATCACTATTAATTACTGTTTAAAATAATTTCTGATGCTGATATCAAAATATAGAAATGTAGCTTAGCTAAATGCCAACTGCCTAGAATTAGATTCACTTTATTTTACACAGCACTCTCATTTCAACGACGAACACAGTTTCAGCGGAAAAATTATTTTATTTATAGAGACTCGATACAAATACACTTAATGAAAGAAATCAAATTCCAAAATCAAATTTGAAAATAGTAAAATAATTCTTAAAAAGAAAATGCATTATCCAAACTTACTTTTATATATTTCAACAAATTGAATGCTGTATAGTTTCTCCTTCAATTATGCAATTGAAAACTATAACGCGAAATGAAATTTTTTGTTGAAACACTTTAGTCATTTTACTAAACCATTTCCGGTATCAGTATTTCAAACTTCAAGGTAAAATAAAAACTGAAACTTGCAAGGCACGCGGCAGCAAAGATCTCAAGTGTTTTTTCTGGAGGGGAAGGAAACATTTCTCTCCCCTCCATACAAAACCTGGTTTTATTATAAAACTCTAGTTTTGGATTGCATAAGATGGTTTTATTTAAATATTGATAAGCTGTTTTAACTTTTTCTAAGCAAAGAACAGAAAGTCATTATTTTATTATAATATTTTCGCTTCTCTTTTTAATGTATACGTAATAAAGTACGAGTAATTCGCTTTTCTTTATTTCTAAATATATTATTTAATATCTTGTTGGAGCTTTAGTTATTTTAAAAATGTATCGTTTGCCAAAAATTCTTATGCAAACGATTAATAAGTTAACCATGAACCATCAAATTTTTCAAAATGTTATCATATAAACAAGCAAGTATTTAAGCAACTATTTAACCTAAAATCAATTTCTTCCGGGAAATATATTTTTACATTTTAAGTTTATTTAATATTTCAGCATTTTTAATAACAAAACATATTCAATGGTAATAAATGAAATATATTATTAAGTTTATAAAATTCTTTTAAAATTATTTTCAAATAACTTACACAAAATTTCTATTGACAGAAAATAAAAAATTCCCTCCTGATTTCAAGGAAAAGTCGGATACAAATACACAGATACTAAAAAAACAGACAAATTACATAGATAAGCTTCTTTTAACGAATAATTTCCTAAGGATATCCTTTACATTTACCTGTGTCATTTAATTAATTAATATCAATCTCTAAAGAAATAAAATTAAAAGTTATTAACCTTTTGAATTAATTTTATATAAAAATTGGAATCAATGTTTTTAGGCTAAAATACAACAGCTTATTTGGTATTTTGAGTGTTTTTCGTTAAACAGTTTAATATATTTAGAAAAACTGGAAAATAATCATAAAAATTCATATTTATCTGTATATTTAAGTTATAAATTTTGAAGCCTATCATTTCGAAATTTTTCTTCGTATAAGTTTCATTCAGTTTGTACTTTTATAGTAGTTTGTATACAGAAAGTAATGCACATTGAAAACTTTTAGATAAATACAATTTTTTGTGAACAAGGAAACAATAAGCATTTAAATATTAATAGTTACAAATAAGAAACCGTAAAAAAATAGTTATTTTGGTAATAACCTTATTTACCAAAAGAAATCAATTTGTAGGAGAAAATTTACTCTTACCTTATTCGTCCTGGGATTCAGATTCCGAAGTATTCCATGTACATTCAACATAGTTAGTGATTAAAGAAAAATTCTCCAATATTAAGAAACATTAGAGAAGGACAGATATATTTACAATATTTAATTTCGGCGCGGACGCATGCATATTCCTTACGGATCAAAAATATGTGCATTCTGTTTACTATTTTTCGCCTGGGAGCATGGAATTTCAGCATGACGTCATCAATTCTCAATTGGCGAAGAGAACTCTGCATTATTTTTTGATGATCGCCAAGATTTCCAACATCCTCCTGCCTTCGAGTTTATATAAATTTCAGAAAATTCAAACACACTATTCAAATTCAAATTTAAAAATTCTCTATAGGACCATACAAGCTATCAATTTACAAAATAAATCAATACACTTAAAATAATAAAAATAAATATCAAAATAATTCAATTATCAGTGAAAATAAATTAACATACAAAATTTTTTCTTAATATTAAATCTTAAATTAAATTAAAGTTCTGAAATAAAGTTCTTAAAATATTATATAAAGTCCAAAGATAAGGAGTTATTTCTGTAAAGAAAATTTCAATTTTACAAAATATGTCTTTTTATTTGTTTTAACTTTTTACCATATCGAGAGGTTCGTTCATGAAGTTCAGTCTTGTTGAGAGGATCCCTATTAACTCCATTTGTATCATAGCAGGTAAACTTTACAACCGGCTTTTCATTTTCTTGGAACACTTCTTTTTCAATCGTACCCACTTCTAGAGGATATAATCTCAACACTAGACTATATATTGACTCAACACAACTACTATATTGTTAGTCTTCAAATTGACAAGTTTAATATTAAATTGACAAGTTTAATACCCATCTGGTAACGTAAAAATTTTCGATCACTTTTCCTAAGGGCCAGTCCAGCCTTTTCATGTTTTCACTGGATATTAAAATAACATCTCCTATATCTTAACGAAAGAGAACTTCACACCCTTCTTTCAAAGTGCCTGAATTGTTCTAAGTATTTTGAGAGAAAACGTTTTAGAAGATCCTACGTAGTCTCTTGCGATAGGTATACCTTTTATTTAAAGATTTATGATCCAATAGGCCTAAATGAGGTGTACTAGTTTCTTTGACTTCCTACAAAAATATATTAGGAGTAAGAGGTTCTTAGTAATTTGGGTGATGGGGCAAATTAGTGCTTGATTTTTCAAAGCGAAGCACCAAAACTTTCCAAAGTATTCTTTTGATTACCCCAATTAAACGTTCCCAGAAGATATCACATCATGATGCAAATGGCGGGATAAGCTTCCATTTGATTTTGTTGACAATGTTATATTTTTCATAGCATCCTAGTTAATTCATTTTCCAATAACTACCGTCAATGCTGAAAAATTCTTAACTGTTCTTTCTTTCCACACATCCTACCACCACAAAAACTTTAAATATGGCCTATCATGCTCATGGAGCCCAATCTGCAAAAACTCCTTCTTAGTATCAGCATCCACTCCACATTTTCCTATTTTAAATTTGTTAATGACAGAAGGTATTTATTCTACAAAACTGGGACTTATTTAGAAGCAGTCATTGATTGAAGGTAAATTTTTATTTCTAGCAGAGCCATCAAATAATGGCTTAGTTTTCGCTGTCGCACTTTCTTTGAAAATAGGTTAATGGAGCAAATAGTGTTGTGATTCGAACAACGTAATTACTCTTTAATATCTGGTTCCAACCAGTCCTTAACAATATTTTCGTATTCTGCAATCTTGACTAACTCTTCAAGGACTTGGCACAATTTTCAAATCTTTATTCAGAAATATCCTTACAATTAGTAAAGAAGAATTTAAAAAAATCTAAACAAATGATATACTACCGTTAAAAACATGTTTTAATTTGCAATTAAGAAACAATTTCCAGCTGCCATGAATTTTAATAACAATAAAATTACTATTTAAAAATACAAAAAGACCAGCTAAAACAGTCTAATAAGCACACATTCAAATGTAAAGAAAGTTAAATGCAATAATTATCAATTTCTAGAAAATAATGTTCAAACGTATGAACATATTTTAAAATTCAATGAACCTTATGAAGCTTTTTATAGAGATGCAAAAATCAATATTGAATTAAAATTTCTTAACTTTGTAAAAGAATGTATTTTAAAAAATTTAAAGCAAAATCTCTCTTAAATATTTTGTGTCAATAAGTTCAGTTACAACAGTTCAACTGTATTTAATAGCAGAAATAACAAAAAATGTAAGCAGAAATTAAATTTTGAAACTTGAATTACATACATTCTTTCAAACTTATATTGTGTGTCCTGTCTCGATGAATAGTTTATCTTGAGGAAATTAACTTTCATATACAATCTTCCCAGAAAAGCTGTGAGTTAATTTGTTTCCATTCAACAAGCTTCTCCGAACGTTATTTGCTTTTCTCCAACCTCATGACGAATTCTTTTGTGTTGAATAAAGTTATTGGATAATCGGAAAGCGATGACATTAATGATTTCTTATATTATTTAATATCATTTTCCTTTTTCTTATACTATTTAGCCTTTTTTGGACTCTTTTATTCATCTTCAAGTGACTCGACTGAGTAAATATTTTATTACAATGCTTGCACATATATGGTCACTCTCCTGTATGAATCCCCAAGTGAACATTGGGCACAGTTGCCACATAATCCAAGATGCCAAATTCTGAATTTTTTAAGACGAAGAAATGTTGCCAAGATGACATAAATACTAGGCTTGCCAAAATGGAATTTCCTACATAATATTTATTACTCGCCATCTGTGGGACATAATTGTCATGTATGCCAGGTAGACTGAGAGATGATACGATATGTTTTACATACACGTAAAGAACATTTATTAGCATTAAGATACACAGGCACGAACGATCATAACAACAACTTCACCGAACATGTAAAATACGAAACTACGGAACCCAAAAAGGTAAACAAAGCACGCGCGCGTCACACAGCTTGGAAGGTTCTCTAATCTGGCTGTTGCCAGGTACATAACAGTTTCTCCCCGACAAAATATAGAGTCAAAAGTCGAGTCTCTTTGGAGGTCTCCTGCTTCGATTTGAGCGTCGGAGTGGCACATCAGTTTTCGGCTTCCCGGAAGTGTCTGGTACAGGCTTAGGTGGTATATCATCACTTGGAGTGGCAGGTACAGGTACTTCTTTAGGTTCAGTTACAACTTCAGGTACAGGTGCAGGTGGATCCGATTCAGCAACATCATCGGATACTGGCTCATCTGGAAAATTCAATGCGAAACTACGGAACCCAAAAAGGTAAACAAAGCACGCGCGCGTCACACAGCTTGGAAGGTTCTCTAATCTGGCTGTTGCCAGATACATAACAGTTTCTCCCCGACAAAATATAGAGTCAAAAGTCGAGTCTCTTTCGAGGTCTCCTGCTTCGGTTTGAGCGTCGGAGTGGCACATCAGTTTTCGGCTTCCCGGGAGTGTCTGGTACAGGCTTCGTTGGTATATCATCACTTGGAGTGGCAGGTACAGGTACTTCTTTAGGTTCAGGGACAACTTCAGGTACAGGTGCAGGCGGATCCGATTCAGAAACATCATCGGATACTGGCTCATCTGGAAAATTCAATACGAAACTACGGAACTCAAAAAGGTAAACAAAGCACGCGCGCGTCACACAGCTTGGAAGGTTCTCTTGGAAGGTTCTGTTAATATTTGTAAAAGTTTAATTTTTATATAATAAATTTAAAATTAGCTTAATAATTTGTTACTTATGGAAGATTAAAGTAAATTGTATTCCTTCAATGTGCATATTTTTCAAAATATTTTAGACTTAGAAAGTAGTAGTTCGTTGTTACATATCACCTAATTTTATTCAACATTATATTTTAAATTTTTTCTTAAAAGTGATTTTCAAATAATTGCAAACTGTATTTTTTATATGCATAATATGAATAAAATATTAAAATTTATGAATATATATTTTTGTTCTTTACTAAATTTTGTGTAACAAATACCATCGATGTGTGAATAGAAAATTATTTGATATTAATTTACAATATTTTTTTGTTGAGAGAAGAAATGTACTAATGCAATTTTCTCTGGTACACATATATAGTCAGAATTTAGCAATTTCTCTTTATATAAATAATGAAATGTTTCGTTACTGCATGTATGTCTTTTTTATACCTCTGTTTACAGATTAAATTACTTAAAAATTTTATTCATTGAGATTGAAATATTAATGATCAAAACAGATTGAATGCATACAGTAAAAACTGAAAATATGTAAATTGTCATTTATTCTAATTTTGTTACACAATGGATATAAATTATTTTGGTTATAAATGTTTAATTTTTTGTGTCTTAGTTTATACTTTAAGTAAAAACCTAATGGCTGAAATTTTTTAATATTCAATTGTAAATTGAATTTCAGGAAGATTTTCATAAATAAGGAGCCGTATTCAAGAGACCCCAGGGAAGTTGCGTGGAAAACTCCCAACCACTCTGCCCGACAGAACTGAATTTAAAAGGCAGCAGAGCAATATCTGTTTTCTGTTGTTGAACCATCACTGGGATCAAACCCGATCTTTTATGTTTTAAAGAAGACTGTGCTTTCACTAATTCATGGTGTGTACATTTTATGATACTTTGCCTCTCAAATTTTAATTTACTTACATCTGAAATTGGTTTAAAACCACCACAACTGGAGATGGAAAAAAGGTTTTAATCTACTAAATTATAATATCCCATTAAATTTGAACAAAAATAAAAATTTCAACAGAAATTCTATCTCTCAAAACTGATTTTTAAGAATTTTTTTCTTCAAAATCACTCTATGATATTTTTACAGTGCATAATAGACAGCATTTGTGTTTCATGATTAGTGTGAGTGTACATATATACGAGTATACCTTTAGGTTAACGGGTTTGGAATATTCGCCCATCTCCAAGTGCCTTGAAATTTTGAGCCACGATCAGATGACGATCGGAGCTCGCACCCTCCTCTCCACATCCACGCCACACCAGCGGAAGAGCTTTGGACATCACATGTTAACGTGGACACGTCCTCAACCCTCGGAGCTCCAACAACCCTGTGAGGGAAAACACGTGGTCTGCTGAATACCTGGCATAATGTATCGCAGTATGTCAACAGGTGTGCTTCCACCAACTACTGATTTGAACATTCAAACTGTAATCGTGAGTCGTGGCTGGGACTTGTATATGGGCTTGAAGTATTTTCATTTCATTATCTACGTAGGAACTGTAAATAAATTTAATTTCATTAAAAGCAACCACTTTCTACTAGGAGCTTCTATGGTTTTGCAAAAGAGTGTGTGCATGCATGTGTATATAAGTAAATACATGTAAATGCATATAAAAATTGTATAAGTAAATAAGCGTTTTTGTACTAGTCGATCTAAAAATTACCAAACTTTATCCGTTAGGGGTTTATTTACGACGGAAAATCATAAAGCAAACTGATTAGGGCATGACCAGAAATGTCTGGGATAATGTGACGAATTCGTATTAGGGTCTCTCTGTTAGGGGTTTGTTTACGATGGAAAATCGTCATAAAGCATCTTCCAAACGCAAGTTGATTAGGATATATGCTATGAAGGTAGAGATTGCACAACTGAGCATCGATTAGTCCACGATGACGTTTTGGTGGATACTTCTCAGAAAGAAATCTAGAGGTAGCCTAGTTAAGAAGACAGCTGATTCCTAACAGGGAATTACTGGAATGAAAGGTCAAATGCTGATTTTGCAAACAAGGCCATCGGCTAAATTACTGCCCACTGAGGAAAAAATAAATAATACTTCTCCTCAAAATAATATAAACTCCATATCCATAAAGGAACATCTCATGGTAATGCGAGTGCCTTGACCTGAACACCATGTCCAAAAAATTACAGATAATGTAATAAAGTGGAAGAGAAATTTGAATGAGAAGCTCTATTCATTCGACAAGTGACTTCTGATTCTCCTAATCCGTGGAGTGATGCCAACATTCGGAAAGGTTAATTGGTGGATCCCGACATAAAACTTATAATGAAACTTTTGGAAGTTATAAAGAAAAACTACTTGGCACGAAATAGCACCTTGAATCCCACTGCAAAAAGATATTGATCTTGGTAAAAATCGGTATACTGTGGGTGACAGGATAACAAACATAATCCGCTTACAAGACTGCCTTTGGCCCCATGAGGCTATCGTGAGTCATTCAGTTTCATTATTTACTTAAATGCTTCTTTTGTATATGTTTGATTTTCGTATATTCATTTGTATATGATTGAACAAATTAACTACAAAGTTAATTAAAGAGTAATACAATATTACTGTATATTTCCTTCATATGTGGCGTTGTTATTTATATTTGCTAATTTTTAAGTTATTAATTAAAATAACAACATACAAAATACCTCTACTATTAACATAGAAATTAATTTTCTTAAAATAATTTTGAATAAATTTATTTCCCCTAAAATTTATAACTCACATGTCAGAAAGTAATATGTAAAAAATTAGACAGTTGTGGACAAACACTCCACGCAATTAATGTTTACTTGGAATTTTAATGACTGTATCAATTTCATAATTCATAATCAATTTCATATTGACTTATGGATGAATTTAATGATGAAGTAATTATTCTATAAGTACAAAACGTGATTTTAATTTTAATAATACAATATAAGGCTAAATAAATTTTTAAATAAATAATTTTAGATCAGAAGAAAATGGTTCAAAATGAGGAAAAAGTTATCTTATGTCTTTAAATTGTGTGATAACAATTTGAAAGTTACTCAAATAATAAATCAATAAGAAAATCAAAAATCAAAAATAATAATAAAAAAAGCTTCACAAATGTAAAACTCAATAAGATGAGAGAGAAGTGTTTCATAATAAGTTTATTTGATACGCGTTTAGAAATGTTGCCAAAGTTTCAAAAACTAGTTTAAAGTCAAAGAATCTCATATATTTCAATACTATAAATTAAATAATTTAAGTATGTATTCGTAGTTAAGCTACATTTATGCAAGCTTCCTCTTAACTTATAATATACATACAATTTCAATACACTTTGAAAGAAATGCAATCATCAAATCACAGATTTCCATTCAAATGATATTATTTTATGATTTCATAACAAAAACTCATTTTTATTATTTCATATCTAGAAATTACATAAATATTCTTGTTATAAATAACATTTTAACTATTTTTTTAAGTTGAGAGTATTACCTCTACTTTTTTATGAATAAAATGACTTTCATAATACAAATTCATTCAACTTCTATCAATGTATAATAACTGCAATGCCAACATAGTATTATTATGTTATCATGAGGACACAATGAAAACAATGCAAACATTTTTCTTCTTTCATAAAGGAACAAAATTTAATATAAATGTAATTAAAATATTTCCTTTCACTTGGATATTAAAAATAAATATGGGTTGAATTTTTTCGTGCTAAGACTTCGAGACATTACATTTTATTTCATATAAAAATAAGTGTAATTACAAAAATATGTAAGGAAATTTATAACATAAAAAAAAATATATTTAAAAAATTTAGTTGGAAAAAAAAATGTGTATAATTTGACAATTAAATTCATACTTAATGAATGTATTTCACTTCATTAACAAAAAAGATTTACATTATTCAGCGCAAAGTTAACTCTTCCTTTTAAATGAAAAATAAACTAAATCAAACAAAAATAAATTCTTTGTATGGAACTGATCCTTATTTTATTATTAATTTAGGCATATTCTGAAACGATCTATTTATTATTCAGAGAAGAAGAAAAAATTTGGTGCAGATTTTATTCGCTTTCGATTTTGTTGTTTAAGCCATTCTTGAAGTATCAGAAGCTTTTCACAAAAAAACTCGAGTTTATCACGCCTTCACGAAGTACTGAAATGTTTACATGATGAATGCTTAACACTCCATTAAAAAGGAAGGAAACAAGTGCGTAAAAATTTTTGGAAGGGGGATATGCATATTTCACCTTGAACATTGATTTTCCAATCAGTCCCTATCTACCATTCCACAAGAAAAACTTTTAAAATTATTCCAAATGGTTTTTCTCCCTTTCTTGTCGTAAGTTGAAGGAATTCTTGCCTAGATGCTCTTTTTCGATCGAAATACAGAAAGACAAATCTTTACCGTCGCATGCAAGAGAAACAGAAAAAGCATCACGCGACAAGTTTTTGAACTCTTTTTTTATTTCAAGAAGAAAAATTTCAAATTCATAGAAGAAATGATTTGTAAAGTTTGTGGAAAAGTTTTATTTTTGTATCATTTATTTCAGAGAGTGGGATAAGTATGTATAGTAATACAGAATGAGAAGTTTTAAGTTCTTAAATTTGCTAACTATTACTTAATACCAGAGATAAAAAGAATTTATAATAATTCCTGGAGTTTTGAAATTGCAAATAGTTTATAATTAAATTAAAATAATATAATTTATATAAAAGAAAGAATTTTCCAGTAAAGGTTGAGTTATTCTAGGCATTTACATTCCAACAAAAAAAGTTTTGCTTATTTCTCCCTAAATTAAATTGCATTAATGAATAAGGAATTCGTAGATGTGAGTAATTACAGTTATGGTTATGAATAAATGCAGATTCGTATTTTATTTCATATTTGTACCATAAAATAGGAACTTTGTTACAGTTATATTACAACGAATATACCAATATTGATAAAAGAATAAAAATTCATGTGAAGAAAGATTCATTCCGTTCAACATTTTTGAATGCAAAAATTCATGCGCGAGAAAACTCATGTTTATTGCAAAAGTTCACGATTTTTGCTTTCATTTATTGTACCAAATTTACAGATAAGTAAAATGCATCTACAGTCATGAGTAAGTATTGCAGTTAATAATTACTTACAGATATATTATAATAATATCTTAACTTTTATAAAAGGCAGAATTTCCAAAAAAATGAGGAATTATACATTAACAATGAACACAACATATTTTTATTCGTCTGTTTTAAGCTTGAAGGATTAATTAAAAGGAAAGAAAAAAAGCAAGTAAATAAAGTTTCAAAATATGTTTTTGAAATGAGAATAATAAAATAATATAATAAAAAAATTCAGTTTTCACAGAAAATAATGATTTGTTAATTAGTGTGAAAGAAGAAATGAATATAACAAAATAAATGCATTTATGATGATAAAAGATTTAAAATTATACAATTCTTAAAATTTTTAATTTAAATTTCAATAAAAAAACAAGTAAACATAAAGTAAATTTTGCATATATTTTTACGCGGTGAATTAAATTTGTAACTTTTCATTGCTGATGCACTGCAGAATAATATAATCTTAAAATGTAATGTGTGCATATATTTTTAAAATAAGTGTCAATTATTCAATTTATAAATTATTCATCTTTAAATACAATGAAATATTGTCAAAATTAATGCATGTTACATAATAATTATTTAACTCTCTGCTACATATAGTGGTAAACATCTATTTATTTAAACAATGTCAATGTAAATTTCCTTAATGAAAAGTTATTAATTATAGTTTTATGAATTAATAATTATTTAGGTTTAATCATTTTTAAATATCAAATAATAGAAAAATGAATATTTAACGCAATCACATAAGTGATCAAATTACTGAAATTATTAAATTAATAACGTATAATTATTAAAATAATAAAATAATAGGTTTTATAAGGAACATATTCGATTAAAAATCAAGTTATTTCAAATTATTTACAACTATACTACCAAAGAATACTTCAGTATAGAAGATTTGTATTTTCATAAGAATTCTCAAGATATAAGAGATATTTATTAAATATAAAAAAGAACTAGGGATCATCAAATATAATTTCCGCGATCTGAAAACATGTTTGAAAAATGAATTTTTTTCTCTAAAAAAGGTATTTTAAATGCCGAATTTTACTTTACTTTAATAACTTTGCAAAAAATTACCTTCTAGACTTAATTTGCATAGTAAGAGAGTGTTGCACTACCGTGCTTCTCTGTACCTAAACCCAAGTTGGGCTATACCAATTAGATAGAAACAGCAGAGTATAGTCTTTGTGAATTTGAAGCAGAGTCCAAGCCGAAGACCCCCACTTCTTGTGAATTTCAGCCCCTAGAGTCATCAGTACACTTGGAGGACATTGCGGCATGCCCAGTTTTAATGTGCTCCAGCCGCCATCAGCGAACACGACTGATTTTTGGTTATGCAGGGACTCAAACTCATTACCTTTGGAAAATGAGAAAGACGCCCAAAGCCAGACCACATAGTCAGAGAGATGTAGTTAAATTTTGAACCTATCACAAAATTTGACCATCAGGTCAACGTAATTAAACGGAAATATTTACATCTATCAGTAATTATTACGAATTAAAGCATTACTATTTGTTATTTTATGTTGCTTTTAATTTATTTCATACTACTCAATATGATTTCTAGTTTTTGTCATTGTTTTCATTTGAATAAACATATCTATCAATTATAAATATAATTTATAATAAAAGTAAAATTTTATTTGTAAATGATAGCTTACAAATAAAATTAAGGATAAAAATTATTTTATCATAATAGAAAACATTTATGGAGGAAATAATCCAGCATTATTAAATAACGCTACTTAAAATAATCCCCTTTTTTACAAGCTGAATTAAGAAGCTTCATCCATATTTTAAAACAAATCTTTCAGTAACGCGAATGACAATATTTTATTTTATTTTCACAACTTCAAAATGTTAAGACTTTTAATAAGATAAAATGTGTGCAACAATAAAATACTATCCATTTAAAGAAATTCATAAATAAAAAGAAATAGCTTTAATAAGGAAAATTATTTTTCGAGTTATTTCTAGAACCGGGGATGATTAGTGAATCTAAAAATGAAATAATATGAAAAGTTTAATCAAAATCTTGACTCACATGACTTGATTCCTCTTAAAAGTTTTAAGCGGTCTTGAGTTAAAAAGTGCTAAACCAGCTTTTCTTAATAAAAATATTTTTTTTTAGTCAAAAAACTGCCATACAACATTATTGAAAGATCAGTAATATTTTAAGTGACAGTTAACATTTTAAGTAACTCTTAAATAAGTAACTCTTGACAATATCTTTCTTTCAATATTGTAATCCTGAAAACGTTGGAAATGCATTTATAATTTGTAAAACTGTAAGAGTAAAATCGAATCATTTTATTGGAAATTTAATTCTTTTAATCATACATTACAATATTTTAGTTTATGTATCAATATTTGTGAATCCACTAAAAGTGAAAAAGAAATGTTTAATTTCATTCAAAAATAATTATATATTTTTTTAATTTTTGAAAAAAAATATTATAAGCATGGAATCTATATTTATTAGAAGTGATAGCTTAAAATTCGAGATTTAATATTAGTATGGTTTCAAAAATATTGCATTATTTATAAATGATAAATTTTTTAATGAATTATTTCATTATATTTCAAGAAAAAAATATTCTTTCCGATGTACAATTTATAATTGGAAATTACAATTATAACTCGTAAGACAGTAAATATACTTTGCATATTGAAATTTATTTATTATAAATATAAAATAAAATAAAATATAAACATTTAAAATATACCTGCCACACCATAAAAGTAAAATAAAAGTAAAAAATTAATTGCTTTTATAAATTGAATTAAAATAAAAGTTATTTCAATTGAAACCATTTTATTATGCTATATCATTTTAGAATAAAAAAAACCTCTAAACAAGCCTCGCTCTTAGAAAAAATCCTTGAAAGTCCTTAATTCTCATGAAATTAATATAAGAATTCGATACTATATTAACTTATGTGAAAAAAAACTAAGTACTAAACTCTTTGGCACGTCAGCCCATGTGGGCATAGGCCCATACAGTGCACCATCTCTGTTTTCTCTAACCGAGGGGCCTTGTGGATGCAAAACATATGTTCCGATTAGGTGGTCATCATAACGCGAAACCTCCAGTGCTTAGTTCCCAAACATGCTTGGTACTCAGTTTATCCACCCACTGTAGGGATGAAAGGCAGAGTTGACCTTGCCCAGTCTGAGGATCGATTTGTTTATTATCTATGGGCGTTCTCTAGAAGCAAAAGCTAAACACAGCATATAGTACAATTCAATATTTCATTAACAAAAATTTACGTGATTTTATTTCGAGAATTTAAGCAAAACATTTTTATTTATCGAATAATATTTAATACATCCTCAGGAAAGGAAAGGCTTAGATATTTTACATGTATTAAGAGTCCTGTGGTCGGTCGTTGAACAGATACCATGGGTGCAATGGTCTGGAGAAATTTACTCCCCCTTCAGATCAATGCCAAAATTGAGGGAGTAGATCCACTGGTGCTGCCATCTATCGGAGGATTTGAAGAGCAAAAGTCGTACTTTCACCTTTATGGTGCTCTGATTAAACGAAAGACGCTCCCAATTGACTTAAATTCGTATTGCCAAGGCATAGCGAGCTTGGCTTGTCCAAGTGTCATAAGTAACAACAACAACAACACATGTATTAAGAGCCGACCAACTGGTCTAGTGGTCAGCGTGCCTGACTACGGGTAAGAAGGTCCTGGGTTCGAATACCGGTTCGGGTATGGATGTACTTTCTCTCTCTATCCATCCTGTCTTTGTCCTTTCCTTATATGAATGAGGTGTGAATGGTTGCCTACCCTATAAACGGGTCCCTATGGCATGCATGTAGAGCAAAGTCGTACTTTCACCTACATGGTGCTCTGATAAAAACGAAAGACCCTCCCAATCGACTTAATTCGTATAGCATAGCGAGCTTGGCTTGTCCACGTGTCATTAGTAAACAACAACACGTATTAAGAATAGTTATTTCAGAGAAAAGTACTAAGAGAGATGGCTCATTAGCGTTTATTAATATGCTTTTCACAAACAGCTGCTGAATTTTTTTAGAAAAATTCAAATATCACAATATTAAAAAAACAAAAAATTAGAGTTGCAAATAAAAGGAATATGAAATGTGTCGCATATGTGTTGTGTCACACATTTAAAACTAATTTATTTTTAAAAAGACAATATGTTGTTCAAAGTTTATGAAATTGTTAACAATTGTAACTCTGAAATTTTGCATTAATTTAGTGGATATTCAAGCTTTAATGTGAGTAAAAATATAGTTCATAATAATTTTTAACTAACAATTTTTATATTAAAAGAAAAATTTAAGAATGACAGAAATAAAATTTAGTTTTGTAAAATAATTTATTAAAGGATTGAGACAGCATAGTTTTTGAGATTTTATTGGACAGAAAATTTTAAATTTTAATGAAAACTATGTTACCTAATGAGAACCAGATTTACACAATTTAAGTGACAATGACAAATATGATTAACTTAGAAAATTTATAAAAATTCATCGCGTTTCTACTTGGAGAGGAAAAAAAATTTCTTTCTGCACAAATAATAATAGAGCTTTATAAAAACTGTTTTAAAATAATGGAGTGTTGAAATTTGTTTTATGAAAACAAGATTAATAATTCCAGAGCTATTATTGTAATTTCAGCTTCTTGCAAATGCATCTACTGAGCAGTACTTTTAGTGTATTAGGTATTTTATACTTTTTGAAAGAGCAAAAATGTGTTCTTAAAACATTTCTATACAGGAGCGCTTTTCACAGATGTATGAACAATTGTCACAAATTTTCCAAATGTCAACAGTTACCATGGGTTTCATGAAGTAGAGAAAACTTCCTCTTCCTTCAGATCAATATCAAAATTGAGAGTGGAAACTTTGGTGGTGCCATCTGTCGGAGGAGTTTAGAATAAAGTCGTTCTTTCAGCTTCGTGGTGATCTGGTTAAGCAAAATGCGCACTCAACTGATTCACATTCACATAGCCAATGGTATAGCGAGCTTGACTTATCCAAGTGTCATAAGCAACAACGAATAACAACCCTAATAAATGCTTGTGAAATGTATGTAAATGTATAATTTTTTTCTGAGATATCGGCCGACTTTATTCATTAATATTTCATGAAATTTTTTCATAGTTTTTAAATTAAAAATTTCTATTTTACATATGTAAATATGACAGGTTCTTCAATATATAATTATTATTTGTATAAGTATATTTAAAAATAAAATTTATATTAACTACTGTTCCTCAAGCAACTACAGAAACGCAATTTATTAAAACCAGCTTAGATGAAGATTGAAAATAGATAATAAATTAGACATAAATAAGTATAATAATATACTTTGAGGCTTGTTATAATTTATTATAATACAACAATTCTAAAAGAGTTTCCCTATACATTTATTTTATTAAGGATTTATCAATTCTGATGGCAGTTTTATAATACGAAACTACATGAAACCGAAATGAATTATTCACTGTGTGAATACTTTAATTCTGTATAATCTGTTCATAAAATAAACATTATCATCATGAAAGTCTATCAAACTTGAAAAGATTCATAAAATGAAATTAGCTAAATAAAAATGAAATGAATCAATAAATGAAAATGAAGTAATCAAAAATACGATAAATATCATTTTTTTATATTTGTCTGATATATTAATATAAAATGTTATAATGTATATAAAGCGTATGAGAATTGATATTGTGAAATGAGAAATAAAACATAATAAACTTGCATTTCATAACGAAAATAATAATTTTTTTTTGTTTTTATTACAATTATTTAGAGCTCTAAAGACTCAGTAACTTCACGCCGTTTAACTTTAAGATTTTATTTCTAAAGATGGACACTGGAATAACTGCCTTCGCCACAACAAAGCCGGAAACTGCTACTCAGTTACAGTTACCCGTTGGTCATCTGTGAAGGATGTCACGGAGGCGAGTAGCTTTACCTATTTGATACTCCAGCACAAATCGGTTCATAGGATGAGGCACATTCATTCATCATACCAGAAGAAAGGACAAGGAAACAGAGACAGAAAAGAATAATCATGTTATACCGGGGATTAGAATCCAAAACCAGCAGCCTAGGAATCAAAGAGCTCTAACCATTTAGCCATCGGCCGGATTTCCCGTTAACATCAGCAAAGTGAAACATGATTTACCATGGGCAGTGATTAGAAGGGGGTGACCACATTCTCCCTCATTAGTTTAGGGACTTGTCCAAGTTTATCTGTGACGTTCAAAGTCCTTCTGCTCATGTGGTATGATGTGAAGAGGAGAGTGCTAGCTCAAGGGTGTCCTCGTCACCCGTTCAAAATGACGGGGAGCTTAGAGATGGGAGAATATTCCAAACCCGTTAGTCTTAAGTTACAGTCAGGAGCTCGCGTGCACCGCTATCCATGTGTACACATTACATTTATTTGATACTACAGTAATCCCCCTATAACATGGTATATTGATTCATCACTTGAGAAAAACTCGTTGCACGAGTATTCTCGTAGAACGCTCTCGTATGACCTCGTGTAACACGTTATGTACAAATGATTCACATTTAACTTTTCTCGTTGAAGGGATTTAAATTGAACATTAAGGAAAAACAATGTTATGAATGTAGTGTGTGCGTAAAATTAAGAACATTTTAAATAAAAAAAAACAACTAACTGAAAACAATTCATTTCAAATAAATCAAATAACTCCGAAAACAATTTAATCACATGATTATTCATTGTAGGGGTTATCTAAAACAACGTTCCTCCGATATCAATTTTTCGCAGAATATTCAAAGGTCAATACTATAACTTAAATTAATTTTATAAGAGCATAACTGTGACACAATGTGTAAACGTACGCGAAATGAATGGTGAACTGTAGAAATTATTACAAATTTCACAGTACAGAAATATGACTTGGGAAATCAACGCATTATATGGGTGAAAACTCGTGTTATACGAGCGATATGCAAACGCGTTATAAGAGTACAGTGTTATAGGGGGATTACTGTGTATCTAAAAAATGTGTTACATTAATTAAAAAAAAGGAATATATTTTTAATAATGAATAACCAATGTTTTTGTGTAACTTTTATTTATTAGAAGAATAGCTTAAAAGACTACGAAAATATATCGTCATACAATCATCTGCAATTAAAAATTTAAAATAGAAATTCCGATATTTGGAAAGAAAGCAGAAATGATACACTTTCAAAAAAGTTACTAAAATAAAGTGAAGCTATTTTACTTGCCAACCTAATCATGAGAGGAAAAGTTTATTATAATATAATATTTTGTAAATGGTATGCTTAAATATATCCTTTCTGAACATACAAAGCACAGTAATTTTAATACATTTTTCGATATACGGCAAAAAAATATTTCCTTGTGCTGCGTGAGAGGAGAGATGATATCCATTTATCATCGCTCTCCTCCTCAAAAACGCCTTTTCTGTAGAATCTTTAAATTGAAGCATGGGTTAAACTTCATTCTTCGTTAATTCGTTTACATACGACAAATGAAATGTTGGAGAACGATGGAACATATTTGAAGTAAACTTGATACAACGTAAGATAGAAATAACTTGTTTCATAAATGGAAAAATAATTTATTTTAACTCAGGGAGTATTTTTAGTTTTACGTGATTTATTCACTACACATAATAAGCAAGTACCAAGAAATTGCAGTTACATGAGTTATTTTCAAAAAGGATGAAAAAGTGGAATATTTAAAATAGAAATTTTATTAATAACCACGAATTCATGAAATAAAATTAAAAAATTAACGTGAGATTTATATGCTTTAAGCCAATCCTAAGATTTTAAGACAATTTCTCTAATGAGTGCACAAACATTAAGTTTTGAACAACAAGACAAATCAGGATTTCTATTATTTCTAAATCTAGATTAATAATATTTTTAATCCCATATTCATCAAAAACTTGTTTTACATGCTGCATTATATAGCTATTTTAACAAATTTCCTTTACATTAATATAATCATTTCCTTAAAAGTTCTTCTTCATTCTGCAATAATAAAAAACTATCTCAGATTTTCAAAGATAATTTTTAAATTTCCCAATATTACTGCTTAGCTACTGAAATAATACTGTCTCTATAAATTTAAATTCATAGTTCTAAAAATCAAAGTGATATTTAAAAAATTGATCTCATAAGAAACATTTCAAGTCAAGTTTTATTTTTACCAGATAAACTACTTAAAATATTTCTAGATAATTGTTTTAAGAAAACGTGCACATTAATGTTGAATATTTAACACGGTTTTACATTTCAAAATACTTTTAAGAAACGGAATCTTCAAAAAGTGCGTTAGAGTAACTTGCGGAAAAAAAAATGAATACTCATTTCGTGTACACGCAAAAGGAAAAAGCTCGTTTCAATGCATGTTATGTCCCTATTACAAAATTTAAAGCTTTCATTAACTTAACCAGTTGAATTGAATACTTTTAATTAATGCCAATTTTTAAGCAAGGTGTTTCCTTCTCTTCAGAAATAACAAATTTGTGCACAAAAACACAAATAAAGCAAAAGGGGATAAAATTCTATATAATAATTTTGTGTGCATACGGAAAGCATTCTACAATTTTTCCTTGAAAATATATTCAAATAAACTTTACTTTTATAAGCCAAAAAATTTAAAGAAATGTGTTTTAAATTTTTAAATCTATTAAAAAGTTCTAAAAAATTAATACTTATTTCAATCTGACTGCAGCAGTAAATGAAAATATTTTTTTTTTAAATTTGCACCCGTTTCTTTTATATTTTTTAATATTTCCAATCTTTTATGTGTTAAATTTAAAGAATAGCCTTATCATTTTAAATACCAAATAAATAAATTTAGAAAACTAATAATTTATTAAAAATTAAGTTTTATCAGTATTATTATGTGACATCAAAAATCATACCAATGTATCTCACTACCAAAAATAGTTAAACATCAAAGATGTAATTTATAAATTAGGATTAGTCTTTCAAACTAACATTTAGTAAGTCTGTTTTCCAAAATATTTTTTCATGTAACGTGATTAAAAAACATTCAAAGCACACATATTTTTCTTGAATGTATAAAACATGATCATGATAAATTTTGAGAACGAATTTACATAAATTGCTTATACATTTCTGATAAATAGTAAATATTCAGCTTTTTTTACATTATATATGTTTCATCATATGCATTATTTACTTAGGGTGATTTTAAAATTATATAGACTTTCTTCGCAAAACTGTATATCATATATCAAGAAACCATCAACAAGATTCCTATATTTGTACTTATAGAAAAGTATAAATACTTTTTCTGTGAATGTACCAGAAGAACAGATACTGTCCCTCGAGAGTACTAAAATACTCCCCAACTTATTGACGAACTTCGAATGATACTTTTTGTGTAATTCTGGTACTTTTTCTTTCTCCATATAAAATAGTATTATCTTACTGGAAGTGTAATAGAAGTTGTTTATTATAGATGATAAGTCAGCAAAGTTTGATTGAAAAAAAGAAAAGTTGGTGCGTTTTATCAACACTGACCAACAATACTCAATAGATTGGAACGAACCTTCCATCAGGCGGAAAACAAGCATTATTTATTTTTCGATCTGACTGCGCAAAAAATGTTATTGGGTTGCGATAACGTATTTCAGGCCCAAAAGAGAAGAAAATATAATGTCTCTATTTCCACAAAGAAGGAAATACTTCAGTGAAGCGAATAAAAACCCATTGATACTTCGAATACGTTTGTTTAGGGATTGTTGGTTGCTGGTCTGAAAGAATTAAAAAAAATATTTTTATGCGATTATATTTTTGTTCTTTTTCATTCGCATTATTTGAAATGCTGAATTAAATCGTCAATATATTTAAAATGTTTCATATGATTGTGTAATATAAATTTAGGGTATTATAAATTATACATACATTATATATAAGGCAAGTAGAAAATTTTATTACTTCAGTGGCTTGTTAAATACCTATTAACATCTACTTTTAGTAATTTCATTTATGAAAATATTCTGGTTTGTATTCAAAACAATACAAGAAATTTGTATTAAAACAAAATATGTTTCACAGATATATCACAGAATTTAAATTTATTTATAATAATAAAGCATATATTTCACATTGTAAAAAATCAATAGGTATATCTAACAAATCCTTTAATTAATACAATTTTTTTTATCAGAAAAAAGGAAATATTTTATACATTCTAAAAAATAATAATGCATTCTTATATCAATAAAATATTTTTTGAAGACAGCGGTTGTTAATGGAAATGTATTCATTATTTTTCAAAGCTCTTACGAACCAAAAAATTAAATTAATACAATAAATGCAATAATAAAGGCTTTATTACTTCATGTGGGACAATCAAAATAATTTAACTGGACCTATTTAATAATATATATATAACTCTCTACTCTCTCTCTCTGTTATTTAAATATATTCTATACTATAACAGAAGAAAAATATTTTGTGTATTAATTTCAAAATAAATGCATTTTATATAAGGGGTTATTTTAGATTGAATAAAATTCACATTCCTAAATACATAAAAAAGGGATTCATCAAATAACATAAAGATAGTAATTTCTTTTCTATTCTTACATTTTTTTACTTTTGAAGCTGATATGAGTATTTTTAAGATGTTAGAAGAGAGTATTTTTCTAAATAAAAATACTGAATAAAATCTCAAAGCTTGCAAATCTTTTAAATTTTGAAGAAAGCAATGCTCTTTTGAGGTTAACGAAATTTATTTATTTAATATTTGCATTATTGTAATATGTGACTTATCTCACTAAACGGTCATTTTAAGTACGCGGGGAATAATTATAACGGGGGAACTACGGTTTATATAAATTAGATTCCCTTCCGCTACAAACATCTAAACCCGAACTTCGAACTCATCAATGTTAATAGCAGAGGCAAAAGCGTTTATCATTCGGCTACCTGCTCAACGGGATCATGTTAAAAGACTTGAAGCCTTATCATTGCTTTAAAAAGTCATCATTTTTCCATAATGTTACAATGTACATTCGAGTTATGTGAATTTTTGTAAAAATATTGCAGAAATACTCTAAAAAATCTTTGATGTTGCTTTCAGCTGAAGAATGCTTTATTAGAATTTTTTTTAAATAGTGGAATTTTTCAATAATAAAGTTTATATAGAAAAATAAAACACATAAATAAAAATATTAGTTTGATAAAATAATGTCTAAAAGTTTTAGAAATCCATTTTTTTCCCCTCCTATTAATGCTGAGTTACGCATTTTCAAAAAAATATTACACATGTCAGCAAAAACTACACACTCAGAAGAGTGTAGAATATTTTTAACTCAAAAAATACGCAATTTGGCAGAGGAGAAAGTTACATAAATAGAAAAAAAAACATAAGTAGAAAAAATACATAAATTTAATGGAATTAATGGAATTTAATACAACTTTTCATTTTGAATAAATTAAAAAAGTTTGAGATTATATAATTCCTTACCACAAATTCATGTTTACGCTCGCGTCACTGTGGTGAGCGCTTGGCGTTCTTAGGTACCGTCCTGCAATTTGTACACCGTGCTTGACCATATGCGTGATGTTTCTACAGGTGGTGTATTTTCTTCCGAGTTCGTTATCCGTGTGCTTCTGGATTATCCTTAATTTACGGATATATGATAATTTTATTTTGGCTTTCTTATAATGTGTTGTTGTTGCTTATCCCCGACTGGCGTGAGTACCATCACACCAGCCCCATGAATCCAAAAATAATCAGTCTCTCAAGCACCACCTCCGGTCTCAACTCCATGTCTTCTCTCTCACACCCAATGCACTGAAAAATATGAGATGGGGAGGCCTGAACCACTCGACATTTGGGACAGATAGGGTAGACCTTGCTACCAGAGGCGTATCTCTGAGCAAGCAGGTGGCCTTTGAAAAGTGGGGTGTAAGAGCAGCTTCTGTTGGTACAGAGTACCTGGAGCATCCAAGGCAAAACCCAAGGGTAGAAGTCTGACTTTAATCCGTTGCCCCAGGCCTTAGCTGGACATACTGGAGTGGCCTTCACGTCTTGGGTGATCCTACCAGGAGATTGCTCTCCCGACGTACTTCACCCACTCCGCCGAGGAACACCCCCTCACCGGCAACTAGTGCACACTATGAGGCAGCCTGTGGGACTTAAGGGTTTTTTTTATAATCTAATTTGTTTTATTTTATCTTTTTGTATAGGTCTCTTAGGGAGGGCAGCAAAATTAAGTAAATGTAATGCCTCCTTGATTTTATTTTTAAAAAAGGATGACTCCTGTTACGTCATGATAAAAATATACACCAAGAAAAAAAAACAAAAAAAACAAAACAATCATACTTATTCAAAATTGTTAATCGGGCTATCACAGTTGCCTTCAAATTATGCTAGCTAATTAATAAAAGGGTTTTTAATTACCTTTGTGAATTTTACAGTTGAATAAAAAGAGCCACGCAGGGAAATATTTTTTTTAATGTATATTTATTTATTTTAAAATATATTAGCTGGTAAATTTTATTAACTGTTTCATATTCCTTAGACTGTGCTCTATAACTGTTTCTAATCTTTCAAATTGTAGTCTCAATGCCTTGTCATTAATAATTGCTGTAGTAAATTTTTTTTAAAAAAATAATGGCTTCTGCTGTCTCACAATAAAAGTATTCGAAAAGGCAGCTATGATAGCAAAAGTTACTTTTAAAGTTTAAAATTCATGTTTTTCTTCAAATATTATTAATTAATTTAGGAATTGTTTTAGTTTCTTTTCAAATTTCATAGTGGTGCGCAAGGAAAAATAATTTGTTAAAAATTTTCCTTTCAATGTATATTTCTGTATTTAAAAATACCAATTCCTAAATATCATTAACTGTTCTACATAATCATTGGTGATACATTAAACTGTGGTAGCAATGCCCTATTACACAATCATTAAAAACGATGTAATCTATTTTTGAAAAAACAAGGAAGACTGAATTGTTAAAAAATATTATTCAAACAGATATATGTAATAATAATAAAAATTAATATTTTGATTTTGTAAACGGCACTGAAATGAGAAAGAAAAAGCTATCAATAGAAGTTTGCAATCAAAACAAGCCTAAAATATTTTAATTAGTTAAGAATAATATTAATAAGAAATACATATATTACCTATCAAATTTTAATGTGGTGAGCAAGAAATCTCATCTTCGTGGACAAATTTGATTTCCATATATATATATATATATATATATATATATATATATATATATATATATATATATATATATATATATATATATATATATATATATATATATATATATATATATATATATTTAAAAAAGTTATCTAAACTTCATTTAAGCGGAAAAGTTTTATTTTGTTATTTACTTAGTTTATAGCTTAAAAACGTTATTTTAATTTGTTTGAAATTCTTCTTCTAATAATAGCAATAATGTTGATTTTAATTCATGATAACAGATCAAATACAATCTTTTATACACAAAATAGAGTTAAAATGAAAACTCTGTTTTTCAAAGTGGCAGCTTAAAATAAAAAAATTTAGCATACTATTACGGCTTTAAATATCAAAACGCTTTTAAATGTATGATACAAAATATAAATAATAAATCAAAATTGCAAATATTTATCATGTCTTGATATCTACTTGGTATTTTTTTAAATAAACGTATTTTTGGTTCATATAAAGAAGTTGTTTCTCAATTTCGGCTTCATATGAGTCAGAAAATTTTATCTTCCTCTAAAATAAAGCATTTCGCTAGATTTTGAAGCAATATTTTTACATCAATAATAAATGCTAACAGATTGACAAAAGAATTGGTCGGGGTTAATTCATAATACTTTGTAATATTATTAATAATGAAAATGATTATTACTTTGAGAAATATTAGTCGTAAGTATTAAAGGATATTCCAGTTTTAGTGACATGTCGAAGCATAAAACTTTAAATTAGTCTCATTGTTAAAATTAATATAATTAAGTGCTGAAATAAGTAAGCAAAATATATATATATTTTAGCAAATTGCTTATACTTTCTTAATTTTTACAAAATTTCAAAGAATCTTAACTACCGCTTAATGTTTGTTTTGTGTGTGTAGGTGTGTTCAGATAACTCTGATTAAACTAAATGTATTTGTGTGTGTGTGTGTGTGAAATTAGTTCAAGAAAATTAACTGAAGTCTATTTTCAGTGAAAATGCATTGTCAAAAAATCATTTTTAAGCAAATTTAATCATTAATCAACACACATTGTTACATTTTGGAATTGGTATAGCTTTATGCGTACACATTACATTATTTATATTCTGCAAATTACGTTAATAATTTAATTTCTATAATTTCTCATTTATTTTATAAGAAAATATATACTCTTATTTTTCCTAAATATCAAATACTTTAAGAAAATTCTTCAATTTCTCGTAACTAATATTAAATTTTTTCTGGAAACATAAAATTATTAACTCTTATACACAAATAATAAAAAACAATGTACACTCTTATTTAATTTTTTTTAAAATTAATAATTTTATAATTAGTCCATAAGAATATAATATATATTCGTATAAAATAATTATTAAATTACTAACTCTCAATTATTTATTCTTATAGGCGAACATTTAATTGTCATTTAAACCTCTGACAGTCATAATTTTTTATTTATTTTTTTAAATGATATTAAGTTAATATCAGAGTTTTAATGAAAATTTCTTACATAGTAATACAATTTAAACCTATAAATGGTACAAAATTTACAAATAAGTATGCTATTTCTAACTTTTGTTTAACATAAGAAATAAATTAAATTCTCATATTTAAGCAGTACATATTTTGTAATTTTCTGTAAGCTGGTACTTCTGTATGCAAAACACATATTAAGATTGACTTCATCAATGAAGCCTTGATAAGACTTTAATGTAAAGTCCAATAATTAATTAACTCTTGCTTAAATGATATCAAGACAATTTTCTGTGAGAAAAAGCTGAATATAATACTCAGCATAATTTCCGTTATCATCATTTTCTCCCTTTTCTCCTTGGTGTATTTTTTAATTCTTTAGATATTTTTTTTGTTTTTTAAGATATTTAAGCAGCAATTTATGTCATTACTTTATAAAAAGTTTCCTATGGTGAAGCAGAAGAACAAAATCATAAAACGAGTTGTTATTCTCACATGAGCAGTTAATTAATTAAATAGAGGTTGGACATAACTTTTTTATGCAAGTCTTTTCTTTAAATGTTGGGAAAAATCGAATTTCTTGTTTTTCCAGATAAGTTTAAAGATTTTGTTAATACTGAAATAAATGTTTGCTTTCTTTTATATCTATGTATTGAACACGGTAGAAAAGTTTAAGTTTTTGGCAGTATCATACCAGTTTATAAGTTGGTGACTTTTATGGTAGATTTCTTTGTTTATTTGGCAATCTTGTTTTTTTTAACATAGCACAGAAAAGGAGAATAATAAGAATTATGTAGAAAATTCTATTCTAGCAAGCCTAGCGTTTACTGCATCGTAAGGAAATATAAAACATTTTGATTCATTTTTCGGATTTTAATTGATGTTCTATTTTCTCTTTTTTAAATTTTAAAATTTGAAAAAAATATTTTTCATTTTTGTTTATCAGACCTAAATTTGTTATTTATAAGCGTAAGTTTTTCACAGGAATTTATTGTGTCGTATTTACGACATCTTCATGGTAATACGTCACAATTACGTCATCTTAGCAACATTTCTTCGTCGAAAAAAATCCGGAAAGTGGCATGATAAATTATGAGGCAACTATGACAAATCCATCTTTATTTTTTGAAAATATATATATGCATATCAAATAAATTTATAATTCAATAAATATGCCCTTTCCTTTGTTGAATTGAATAAATATATTGATTGACAATCTCATAAATTCGTAATATATTTTTAATTAAAATAATTCTATACAGTTATTTAACACATGTTATTCATTTCTCAATTCACATCATAAATTTTCTGCTTCAGAAACTTAAATATGAAAACTCAATTTAATGTCTTGCTTATAAAAGCTATATATTTTTTGCAAAAATTGGGAGAGAATAACTATGTTAATCATTAAAAATATGTAAATTATTAAATTATTAAATTTTATACTTTGAATATTCAATGCAATATATAAAACAGTTAGTTTACTTGAAAATAATTTACAAATACATAAAGGATTTTTTACAATGTATCAAAAATGTATTTAATGTAAATTATAAAATTACAATCATGATAAATAATAAAGTTTCTTAAACCTATACACAGTAGGCCAGGTAATAAAAAAGAAAAATGATTATTAATGAAATAAGTATATTTGTATATATCTCATTTTCCCTACTTCTAATAAAACTTTAAACACCTTCATTCATTTAAAAGAAAGAATTTTAATAGTGTTATTGATTTTTAAATTAAAAATATGTAAATGATTAAAATATTAAATTTTATATTTTGAATATTCAATGCAATATATAAAACAGTTATTTTACTTGAAAATAATTTACAAATCCATAAAGGATTTTTTACAATGTATCAAAAAATGTATTTAATGTAAATTATAAAATTACAATCATCATAGGTAATAAAGTTTCTTAAACCTATACACAGTAGGCCAGGTAATAAAAAGGAAAAAAATGATTATTAATGAAATAAGTATATTTGTATATATCTCATTTTCCCTACTTCTAATAAAACTTTAAACACCTTCATTTATTTAAAAGAAAGCATTTTAATAGTATTATTGATTTTTAAGTTCCGTAAAATGAAAATTTCTTTCCTTTCTGCATTTAATCTGTTCATAATCAATACACAGAAAAGGCTTGCAGTATCTGAAAAACTAATTGGAATAATTAAAATATCATTATCTTAATCCTCAATAATTATTAATTAAAAAATTGTTATTGAAATGCAATCATCTTTACTTTTAATATTCCTGTAAACACTAATTTCATATTCTTCAGCTTACATTCGTTTCTGTGCGACACAAAACTTTATTGAAAAGAGTTTATTTTTTATGAGAAATCATTTTCTTTGATTTCATATTTACGATTTACCAAACATTTTCAAGCACAGTTGGTATCCAAATTAATCGCTTTGTGTTTTCGCTAAATATTAGGTTGGTGCGTATGAAATGTCGGATTCTTAAGTGATTGTATAAAACTGCATATCTTTCTTCAAAAGCTGCTTATTCAATCAAAGTATGCTCCATTCGCTTCAATACACTTCTCCCAACGAGATTTTAAAGCGTAGATGCCTGTCTTAAAAACATTTTGGTCTTTAGAATTAATAAACTCTGATATCGAGTTTTTTAGACTGTCTTCATTTTCATAGTGTTTGCCCCTTAAAAACAGCTCTAAATGCTTGAAAAAATGAAAATCGGTCGGCGAGAGATCCGGTGAATAGGGTGGATGCTGCAATGATGAGCATACGTTTAACCGATCCAGCTTATTTCGCTCTGTCAGTGCGTGCGGTACCCACTTGTCCATCTTCTTAACCTTGCCAATCTCAGAAAGGTGTCTCAATATCGTTGTATGGTCAACTTTCATCCTGATAGCAAGTTCCCTCGTGGATACGGCTGGATCCGCTTCCACTAGAGCCTTCAGGTCATCATTCTTCACAGACGTTTTGGGTCTTCCGCGCGGCTCATTTTGCAGTGAAAAATCGCCAGTCCGAAATTTTTCGAACCAACGCTGCACTTTCCGATCGTTAACCGTATTCTCCCCAAACGCTTGGTTTATGTTGCGTGCAGCTTTTGCAGCACTATTACCAAGTTTGTACTCATATAAGAAAATGACGCGAATGTCGTCAGAATTCATATCGGCAATAAACTCAAAAGAAATAAAAAAGGGAAGACCTTCAAGAAAACCTATTTTGCTGAAATGAGTCTCAGGCAAGGGACAATACGAGTATGAATGAGGTTATGCCAAATACAAAAGTATAACGAAAACAGGGAGGAAAACGTCCGCATGTAAAGAGAATCCGACATTTCAAACGCACCAACCTAATAGATCATGGGCTCGAATCCCACCTCGAGTTTGTTTGTTTTCATTGGATATATATCCCGTTTTAAATATAACTTCCAATCTCGTTATCCCTCGTGTGCAACAAATAACCATGAAAAATCTACCACTATCGCATAGGTTGATATTAAGGTGAGAAACTTCAATAAAAAAAAGTAAATAAAAAAAAACATTGATATCATACTTCAAAAAACATTTGTTTACGTCTTTTAAATTTCATGATTGTAATTTTTTCTTAAAAATGCATTTTCTTGAACTAGCAAACCGTTAAAATGAAATCAAATTTCTTTCCCATTGGTCAAAAATAATTCACATTTCTTTGATTTAAGCGATTAATAGAAAAATAATTACCTTCGTTTGTTACTATGATTAAAAACTCAATTTTTATTAATTGGATCCTAATCAAAAGGCTTTGACAGAATGTTTCTCAACATACAACAATTATTTCTTAACTTACTCAATAATTAATATCATCTTAGAAATACTTTTTCCCGTTTTCTTCACTTTTTTTCAATATGTTTTGTTTGAATTTCTCAGTCGCTTTATTTCATTAATCAATGATTATTTTGTTTCTTTATGTATTGAATATCAATTTTATAATTTCTGTTGTATACATCAATTTTTCTATTGTTTTAAACAGATTTTTTTGGTAATAAAATTGATATACGTTAAATGTATTGTATATTTATGAAAATATCAGGTTGGTTTAGTTCACTCGAGATAAATTTATATTCTCTTATCATGAATGCAACAATTAAAATTCGTAACAAACTGTGTAATAAATGGAATACAAAAAACGATCTCTAATGAATACTTTTTACTGTGTCGATCTCTAACGGACACTTTTAAGCGAGACATGAGGCCTAGTAATATAAAATATAGTTGCCACACTGTGCAGGCATTAGAATAAAGAATATTTATTGTTCTGGAAAGTACAAAAGCTGTGAAACATCTGAAAGAAAAAATGTTCATTTGATGCTGCTTACGAAGAAATGGAAATATGCATATAAAAGTCAACAGGCACCTTGAAGAAAGGTATCAGTACGGGTTATGTCCACCGTGGAGTGTGATGCAACATTCCACACGTCGTATCCTACTTTGCACAACATTATCCAGCAGCTGTTGAGGCAATTTATCCCATTCCTCTGGGAGTGCACAGATGAGGGTATTCTTGTCTGTCGGAGGATAGTTTCGACCAGCAACTTGCCTCCCCAAAGCATCCCACACATTTTCAATGGGGCTTAGATCTGGAGAACGTGATGGCCAAATGAGGCGTTGAATACCCTCGCTGTCTAGACAAACCTGAACAGCGAGTGTTCGATGACATGTTGCGGTGTCGTCCATAAAAACAAATTTATCACCGACAGCTCAACGGAAAAGACGAACATAAGGAAGTAGAACTTCGTTAATGCATCGTTGGCCCGTCATAGTCCCATTCGCAACCACATGTAAGGGCGTGTGGCTATTGATCATGATGCCGGCCCACACCATGACACTGCATGTTGGATATCGGTCCCTTTCCTGGATAATTTCTGGACGATAAGCAGTACCACTCTCGCGCCAGATCAGTTGGCGACTACAATCCGATGACAGACTGAACCTACTCTCATCTGAGAATAGTACGCATGCCCAGTCCAGTTCAGTCCAATTACGATGCTCACGACACCATTGCAAACGGGCAGTACGGTGCTGTCTCACAACAGGTCTGAGGGCGTATAGTCCTCCTCCCCTCAAACGTCTGGCAACAGTTTTTCGGGAGATCTGCTTTCCTGAGCCAGCAAGAAACTGATTTGCCACTTGCTGAGCTGTGGTGCGCCTGTTCCTTTTTGCTGATAGGATGATATCTGTCTTCTGCAGGCGTCGTACTTCTAACACGACCTCCCCCGTGCCGCCTACTACACATCCCAGTAAATTTAAATGACTTCCACAGCCGTGAAACAACGCTGTGAGCGATGTCAAACTCCCTGGTAACATTTGTTATTTTTCGCCCTTCTTCGATCTTTCCAATAATTCGGCCACGCATAAAATCATCTAAGTGATGTCGGGAAGACATGCCAAAAATTTCAAGTTCATCTATTAAATCTTTCCTGTTAAACTTTGACTTGAAACAACAACTGTCCACACGCGTCAAAACCTTTAAAGCTCTTATGAAAGCTATCAAATGATGAACGGACGTGCAAAAAAAATTTGCATGCGCATACTTCTTCTTACTATAGCCCGCACTTATTTTAATTTTCCACATTTTGCATCCTTTCATTTTGTGGTTGCTATGGATGATAGTGTTATCCGTCCTTAGCAATTGTCCAGCAGTGTATTTATTATATCGGCAAATGGTTTGAACAAAATTATTCATAATATTCAAAAGTCGAGAATAACTATAAGCACACACAATATTTTTTAAGATTACTTAAATAAACTTGCATTGTAAAATAATAAAAATGCAATTGTTACTACATAATGCCCGGGTATAAGAGTTTCCACCTTGCAGCACAACAAGGGGGTGGGGAAGTGATAGCATCTTATATATCGGGCAGCCCGTGGATTCGCCATCGTAGCCCCGAAGTGGGTCTTCACAATTTTGAAGAAGAGATCACACACAAGACTCGGCAGGCTGGGTCTGTCCCCAAAGTCATCCTTTCACATAGAAGACATTACTAAAAGGTCATATTCAGCATGCAGCTGCTGCCATTAGCAAGTACGACGGTTGGGATTCGAACTTCCTTCCTTCCGATATGGAGGACAAATCCCCTAATCAACCAGACCACTGCGTATCTAAAAAAATAAATAAATAAAAATTAAGTATTTAATATCGATAATTATATAATGACTTAAAACTAAATTTAATTCTTGTTATCCTTTGAAATTTGAAATATTTCATTTGGGATTAAAATTGAAATAAAAAAATGCAACTACAATCTAAAATTGATGTAGATAAAAATTCATAGCAATAAAATTAAATATAAAGTTGCCCGGCATCTGTTTGGCTTGGCACATATTTCATTAAAGACGGGAAAAATTATGCATACATTGGACAAGATTTTGGAAATAAAATTATTATATCAGGATTACTTCCAAAATTTTGTCCAAATATTCTATTCCTTTGGAAAAGATCTCGAAAACAATACCTTCAGTTACTGAAAGAATGAATGATTTAATTGAAGTGTAGAATTTTTTTCAGAACAGACATATAATTTCTGTGAATTTTGAATTCATAAGCAGTCAGGAAGAAAAAAGTATTTCATTCTCGACCGTTTGCATACATTATAGGAGAATTTAACTTTGTCACTTAATGAAAGCAAAATAAATGCCCGTTCACAAATAGAATTTATTTAAATATAATAAACTGCCAAATGGCTTCTTTTTATAAAATAATAATAAAAAAATTATATATACACCTTTATTCATCTAAAAAGCAAAGCTTGAAGGAAGCAAGCTAATCATTTTAAATTTGAAGCAAATGTTCACTGGAAAACACATACATCATGCATCACTGGAATCTCCTACAAGCTCTATATGAAAAAAGAGGAGATTAACAACTTGAAGTACAACATGTTATTTATACATTTAATGCTGTGCATTGTTGCAATTAAGTTTTCAGAAGGCATCGAGTTGCTTTCAAAGCTTGAAGTTAAACCGAGGAAGTGTATTAGTCTATAGAGATTATTCTCCAGAGAGATCGTTTTCTATGAAACCAAACAATTATGTTGTGAAACTGGAATAGCTGGATGAAAGAGAAAACGATGGACCATCGGGATTGATGGAACTTAACGTGTTGCGACACTGCACGTGACAACAGGCATATACTGCACATGGCAGTATCATTCACTCACCTCATGAACCATAACAAGACAAATTCAGCTAATTGCTCTTCAGTCGGTTTCGACCATTAATCTTCGACATCGTTTCAGGCTGAATGGAATGTCTGTAAATATTCGTCATTCCTTTAAAACTGCCTCAAAATCATGGGAATTTGCTCCACCTATGGTGTAAAATAGCCATCAATTTTTCAAGAACTTTCTGAAGAATCCCTTCTTTTTTCTACTACAACATGATAATTGGATACAATTGTGTGGACACCATGGTGAGACACTATTGAATTATTGTATCACACTCCGCCACCACACAGATACTCCATAATGTATGTGTGTTTTGGATATTATTGAATTTCACTCCTAATTTCTCTAGAATGTAATGACAGCAATATTTTTGGCAAATGAAGAATATTCAAACTTTTACTTCCAGAAGATACTAGTATTATTAACATATTCACTTTTATGATGGAATTTTTGTTTTGGATTTTCATTGCTTTTTCATCTTTAAGTTACTTTTGCACAATGACTCTAGCAATTAAGTTACACAACATCTTGAATAAACTATAAGTTGAAACTGTAATAGTAAAAGACACATAAGAACACACCTAATCATACCTTTGACAAAAACTGTCATCGAATACTTCCAGCTCAATGAGATTTAAACAACCAGTGTCTTTCAACTCAAAAATTCGCCTTTCCTTAAGCGATTTATCTTTGAATGCAAGTGTGAATGAAAAGGTTGAAAAATGATAACGTTGATTTTAATTCATTTCTCCCACCAATTTTTATAAAGAAAAGTTCACTGACAATTTTATTTTAGAGTTCACTATTTCTGTCAGAATATTCTGTTTAACAGATCGGGGTAACATAATTATTTAAATATTAATTATTCTGCAATAGTTTTTCTACATAAATTTTGATATATAAAGGGAATAAAGAAAAGTTAATTGTCTGATGAAAACCTTGGAATGCCTGCACTCAAATCGAAATAAGTATCGAATTAAGTTCGAAATCGAAATAAGTTTCCTTATCCAAATCGAAATAAGTTTCCTTAGTATCTATTCTGGAAGAAAAAAACTATTTAACAGAAGCAAAAGTATGGTACTTCATGTTGAAGACGACAAAGCTACCAATTTACTCTCTGCTATTAGTGATAAAAGCTATATTACATACAAATGTAAAGAAGAGCATGTGAAATATTCTCCATCATTATTCTTACAGTATTCAACCTGTGCAGATGTTACTTAGACAAGATTTTGAGACTTAATACTGGTTCATTCACAATTGTAGTTACTTGCTCGCTTTAAGAATGATATAAAAATAACTTCCGTAAAATCGTTTGAACATTCGTATTTTCTTTTAAAGAAGTGCATTTTCATTTGGACATCATTTTGTATATTCACATAAAATTTTGGAATTGAAAATTTGAAGCCAAAATTCAAAGTGCATTTTCCTTTGGATGTCGTAGTAAATACACACAATAGCCGTATTTTGGAACTACAAAATCCTGGTTCAAACTTGTAGATCTACTGTCGTGAAAAGAAAAAACAGTGTGGTATTAATTTACTGCATCAGATATCGATGTATAATGTTTCAAGGTATTAAGCATTAGAAGATCTGTAACATGTTCAATCATCAAGTAGCTATATGGTTCATTGTGATAAGATGAAATCGTTTTTCATCTAAAAGTAATTTAACGCTTTTACTTCTACTTTTTATGTAAGATAAATTTACTCTATGCTTTAGCTTTTGTATAAAAGACACATTGAAAAATTATATGAGGAATGAAATTCATTGAAGAACATGATGTTGACAATACCTTTGTTTCTTCTGGAACATTTAGAATTTTCAGACCTTAATCCAAATCCATGGAATTTTTAACGTGGGAGTAATATGAAACATCTGGAAAGTTATTTTAATCAAAAAAAATTTTAATGTGATCGTAAAAGAAACAACACATCTTAAGAAAAACATTAAAAAAATTTGATTGAACACTTTGCATCAACTATTTGTTCTAATGATTCCAGATACAAACTGAAAATGTTACCCATCATGTTCAAAATACTTTGTCGCCATAAAAGTTTTATGATTATTAAAATAATGATCAATGTGCAGGTTTGTTTTAAAAAAATTATTAGAGGAAGAAACTTTGTTTAATTTTTCATTATAATGATTGAAAAATTTGTTTTCTTTCTATATATCCGAAGCAGAACTTGACAATTTTCTAAGAAATAATAAATGGAAGACTGGAAGACAGCTTTAAAATAAGATCGTTTAATATTGATACCTTTACATGTATACTCTATTACACATATAAATAAATGCATAAAGAGAAATAAACAAAACATATATTGAGAAAGTGCGTCTAAAATTACACTATGATAACGAGGCTTTAGAAACATAAAGGAAAGTAAAGCTTTAGAAACATATGCTTGTTGAGGCGTACATAATTAACTCATTTATTATCTTAAATATAAAATGATGTCGACTTTTAAAATTTGCACAAATTTAAGTAAATAACCTTAAAAAGCTAAACTAATACGTTTGTAATATTGATATTGTGTTTTATTTTGCGTTATATAAAAATGTAAAATAGAAACATTACGAGTTAGCCATTTCACAGTAATAATTTCTCTCCTAACACACTGCATTTACATTTCTCATTATCCAAGAGTCATTAACAACCAATAATCGACCAAAAATTGCATTTATCCGTAAGAAAACCTATTGTCAATCTTCAGTTTTCATTTGAAAATAGATAATAGTGACAACAAAATGAAGAATTGTCTTGTACATGTCGAATTCACGGTAATTTGTATCACCTTTTTTCATCCAAACCTTTATTTTTTTCACTATCCTCATCACTTTCCAAAGTTTCGCTTACGGCTGTTTTTTCTTTATAATGTTTTTATTTTTTATCTATAAAGACCTACTGCTGAAAAGTTTTCGAGAGAGTCGGAAAACTTCTTACATTTCCTCGTCGGAGCTCTTGCAGGAAATTGCGTTCGGTTGGCGATGGAAAATAAAACATTTCCGAAAACGTAGATAGAAACAAAGGAACTTTTATTTCCATCTCAATGTGTGACAAGCAAAAGTCATTTATTTCCGACTCTGTATCTTGGCGCTCTTTCAAAATTTTTGATTAAAATTTTAGATATATATTTTTTAATATTAGGCGAAATGATTAATTTTGGGAAAATACCGTTAATAAGTATTCATTTGAAACCTTAAATTATATGTACCAAATTGTTTTACTGACTATTTTATAAACCATTATTTTAAACTTAAAAATGAAACGTAAATGCTTACATATTATAATATTCTTATAAATATTCAAATCCTATACAACTCATGCATATTAGGACATAACATTACTGACCCTATAAATTAAGGTTAAAACATAACATAACATCATGAAATATAATTATTATGAAAATAAATATAAATGAAAGTAAAGAATAAGAGAAGTTAGGAATGACATTGTAGGCAAGACAAAGCCGAATATGGGTTGTAGTGCAACGAAAGAAAAGTTTATTATTAATATTAATGAAATTAATGAAACTTAATTATCGTATTGAATACATGAACAATAACTTACACATGCTTTGTATATTAATTAAAATTTTTAACAATTTAATGCTGATTTTAAGTTTTTCTCACTAAATATTATTAAATCTTTTGAAATGATTTCATGCAGACTTCTTCCAAGCATTTATGCATCGATTCCCTATTAGTATTTTATTATGAGAAATTAGCCTTCTACTTTCATATCTGTCAGCTCTTGTAATATTTACCTCATTATCAATTAATATCAGAGACTAGAAGTCGATAAGAGGTGTCTTGCAGAGAAGCTGGAATAATCACATCTCCCGCGGTGGTCGTCCATCCCTCCTCACTTATGCTTGGGCGACGCTCTGCCTCCTTCGATATGTCAAGCAAACGATCTATTCAAAATTCCTGTTAACTGAGCAGATGTCCTATTGGTGGGCATGACAGAGATAAGGACTTTCCCGAAAGGAGGGACTTGTTAGGTTCTAATGAATATCGTACTCACACCTATGAGCAGTCGATATATTAAGATATGTTTGCGTATATCTTTCTCTACGCATTGCCTATAAAATGAGTTAGATAAAGCTGCTCTGAAGCTGCAGCTTAGCGGACTCAAATACTAAAGTATATGGCTACCATTTCGATCTTGTATGAAATCATGTGTAATATATCAAGTTAGCGAGTGGTATCAATCCGATCAGTGTGGTTATAATCTACCAGTGAATATTAATCTATTCTTATTTTTACACACAATGAACTATAGTTACAGTTGCAGTTGTTCCTTTAATGCGATGATAATAATGTCGATAAACGTGTAAATAGGTGAAATAGAATTTCTTTTAGACATCCAATATTTAATCGTAATGGAGCTATCTTTCTCCGGGAAAAGTATCAAAGCTATAAAAACTGTTATGCAGAGTAAATATTAAAACAAATTTAATAATTATATATTATATGGGGAGTACATAAAATTTTACAAATTATATACACACTCATATATATATATATATATATATATATATATATATATATATATATATATATATATATATATATATATATATATATATATATATATATATATATATATATATATATATATATAATTATATATATATATATATATATTTATATATATAAATATATATATACATATATATATATATAATATATATATATATGTGTGTGTGTGTGTGTGTGTGTGTGTTTGTGTATACTATTCAAGAACACTTAAAAGAAACCAAAAATATTTAATATTTGAAATCTTATAATTCTTTTCTACATTTATAGCACTTTCAAGAGGAAATTTGTGTGTTGTACTATTTATGGGGCAATATCATGATATATATATGGTAAGAAATTTTAGGTTTATTTATATAATATAGTAAGAAAATAATTTGTTCATTTCTTATTTCAAAAATTTAATAAAATTTTCGAGCAATTCTAACTAAGTAAGGTGATTTCCATAAATTAACCATATCAAGAGCTTCAAAAAAATTCCCTTTACGCGAAACAGAATAATAAATTCATTTTTTTAAAAAAAATAAACACAAACAGCACATTCAAGATGGAATGTTTTTGAAATTAATATTGTATGAAAATTATAGCTATAATTAGTATGTGTATTATATTAAAGTATTATAGCAAGGTATTACATTAAGAAATACGCAGAAAACTCGTACTTCAAAAATAGCTTTTGAAATTAATAGATATCAGTCTTATATACATTAAATATCAATAAACTGTTACCATAAAAAGGAATGTCAAGCTTTACACTGTTAAGCGCATTAAATAATCTGTGCAAGGTGCATTTTCTTGCATTAATATTAATAAGAACTGTAGAAGCATGATTAGTAGAAAATAAAATAAAATATCTAACAAAAATTTTTAAGTAACGCCGACCGATTGGCTGAGTGATTAGCGTTCCTGACTCCTGAGCTGTTGGTCCCGGGTTCGAATCACGGTTCGGGCATGGATGTTTCTTTCCTTCTCTGTCCTTTCTTCTGTGATGTTGTATGAATGTGGCCCGCCCTATAAACGGGTCTGTGGTGGTATGGCGCGGGTAACGCTACTCGCCTCCGTGACTTGCTTCACAGGTGCTCGCTGGGTAACGATAAATGAGTAGCAGTCTCTGGCCTTGTTGTGGCATAGAGCTCAGTCACCCTTGTGTGCCCGCCATTAGATAAGAAAAAAAAATTGTAAGTAACAGTCATATTATTTAATCAAAAATATTTGATATTTTAGATGTAAGAATAAAAATTTAAATAACTCTTGCCGATTTAAGCTAACCATAAAGTGGATGTTTTGTCTTGTAATTTTCATTTTTCTTCTGTTCTATTTTGAACGTGTTTAATTTAATAAGCAATATCGCTAAATAATTGAAAATCTGAAAGCTAATTATTTAGAACAACAACTAATTGTCCTGATTTTCGAAGCTTTTACAAGCGGAAAAAATTGTAATTAAAATATCTGTTTCTCTCTCTCTCTCTCTCTCTGTATATATATATATATATATATATATATATATATATATATATATATATATATATATATATATATATATATATATATATATATATATATATATATATATAAATATATATGTATATATATACATAAATAGCAAAACAATCAAAACTGAAAATTAAATTTTATAAGAAAAAAGACTTTTCGATGCCTTTCAATGTTCTTGACATTTTTCACCCTTGAGCTTATAACTGTTGTTTAAAATAAAGTTCAGAAAATTATTGCAAAGTACATAGTAAACCTTATAAGAATTGTTTTGTATGCATATTCATAAAACTACCCTTTCTTTCTTGGAAAGTTTTATGCAAGTAAGCAAAAGTGTTCAGTTACATTTCAAAAAATGAATGGATGTTTTTAGAAACTATTATAAGTTAATATTTCCCTTTTTCTCAAATTATACATTCGTTTTAATTAAGCTATAAAACCAATTGATTTAAATTTCTGGTAATTCTATATAACATTAAAAGAGTGCTTTGTGATCTATTTTTAGGTAATCAATACATTTAAAATATTCTCATAAGCTGAAACAGCTTCATTTGGAAGTTACTTAGGTGTTCAGCTTTTTTTTAAATAAGGAATAAAATAGGTTTTAATCTTTCATATAAAATCTTTTTCATATTAATCAAAACATTTTTTCAAAGCAGCGGTAATTATGAAAACATCAAACGAAAGTATATTTAAAATTGTAACATAAAATGTTTTTTTTGGACAAAATATTTGTGCATTCGATTGCTTCATAAAAATCCATGACTTCCTATTTTAAATTTGGTTTCAAGCCAACAGCCTTTTACACGCTTCACGAAGTACTGATGTACTTTTATCTTGCTAAAAATAAACGAAAATAAATAAAATCTAGACATTGACTGTAAGGAAAGAAATAGAGAAATGCAAAGGCATTTAAGTAAGAGCCATTCCAAAAATCAGAATTGATCAACTGTGACACCCTTGAACACACGATGGTAAAGGAGAAAATGTCACTTAGTTGCAGCTTGTTCTTTCGCGAAAAAGTTGAATTATTTTATTGTTACGGATTACGAGAAAAAAAGCTTTTTGTGAGAAAAGTTCATTTTTTTTAAATTTATATTTTTGCAAAATAAAATTGCATTTGAAGTGTCGCCTCTTAGATTTAAAAGAACACCTAATTTATGTATAGAACAAAGATGTCTCCTAATAAATAAATTGAACTTGTAATTTATATAATTCTGGATAAAGCTTAACCATTAATATTGCAATCTTATCTTTTTCTTGAAATCAAAATGATCTTTTTGACAGTATGTGCACTGACATTTTATTTAAATTCAGTAAATTTACCTTTTTCTTATCTATAATTTTGTATAATTAATGTGTACATAATCCTATTTATAAACCCACTTGAAAGTATCAGTCCCAACTTATTAAAATATCTAATGAAATGTCTAAAATGTGTAATGAAATTAATGATTGAGTTTGTGAAATGTTTGTGCATTTTTTGATAAACAAATAACAAAAATTGTTGCTGTTGCAGCAGCATGCTTCCTTGTACCATATGGAGTAGAGGTGAGATTTTTTTTCAGTTCGGACCTTGTCACTGATTTATATTGCTTCTGATGAAGACAAAGAAATCTCTGATCCCGACGTCTAATGGTTTTATTATAATAGGGAGTTTGAATAAAATAGAAAAAAAATCAGCGAACTTTTTCAGCCCATGTTATACAAATCTGTTTTTTATTATTTCAGAAATATTAATTAAAAATTAAAAAATTTTTAATGTTGGCATAAGCAAGGTCGTAGTCTTAATATTCAGAAGACTGCTTAAAAATATTACAATCATTAATTTAGAATTTTATATTAAATAATAAATCTATTATTCGGGCGCTCCGTGGCTGAGTGGTCAAAGTATCACTCCGCTAATCGTTTGAGAGCGTAGGAGTGTGAGTTCGATTCCCACCGTGGCCCTGGGTGTTTTCTTCGTTATTCTACTGTGGTTGTACATCTGTCATTGTGCTATTTGTCCTATTATCGACGAAGACTTACAAGCGGATCTCAAGAATCAAGCATACAAGTCTGAAAATATATATATGTAATAAATAAATAAAATAAATAAATATTAAATAATGAAATTTTTAAAAATTTCCCATTTAACTCACAGTTCTTTTTCTCTGAAGGAACCTTTTCCAGGAGAGGGTACAGTTTATTTACGGCTGAATGAACATAATTTAAAGCAGCATAGATTTCTTTTAGTTAAAGCGTGCTAGTCACTGATCTATTACCTCTGATGAAAAGAAAGAAATTTCGGATCCTAGTGTCTAGTGGTTTTACTATAGCTGGGAGTTTGAGTAAAATAAAATAAAAATTAACGAACATTTTATAAGTCCATGTTTTACAAACGTAATTTTTTATTTCAGCAACATTAATTAAAAGAAAATTTTTATTGGTGACGTAAGCAAGGTAAAAGTCTTAATTATCAAAAAAGATTTCTAATAAATATTGCAATAATTAATTTATAATTCTATTAAGAAATGAAGGCACAGATTTCTTATAATCCATGATTCCAAATTCTGAATTTTTTTGGCGATGAAGAAATGTTGCCAAGATGACGTTTCATGACTTGCGCGATGACGTAAATCCTAGGGTTACCAAAATAGAATTTTCAGCATAATTATTATAGGTCTCCATATGTATGACGTAATAAAACGAGGTTGCCAGATACATAAGAAAATCCGCCAAAAAATCGTCAATCTCAGAATTTTGCATCCTTGATTATACGGCACCTGTGCAGAAATAAAATGTTTAAAAATTTTAATCGTCCTTGGAGGTTTAAACTAATCATAAAGTGAAGTTTTTTTGTACAGATTTCGTATAATCCAGGATGTAAATTCTGTGTTTGGTGAATTTTTGGCGGCTTTTTTTTATGTATTGGGCAGCTTGGTATTTTATTACGTCATAGATATAAAAAACTTATAATAATTATGAAGAAAATTCTATTTTGGCAATCCTAGTATTTACGTTATCTCAAATATACGTCCAAATAAGTAGTCTTGGTAACATTTCTTTATCAAGAAAAAATTCAGAATTTAGCATCCCAGATTATACGACATCTGTGCTATGTTTTTGTCTTTGTCTTTTTCATTTTGCTTTTTCTGCTTTTCTATTGTCAACGAGTAAATGGCTTCAATCAATGGTAAACGGTTTCTTAAATGCACGCTTTGGTCATTATATAAGAAATAGGTTTATTAACAAAACGAACTTGGATATTCAGACATTGAATGGTAAACTTCTTTTTTTGCTGCAGTTCGAAGAATGTGATTTGAAGGCAGGCAGCAAACTCACAGACAAGTCGAATTTACTTTCCTTCTCAATATGATGTAATGTAGATGAAACCTTATTTGACATCATGGATATTTTAAACAAATGATAATCGTAATAAAGTGAAGTAGCCTGGATCTCAACTGTAACGAAAGAAACAATCATTTTAACTTTAATAAAAGTTAAATATTATTTGTGAAAATCACTTTTATATAATGGTGTATTATATCATTGTATAGGAAATAGGAATTAATTTATTGAAATTCTACACAGTTTAATTCTATTATATAAAACTCAATATATATATATATATATATATATATATATATATATATATATATATATATATATATATATATATATATATATATATATATATATATATATATATACATATATATATATATATATATATATATACATACATATATACATATATATACATACATATATATTATCTTATATTATCAAACCTACGTGGATATAATGCACCTGAAAGATTCCATTATCATTTAGTAATTATATTTTTATAAATAGATTTAATTTTACGTATTATATAATTGCCCACACTTACATAATCTTATAAATATCAAGTTTAAAAATAGCAAAAATCCGATAAATCATTTAAAACAATTGTTTTAAACTTATTTTTAAAATTATTAAAAGTATTAATTGCATTATATTAATTGAAGATTAATTAAAATATTTGATTTCATTAAGCGAACTTTATATAAAGGACGAACGCGTGTGATCAATATTTATACAACATTAAATTGAAAAATTGTAATTTCAAATACTTCTTTAGAGATTATAGTTATAAAAACTTTTGTATCATATAATTTAATGTAATTTATACAATGTTATATTTTAATCAAAATACATCTATGATAACAGATGATTAAATATTCTATAAAATGTACAAAACTAAATCTTTTGCATTTAATTGTGTATAAAAGATTAATTGCAATGGAGCTACGAAAATTTTATTTTTCTTATTCGGAAGTTAACGGATGCTGTTAATGTCAATATTGTAACACAATATCATGGAATATTATAGCCTGCGCTTGATGCAAATTTAAAATTTTTTCCTTAAAACAGTAATTTATTCTAAGGAAATTGAGAGATATTTATAATTAATGAGGAAACATTTTATTATATATATTTTAAATATTTAATTATTATATATTTCAGATATTTTGACCCAGGAGAGTATTTTTGTATCAATTCTACAGGATAAAATATCATCTTTGAAATTTTACTTTCAATTTTTATGAATATTATATATCAGTACTTAAGAAAATAATAGTTTTTTGTATCCCATAGTGTTATCCTTTTATAAGATAACATTTCATGAAAATGTTTCTCGATTTCAAAAATTAAAGTAAAAATTAATTTTGATAAAACCTTTTGTCTATTTATTGACACATCTATTTAAATGATACAGTTTACATTAAAGCTTATATGAGGTTTTACTGAAATTATTTATTATAATGAATATCTATGCTCATTCATTAGATACTTTGTTAACATATATCAATTTAATATATTGAATAGGAAGCTTAGATGATATCCATGCAACATCCATTATTTATTTGAAATAAAAAATTTTTTATTTACACCAAAATAATAAAAATCAAAACATATTTTTGAAACTAATTATCTAAAATTTTACTTTTAATGAAAATATAACGATTATGATAAAAATTGAAATTGCTGTGTTAATTTTTAAATTAGAAAAATATATTAAACATTCAAAAAATTCATGAAAATAATAAAATTTCAATTAAAAAATATGAAATTACTGAGAGTTTTAAAATATTTTGAAGCAATTTTTTAAACAATGAAATGAATACCGTTTCCAGTTTATCTCATAGTCATAAATTACAGAATGTTTCGGATTTCAACCATAGATTAATCTACGAAATTGACATTCATTTATAAGATATTTTAAAGAAATGAAAATATTAATTCATATTTTTAAAAGTATTACTGTAAGAAAATTAATAGTGTTTTTGGACCAACGAGAGAAGATCAGAATAGCGCATGCGCACTAAAAACTGCCACGCTCCTCTTCACTTCCCATCCGTTTATGTTCTTATCGTTTATCTTTTGATTTGATGGGAGTTTGTAAAGAGAAATCACATAGGTAGTGTGTCTGCTGCGGTATCTGCCAAGATTATTGGCATGTTTGCTAATTTAAAAGATGTAGATATTGTAAGTATTAAAATTATTGTCATCAATAAATTGAATTAACTTAAAGTGAAATTTCCGTCAACTGGTAAACCTCACTGCTCTATTGTGGAAATTTCTCTATGTAAAAAAATCTACTTTCTTGCCTATGGAAAGTAGATGATTTGCCAAGTCATGTAATACATTCACTAGGAATATATTATTTTGCTTAGCAGAACATCTACTTACCATTTTAACATACGCTTTTTTTCTGTTTCTAAAATCAATTTCACGATCGTTTCTTATATTTAAATGGGAAAAAACAGTATGAAAGAAAAATAACACAGTTGCTATTTATTAACATATAATATTGTTTTAAATTACTCATGTAATTTACAAATGGAAGAAGGAGCGAGTAGCCTAGTGCTAAAGGCATCGACCTTCCACACGGAAGGGTGGGGTTCGATTCAGAATGCCACCAAAATATACGTGCTCGTTGCTGCTGGGTAATCGAAAGTCTTGTGCTCGATCATTGAGAAGTTACCATGGGTGTAATGGCCTGGAGCGAATTTCTTCCCCCCTGCAAATCAATGCCAAAATTGAAAGAGTGGATCCTCTGGTGGCGCCCTCTTTCGAAGAAGTACTGAGAGCAAAGTCGTACCTTCGTGGTGCTCTAGTTAAACAAAAGAAGCACTCTATTGACTTAAATTCGCATAGCCAATGGAATAGCAAGCTTGGCCAAGTAGCAACATAAAAGGAAGAGAACTCAAATTATGAATTATTACAAAAACAGGAAAGCAACTTTCACGATCACATTTGGACATTTAATATTCAGTCTAAAAAAAGCAGAAACTGTCTAACTATTGTAAATACAAAAAAAAAAAAAAAAAAAAACTCTGTAAGCTTTTATTCCTCCATTTTTACTTTTCCTTTTTTCTTGCTAATTATATTCATAGATCTTTTTGTGCCGGCTTCAATGTTAAAGATTTCAGTTATATATATAGTTTAATGCAATGATTATAAAAATATCGTTGATGAATGGGAAAAATCATATACCTTGCATCATCTTGCAGTCTCTTATAAAAAAGATATTAATGATATTTTAAAAGGATGATTATATGGGAAATTATGTCGATGAAATTTAAAAACTGAGCACTTATATCATCATGCAGGCTCACAGTGAAGATGGCAATCATATGTTTTAATAAGATTTCTATAAAAATAATTACGGAAGAGATTAGAAATTGAAAATGAAGAATTATTTAATTTCATAAATGATTAAACCAAGAGTAATTTACATCTTTTTTATTTTTGAGTTTTATAGAATACATATTACTTCAGAATAAATATTTTTTTGTATCATACTACTGGCTAACAGGATTTGTAATGTTCACACGTTTTATACAGGACTGTACTGAGTTACTTAACATTTAATTCAATAAGAATATTGTGTGATTTTAAGAAATTTGTTCACTAAACTAGTGCATATATAACGTAAGTAAAAATATAATTTTAAAGAGAAAAATATAACTGTAAAAGTGTTTTCGTTGTTCCTTATGACATTTCGACAAGCCAAGCTCTCTAGGCTGTTGGCAATGCCAATTTCAGTCAATAGGGTGTGTCTTTCATTTAACTAGAGTACCAAGATGGTGAAAGTAGGACTTTTTCTTAACTCCTCTGATAGATGGCACCACCAGAGGATCCACTCCCTCAATTTTGACATTGATCTGCTGGGGAAGAAATTTGCTCCAGGCCATTGCACCCATGGTAACTGCTCAACGACCGACCACTGGATTTTCCATTCCACAGATTTAACGAGCACGTATATATATCACTTGTACTCGGTGGGTCTGTAGCGAAGATTGGAAATCGAAAATTGCCCTTTTGGACGGAAGGCCTATGTTCTAATCACTAGTCTACCAGTGCCTTAATTGTGAAAGTAAAATCTTTTATAAATTTATTCTATTATATACATTGTGTGTGTGTGTATATATATATATATATATATATATATATATATATATATATATATATATATATATATATATATATATATATATATATATATATATATATTACATACATAAATTCCTTTAAATATCTTTAAAAAGTAATTATTTATATGAACATAGGATTGTTATTGTATTCTTAAAAATTATTATTTAAGAAAGCAATTAGCTAAATTGAAGAATGCTCATGAAAAAATATATACCAAGAAAAAAAGATATTGATTAGTAATATAGAAATTATTTTATTTTTATTATAGAAGTTAGTTATTAAATTTATAGTTTTTTAAACTTTCTTTTCTGTTTACAAAAAGAATTCATTATATCAGAGACATGTAAAAATGGTTTTTCTTTGAAGTATGTCAAGAATTAAATTGTCAGAATGAACTATAGAATATAAATGAGAATCATTTTGCAGAGAGTAAAAAAATGAATATTTAAATGTGTATTTTTAACCTTTTATGATAAAAAATAATACTTATTTTACTATAAGATTCACAAGAATTCCAAACTGTAAAGTTTTACTGTGATTGAATTTTTGCGAAAAAATCAGGATTTAATGAATAATTTTTGAATTTATTTCCTTTAAATATAAGATTGTACTTATTCACTTTACGTTAGATCTTTAAAAACTTAAAAATCTCAGAAATTTTTTTTAATATTTTTTAATAATGTATCCTTTAAATACTTAAAATTTTTTAACAAACTTCATTCATAACAGAAATTTCTCAAAAATTAACGCGCGTGGTCGCATATATCAGATAATATTAAATTTTTCTTCATTGGTTTATTTTTCTAATGATATAAAATATCACAAAAATTAGACTGTGTTTAGTTTCAGTTTTTTTAATATGTTTTTACTTTATTTTAAATGTATTTTTTTTCAAAAGTATTGTTTGAATTCCTTAATAAGAGCATTTAAATAAAGGTGAAAAAATATTTGTTTAAAACTTATTGAATTCACAATAAAAGGAAAACTAGAGCCCCTATAGCCTTTGTTAAATTAAATTTCTGGAGACTTTTACTGAAATTGAATTACTATAGAATTTGTGAACTTTCAAAACAGCAAATTAATAATTAGAATAAATCTCATTATAGAATGAATCAATATTTAACTGTAGAATGCAATGAAGATCATATATTTTTGTCTTAAATGATTAAAAAGAAGTCTATTGTGAAATTTTCGGATATTTTAAATATTATTCAGTTTTGAAATTTGTAATTACAGAAGAAATAATTTCTAGTATATATATATATATATATATATATATATATATATATATATATATATATATATACATATAGTTAATAGCAGTCTTTAAATTGTTCTAAACAAAATCGATGAGATTCATGTTTAAAGACTGAAAAATTTACAGTAAGTATATAGTATATAGTTTGTCGTACTTTTTAAAAGTTCCAAAAAAAGTGAAAATGTCTTATTAGCTTGTGATATTGCTTATTTTACTGACGTTTCATATTTATAAATTAAATAAATCAAGCATAAAAAAAGCTGATTTAAGATGATTCAAAATTAACTTATTTTTTCATTTCATTTAAAATATATTATTATTTACTTTTATTTTTATACGTAAAGCCGAAGATAATAACTAATATTTTCAAACATTTTATTCCTACAAAAACATATCAATTGAAAATTTCATGAATACCATTAATAAAATTAATTTTGCAAAATAAATCAAAATGATATACAATGGTTGGAAAAAAATTGACATATAATGATAGATTTTCCATTTGTTGTAAAATATGTGGAGGCAAAGGTCATTCATAGAAAAAAATGATTATTATTTAAGAACATTTGTGGTTTATATATTTTAAATTTTCACCATATATTCAAAGATAAACTAAGCTTTAATGGGGTCGCTACTTTTTTATGTGTATACAAGTAGACATTTCTCGCATGACAAAATTCTGGTATGTTGTCGTGAGGAATTTTATACAAAATATATTTCGTTTTCTTCTAAATTATAAGTTCTTTAGTGTGGTTGCCATCACCATCTCATAACATTCCAATAATCACAAATAGAAAACAATAATTACACACAAGATATTGCGTTGTCAGATTAAAGATA